>OY744515.1:147203865-147221365 GCA_963556195.1 Sepiola atlantica | reverse complement strand
TGCATATATGTGTATATATGTGTATATATATGTGTACAGATATATATATATATATATATATATATATATATATATATATATATATACATATATATATATATAGTGAGTTTATATAAACTAAATTTTAACATTGTTCTAATAGTTCAAAACCACCGAATTATATGGCCGATGATCGATTCCAAGGCAATTTGCAAATATTTTTCGTACGCTAGGTGCGCCAAGCCATATCCGATATTTTCTCCATGCCACCGACGAAAAGATAAGACCTATTTTATTCATATTTTATTTTTATTTTTTTGTACTTTTTTGGCAAATTGCATGTTATTTTTCTCTAAATTCTAATGTACTTTATTCTGTGTTTGACTTAAATGTGTTTAATTATTGATATATACTGTCTTATTGCTTGTCTATTGATTTCCCACTGAAGAAATTCTTGAAACATCACTCTGTCTGACTAATTATTTAATTATTTAGTTATTTTTAACGTATCACTACTAACAGACGATTTTTCACTATTTTCCAAACGATATATCCCTACCACTCTAGTAACTCGGCCAACGATATGCTTATATTAAAAAATGTCGCTATAACTTATAGCAAAGAAAAGAATGTTTTCCAACTGATTGAATAAAGATACCCCCTTCCGTTAAATTCCTTCCTCAAATAATGTGACTCTCCTCCCACTAAAGTTATTCGTAGGCTAGGCGCGCCATGCCAAACTTGATATCCCCCATGCCACTGACGGAAAGATAAGCACTTTATTATTTATTTTTTATTTTTCTCTTTTGTTACTCTTTTGGCCACTCACCTATTATTGTCTCTAAATTCTAATGTGTATTTTCTGAATGTACTTAATTCTGTGTTTGATTTGAATGTGTTTTATTCACAATGTAATACATGTTTTGTTTATTTGTATTTTTTAATGTTTTATATGTATTTTTTGCTACTGAATTCAGAAATCACATTCGTTTTGGCATAACATTGATAGTTTTTTAAAAAAATTCTTAATTTAATATTTTCGCGTTTTATACACAACTTTTCTCTACAGCAGTATGTTGTAAAAATAATTACACAACATTTAGTACTGTTTTCATATATTGACTGGTATTTAGTTAATACAATGTTAGTTAGAACAAAACAAACCATACAACTATGCAATGTAAATGTTTTTATAACTCTTTTCTTAAGATGAGAAGTGTTTTGTTGATCAATATTTTCTAAGGTACACACTTTCATCTTTTCTGACAAGAGACCATATATAATCTCCCATCATAATAGTATCCCATCTTCCTTGATATCTTCTTTCCATTGTAGCGATGTCCTGATGAAATCTCTCACTATGTTCTTCACTGACATCACCAGAGTTTGTTTGGAAGAAATTTAGATGAGAATGCAAAAAATGAATTTTTAAGGACATACGACAACCCAGTTCTCCTGGAGTTCTCAATAAGCGTTGATACCAGTTGTTTGTAATTAGGATCCTTGGGATTTCCTAAGAATCCACGAACTACATCACGAAATGCGCACCCAACTTCTTTTTCAACTTTTGTCATCGCTCTTTCCAGTTTATCCGACTTCAACATTGTATTTACTTGGGGTCCAACAAATATACCACCTTTGATCTTAGCTTCTGATAGCTTTGGAAACATGAGACACACTTCTTGAAAAGCTTCCCCTCCAAAATTAAAGGTCATTCACAATTTTACTAATCCTAGTTTAATATGAAGTGGGGGTCATAAGACTTTGTAGGAATCTACTAGCGGCTGTCTGAGAACATTTTTTTTTTATTCCTGGCTGCAGTTCCACTCGTGGGGGCCAATGAACATTTTTGTAATAATCATCATCAGCTCTGCTGTCCCATAAGCACAGGAAACATGAGTACTTTGTGTATCCTCCTTGCAAGCAAAGCAAGAAGTCAAACATCTTGAAATCACCAAAAACATCCCACTTGAATTCGGCATAATTTATCTTGTCAAGAAGTTGTTTTACATTATCATAGTTTTCTTTCTTCTGTACGGAGTGTGCAAGAGGCAAAAGTTGGGTACTTATTTCCATTTTGGAGCAATACTGCTTTGAGACTTCGTGATGAGCTATCTATGAAGAGTCGCCATTCTGCAGGATCATGCGTGAGTCCAAGAGCAGTAAACAAACCAGTAACATCATTACAATAACACAGATGATCACTAATGTCATAGTTAATTTCAAATTTTTTATGTCATTTTCGGTACACAGATGCCCTGCAGTCTTCCCCTACTAGATTCCATTCTTTCAGCCTTGATGTAAGAAGTTCAGCTCCTGACTTAGTGAGACCTAAATCTCTGATTAAATCATCTATCTCACTCTGATTTGGAAATGAGGCTCCGAAGTCGTTCTTGGTACAAAAGCTTCCTCCATTTCTTGGCTGCTGCTACTTGCTGACCCTTCAGATGAAATACCCATTGCATCTTCCGTCTGTAAAGAAAAATAACTACATATAGCAACTCAAACAAAGACTTGAATAACATTATTATTCCATTAATCTGTAAGAAAATGAATGCATTGTAAATACTTAATATTCAAGTTAATTAAAAGTAAAACTTTTGGAGAGTACGATAAGAAGTACCCTCACATTTTCTGGTGGTTGTGGTACTGGCATGCTGTCATCATGTAGGGCAGGTGCTCTACATGATGGTATGTCTGGATACTGAAGTGCTTGTCTTCCTTTAACTCTTCTGTACTTTGTCACACCAATCATACAAAAGTAACAGTCATCGTGATGGTTCTTCGGCTCTCTCCATACTCTGGAAATGGCAATCCTTCTAGAGTAAATCGACAGCTTCCACATATCACATGAGGGCCCATGATTTATCCTGGCCACCCATGGGAATTACGAAATAGAGTCTATATGCTATCCACAATTTGGCCCCTTTCACGATCTTATGTAATACCTGCTTTTTTCCAATATAATAACCACACAAATAGCAAAATGTATCTGGATAATTTGTACATCCTCTAGTAGCCATCTTAATAAGAACAGAACTTAGCAATTGATCTGAAAGAAAAAAATCAGCTATACATATAGTAGCGGAACATATAGCATTTTTCAATATATGATGACATCGAAAAGACATGTATTTCTATAACGGTCGAAAATACAGAAAAAATTATAACATTTTTGGAATCAGCAGAGAAAATTGATTCAGAAACAGTAAAAAAAATACAATAAACAAAACTTTTGTAAAAAATTGTTACGTTGTGTTATAGATATAGAATGTCTTATTGCCTGTCTATCGATTTCCTACTGAAGAAATTCTTGAAATGCCACGCTGGCCTGAAGTTTCGGTTGTCTTTCTCTTATCTGTACTTATATGCGAGAGGGAAACCTATCGGCAACTTTCTGTTCCCTCAGCAGTGTGCAGTGAACTTATTATATATATATATATATATATATATATATATATATATATATATATATATATATATATATATATATATATGGAAATCGTTTTTTACTTGCGGGGTTTCGGAAATACCCGACTAGTACACGGGCTCAAGCTATTTTCCCATCTCGGTGTGTTGGCCAGTAAGACTTTGTCAGGCCATCTATCTAAGAAAAAGAAAATCTCTGACAATAAAACCATGCTACGAACTAATTAGGCCGTGGGAGCAAACCGTTGGGGAGGGGGCCTCCTTAGCCCTGATTGAGAACCTTCCTAGAGTTGGAATCCCGAACAAAATATCTGGTTTGGAAACCTACAATTGCTTAAGGAGTAGATAGGTTCTGGCTATCGCCGGCCCTTTGCTCTCCTTTTTTTGTCTATTAGCCAGTCCCAGAGGTACAAGCGCTGGGATGCCTAAAAAACACGCAGTGCCTGGCCTTGTTTTCTAACTAGGACAATACACGTTGTTTCTATTTCTATCTATTTGGGCAACATGGGGAAAGTTTTTTCGTCACTAAGTATTACATGACCAGTCTGGGTCGCTCTTGTTCCGACAGGTTAAGTGTACAGGTTAGAAAGCTTGTTTGGCTGCTGTTTCCGACTGACATGCCAGGAGCCTTAACTCTTGGGTAGCGCTAAGAGCAGCTGCTCATCATCAGTTTCATAATACCGTGGGTAATTGTATGTGCCATGTCGCGCATGCAAAAAAAACTTGTAGTTATCTTCGGTGATCTTTCCCAATGCCACAACTCCTCATGGACCAGGTCGCGATTAATCGACTGGTTGTGTGAGCTTATTGGCACCTAACAAGCACCACGTTGCCTAACCCACTCTATAACAAAACAAACATGCCATTACAAAACAATACACTCAAACCTAAACAAGACACTCAACAAAAAACGCCCTTGAAGATCGCATTCATAATATACGGGGACTTAGAATCAACACCATGACGTAGACACCTTTCTCCTGACAAACTCCCCGGATATCCTAGCACTAAGTGAAACAAACCTTCAATCTTCAATCTCCTCTAACCGCTTTGACATGACTGACTACCTCCCACTCTACACTGACAAACATATGCACAGGCTAAGAGTTTATGTTCGGAACACCTCCCCCCCCCCGCCCGACTAGAGACCATAGGTTAGAATGGGATGACCAAAACTACATATGCTTTAGATTGATTTTACCTCACAGCGTTAGTTACTTATTTCTCTTATACCGTTCACCTTCGACCCAGGACTGTACACTGCTAAACTTTGTCATTGAAAGCATAGAGAGCACTCTCACTGTACTCGAATGCCCATATACATGTATTTGGGGATTTTAATGCACACACCGTGACTTGTGAGATTCCCCAGCCTTTCTGATGCAGTCAGCAACTCTACGTATTATTTCTCTTTAGCTCACTCCTTCTCTCAGACTGTCGATTTCCCGACCCGCATTCCCGATCGAGTATTCCAGCAAGCCTCACTTCTAGACATTTTCTGACCTCAATGCCCGAGGCTTGTGTGACTAAAGCTCATAGCCACTCAGGAATGGTAACCACATTGTGCTAATGATTCATATCACCCTAAAAAGTCGTCCAAAAGCTGATGAACAGCTGCTCAAAATAACGAGATACTACACGCAGGCTGATTTTTAGTCAATCAGAGATCACATCAGCGACACCTCAGGGAACCAGAACTGAGACAAATAGGGATTGAATAAATTTGAGAAGATAAAAGAAAGTTCAGGAGCATAACGTTTGAGCCCGACAACAGGAAATAAATTAGGACCGAAAACCTTCGATCTGTCAATAAAAAAAGAACGCTAGCAACTATCTTCGAAGTGATAATAACATAAGCTAGTGACTGACAAATTTTCAACAAAAAAATCAGAAAAAACAGCACCAGACTCATCAAGGGAAGAATTGTCAGCAAAAAGCATACTCTTATCCTTTTAAGACGAATTAACTGGAACGATCACACATGCACACACACCCACGCACACGCACCCGCACACACACACACACACACACACACACACACACATATATATATATATATATATATATATATATATATATATTTAGGCAAACATTGTTAAATAACACGGAGTGGTTTTGTTTGATGCCACTTTTTTATTTTTTCAATTTTCCGAATTGTCCATCTAATGTTTCGGTCAAATTGATGCAAATATGATCCATGAGTTTCCTCTTCAAGTTGTAAACTACTTGCAAAATAGAAAAAAGAATGGAACAAGAAACCCATGGATCATATAAAAATAAAGTTTGGGTTCTTATTTATTTTCGGCAATATTAGTATAGATATTATAAATGGGAATAAAGGAGAATATATAAAGGATGATAAATATAAAGCAGGACATAGTAGCAATTAGGATGATATAGATTTCATAGATCATTAGGATTGTCGAAAAGTCAATAGGTCGTTTATATATATATATATATATATATACATATAAATACATATACATACATATACATACACACACACACATATATATATATATATATATACATACACACACACATATATATATACATATACTTACAAATACATACATATATACATACATACACACACATACATACATACACACATACATAAATATATATACACATACACGTATAAATTAGGGATTTATATTCTGGGTTAGGTATATATATATATATATATATATATATATATATATATATACATATATATATATATATATATATATAAAATAGTAATAATAATAATAAGTATATGGGTAGTTTGTCATAGAAGAGAGAAAGTATAAGTGGTAATTATGGGTGTAAGGGTAGCAGTAAAATTGCTGGTTGTATTCAGAAATAATGAGGTGGAATAGGTAAATGGTTATTACCCCATAATTATTCCACGGGATGCGATAACACGGTAGGTGTGGAGAGATGAGTATTAGTAGGGGTTGACAATGTGTTAGAAGGGAGGGTAGAATGTGTTGGAGGGTAGTTAGGATAGTGTAAGTAGACAGAGAGGAGAATAGGAGGTATTAATGGAATTTTATGGGTAAGTAGATAAACTGTGTAGGAACAACTTATGTGTCAACGATTAGTATGAGATTTATAAGAGATTAAGGTGGAATATGAGGATTACTAAGGAGGTAAAGCTTACCATGTCGACAATTGATGGAAGTCTCCTGTTTTCTGTTTAAAAATTTATTTTAGTCCTTGAAACGGATAATTTCTAATTTTTCATTTAAGCAAAAGTTGCATGGTGTGTTGTGTTACTTACCAGTACTGATTTTTTTTTAGGATTTTCCATTTAACTATAGGAGTTTCATTTTTTATTTTAAGTTTATGAGAATTTAGGGATAGTCCGGTTTGGCCAGGTTGGTTAGGGTTGTTGAAAGAGAGGTTGTGATTATAGAATCTTTCTTTTAAATTATTTCCTGCTATTCCAATATAAAATTTAAATATATATATATATATATATATATATATATATGTGTGTGTGTGTGCGTATATATATATTTATATATATATATATATGTATATGTATATGTATATATATATATAAACGACCTATTGACTTTCCGTCAATCCTAATAATCTATGAATACTATATTATCCTAATTGGTATGCCCTGCTTTATATTTATTATCCTTTACATATTCCCTAATACCACCGTTTATAATATCTATACTAATATTGCCAAAAATAAATAAGAACCCAAACTATATTTTTGGGGCTACTATATGAAAAGTATTATCTTAACTACCATTATTCCTGTAACCATTATTATTATTATTATTATTATTATTATTATTATTATTATTATTATTATTATTATTATTATTATTATTATTATTATTATTATTATTATAAATATTATTATTATCATTACGATTATAGTTGTTATTAGTGTTGTCATAATATGTGTACGTGCATGCATGTATGTGTGTCTATGTATATTTATTTGTAGGTGTATCTGTGTGTATATGTATGTATATGTTGACTTGTATGTATGTCTGTTTTTTGTATGTATATATGTGCGTGTATATATATATATATGTATATATATATATATGTATGTATGTATGTATGTAAATATGTATGTGTATGTATGTGTGTATGTTGGTTTGTATTGGTTAGTGTGTATATGTATGTGGATGTGCGTATGTATATATTTATATATTTGTATGTATGTGTGTGTTTGTATGTCGATATATATATGTATGCGGTTTATGTATATATGCATATACATATATATATATATATATATATATATATATATGTGTGTGTGTGTGTATGCGTGTATGCCTGTTTGTATGTGTATGTGTATGTATGTATGTGTGTATGTATATCTATGTATGTGTGTATGTATATATATATATGTGTGTATCTATGTGTGTGTGTATGTATATGTTGTATGTGTATGTATGTGTATGTATGGGTTTGTGTGTATATGTATGTGTGTGTATATGTATGTATACACGTGTATATATATATACATATTTATGTGTATGTGTATGTATTCGTTTATATATATATATGTGTGTTTATGTATGTGTATGTGCATGTGTGATTGTATATGTATGTATATGTATGAGTATATATATATATATATGTATATGTATGTCTTCATGTGTATGTGTATATATATATATATATATGTATATATGTATATTTCTGCTAATAATTATAATAGAATTTTGTATGTATATATATTTCTTGTGTGCATGTGTGTATTTCTCATATATATGTGTATATGTGTATATGTATATATATATATATATATATATATATATATATATGTGTGTGTGTGTATATATGTATGTATGTATTTTATGTATATTGGGATGTGTGTGTATGTATGTACATGTATATGTATGTGTTCCTTATAATTATATATGTAATGATATAATTATGTAATTTATATATGTTTGTATTTCTTATGTTTATATATATATATATATATATATATATATATATATATATATATATATATATGTTTATATATATGTATTTCTAGTAATTGTATGTGGATTTCTTGTAATTCTATATTATTAATATATTTACGGTATTCAAAGTTTTATATTTATTTTTTACCCGTATATAGACATTTTTAATTTTCAATTCTTTAACTTTTCAATGTTTATCATTAGCACCAGCTCTCCACAGAGGGTTACTCTCCCCCCTCCCTCCATAGGGAAACAACCAAATTAGTTAATGTGTCAGTCCCGTATACTCGCGCGAAAGCTATACCCAGACAGACTTCTGACATGCACAAATATATGCTCCCATATTTCGCACCCCCCCACCACCACCAAGACAAATATGCTTTCTCTTCGTCTCTCTCCATTTTCCTTTTTATGTCCCGTGTAACTCTTAATATTTCTTAATATTTCCTTTTTTTTTTCCTTGTTTCTTTCTCTTTTCTTTTCAATTGTATTTTTGCCTTTGTTTTTATTGTTGTTTTTATTTTAATCATTATTTTTTTCTGTGTTTTTTTGTCTTCGTTTTGTTTTGTTTTATTTCTTTTCTATTCATATTTAATTTTTATTTTAACTTCCAGTTATAAAACTTTTTGTTATTGTGAACTTATTCTAACAGGCATAATTTTATTTTAAGACATGAAGAACGGGAGCCACACAAACTGCTCTCGTGAACCAAAATCAATTTTGTAGTCAAAATGAAATAAATTATCATTTATATGTTTATTATATATATATATATATATATATATATATATATATATATATATATATATATATATGCCTTTAAATAAACGTATGGGAACTCTTTAGAAACTTTTTCGACTATGATGTCGTCGGGAGAAAATTGTTGGGTACAAAATATAAATAACACACGAAAAAGAGTAGGACTGAGGAAATGAAAATGCCGATAATAGAGAAAAATTGTTTTAAATTAATGTATCTAGTAAACACTTTTAAAATGATAAACAGAAGACAAACACAAATAACAAGTAATCTTAGTCGTTCTGTGTACATTTCTATCCGTTGAACAACTATATATACATTTTCTGGTACAGCAAGCATCATTAGATTTAGATTCCAAATAACGTCTAGTCTATTTAATTTTCGGATGCGAAATGCTGGTTGATTTGAGTCTCAAAATGTAAGGGAGTTCATCTAATATCACCAGCATTGCAGTTCAGATTTAATTTTTTCACGGGAAACTATATTTGGAGAAACACTGAAAAGCAGAAGAAGTGCTATACTCCAAAGGTTAAGCAACAGAAAAAAAGCAACCGCTTGCACTTTTAGTAATTGACTTGCCAATATCCTTACTAATGAAATTCATCCAAATAAATAAAAGTTACATTGGACACTTTAATAGGCCAAAAGATCTTGCATACTTGAAATGTGTAATTATTTTGTTAAGGAGTCAAAATGGAAATAATCTAGAACATCGTTCCTGATTAGGATTTACTTCATATTTTACGAGTTGAAAAAAAGTCAGTTGGTTGAACAAATCATAAGTGCCAGATGCACTCAGGTGTAAAATCAACCTACTTTATTATTCTTTGCTGCAAGAGAACACACATTCAGAACCTTTAAAAGTGGGTTTGCGATAACCACTTTCTGAGAAGCTCTTTCAAAGTATCTGAATAAAAATATCTAAAAAGAAGAGGCAATTACCCTGTTCAACTTCCATGAAGAAAACTTAACGCTTCATGAAGTAAATTAAGCTTTTAATAGAAAACCAAGATTCATTACATAATGATAAGAGAATGTCACAAAGTTTTCGGCGACACTTGGTTTCCATTGAAAATCGATGATAATATCCGTTAATGCTGTCTAAAATATATACTACCACTAAATTACTTTATAGAAATTTCTGAGATATACAGTATATTCAAGAAGCTGTTCGTGCATGCAGATTAATGAAAATCAAGTATTATACAAATGTTACCTTATTATAACCATTGTCTACGTAGTTAATAGATAAAAGGTCCATACAGTTTCGAATCAATCAAGTCTCTGCATTTTTCGTCAATGGTCACTTCGTTATCTATATTAAAATGAGGGTTCGTAAGAACACTAACCATAACCCCCCCTCTCTCTCTCTCTCTATCTCTCTCTCTCTCTCTCTCTCTCTCTATATATATATATATATATATATATATATATATATATATATATATATATATATATATTAAATAATTTTTTAATATGTTATCTATGTACAACGTCGGTAAGAGCATCAACGAAGTGAAAGTAACAATCTCATACGGTCATAAAGGGACGATCCCGGTTCACAGAGACACCTGGAATATGTAAGCGTTCACTTAGTCCTATCAGACCACGGGGGTTCTGGAGAGATTGGGGGCTCGGGGAAATGTTTAGAGGTAAGGACAAACTTTTTAGGGGTCGGGCCAAATTTTTTTATTTTTTTATTTTTGGAACTAAAAATATTACTCAGGGTTGGGCGAGAGTAAAAAAAAGTTGGGGGGGCCTTGAGAGATTGGGGGGTCGTGGAAATTTTTAGCGGCGATATAAACGTATTTACCATTCGCACCGGGGCGGCGATAGGTACCTATTTAGCATTCGCACCACGGTGGCAATAGGTACGTATTTAGCATTCAGCGGTGGCGATAGGAACGTATATAGCATGTGCACATGGGATGCCATAAGTACGAATATAGCATGCGCACCGGGAGTGTAAAAAAAAATTGGGGGGGGGGCAACATTTTTTTCTTTTTCTTTTATCTTTTTCATTGAAAATATTTATATGTATGGGGCAGGATGAGAAAAAAATTTTTCGGGGCGGGGGCTAAAAAATTTTTTTTTTCTTTTTTTAAACTAAAAATATTTCTATGTATGAGGGGAACATAAAATTTTTGGGGCGGGTCAAAAAATTTCTTTTCTTTTTTATTTCTTTTAAATTAAAAATATTTCTAAGTATGTGGGAGGATGGAAAAAAAATTTTCGTGGGGGGAGGCAAAAAAAATTCTTTTTTTCTGTTTTTAACTAAAATTATTTATATTTATGATAGTGACAATACATGAATGAACACTATTTTGTTTTTCTAACACGACAAGGGTGCACTAATATGAGTTCTTACGTATGCGAACTGGGCTGGAGATAGGTACATATATAGTATGTGCACCCTTACAGAGATAGGTAAGTATGTAGTATGCACACCAGAGCCGCGATAGGTACGAATATATTATGCGCACCGGGCCGGCGATAGGTTTATATATAGTATGTGCACTGAGGTGGCATAGGTACGTATATAGTAGTGCATAGAGGTGGCGATAGCTAAGTATTTAGCATTCGCCCTGGGGTTGCGATAGGTACGTATTCAGCATTCGCACCGGGGCGGCGATATGTACATATTTAGTATTCGCACTAGGGCAGTGTTAGGTACATATGGTGTATGCACACCGGGGCGGCAATATGTACGTATTTAGCATTCACCCCTGGGCGGAGATAGGTACTTATTTAGCATTCAGCGGTGGCGATAGGTACGTATATAGCATGTGCACATTGGCGGCAATAAGTATGTATATAGTATGTGCACTGGGGCGGTGATAGGCATGTATTTAGCATGTGCACTAGGGCAGCGATCGGTTCATATATAGCACGTGCACCGGGGCGGCGATAGGTACGTATATAGCACGCGCACCGGGGCGGCGAAAGGTACGTATTTAAAATTCACACCGGGGCGGCGATAGGTACGTATTCAGCATTCACACCGGGGTGGCGATAGGTATGTATTTAGCATTCACACCGGGCGGCCATAGGTATGTATTTAGCATTCACACCGGGGCGGCGATAGGTACGTATTTAGTATTCACACCGGGGCGGCGATAGGTATGTATTTAGAATTCACACCGGGGCGGCGATAGGTATGTATTTAGCATTCGCACCGGGGCAGCGATATGTACGTATTTAGCTTCCACACCGGGGCGGCGATAGGTACGTATTCAGAATTCAGGGGTGGCGATAGCTACGTATATAGCATGTACACATGGGCAGCAATAAGTACGTACATAGCATGCGCTCTGCGGCGGCGATCAGTACATATATAGCACGCGCACCGGGGCGGCGATAGGTATGTATATAGCACGCGCACCGGGGCGGCGATAGGTACGTATATAGCACATGCACCGGAACGGCGAAAGGTATGTATTTCGCATTCGCACCGGGGCGGCTATAGGTACATATTTAGCATTCGCACCGGGCCGGCGATAGGTACGTATTGAGCATTCGCACCAAAGCGGCGATAGGTACGTATTTAGCATTCGCACCAAAGCGGCAATATGTACATATTAATTATTCGCACTAGGGCAGCGATAGGTACTTATGTAGCATGCACACCGGGGCGGCGATAGGTACTATTTAGCATTCGCACCGGGGCGGCGATAGGTACTTAAATAGTATCTGCACTGGGGCGGCGATAGGTACGTATATAGTATGTGCACTGGGGCGGCGATAGGTACGTATATAGTATGCGCACCGGGGTGATGATAGATACGTATATAGTATGAACACTGGGGCGGAGATAAGTACCTATATAGAAGGCGCAGATAGAGGTGTTAATTTTTATAGAAATATGTCATACTATTGCCCTGGGCAACGTAGGAGAAATGGTGGGGAAGAAACAGCTTTCGCAAAAGGCAAAATTAGAAAGTAGCGGTGAAATTGGGCGACCAGGGAAGAGAAAGGTAGAAAAATAAAGAGACGGCTATAGAGAAAGGGGGGGGGGAGAAATAAAAGTTTGTATATAAAGATGTTACACACACGATTTTTCTTCAATTATATGTTTTTATGACCCCGAGCAATATATTACATATATATATATATATATATATATATATATATATATATATATATATTACAAGGAATGTGGTAAAATAAATACCTTTGAAGCATTTAAAGATGCGATATCAATTTTAAACGAAAAATGAATCGAAACCGATTTTTTTCCTTTTATAAACTTTCATTTTTCTTTAGTTTATAGTGATACAAATATTTCGCCAATTGAAAACTTGGCCTTTTCAATGTGTCTGTATATCCTGATCTTATCGGATTTGGATTTTCCCGGCTTCTGTTGGTGCAACCGGGCTTACGGGATATTGTTGTTGTTTTCCACTTTCAAATATGAGATCGCGAATGCACACGAGATAGGTATAAAATTAAGGGTTCATATTTTCTTTTAAGTATCTAATTGAAATTTAATAAGGAATAAGGTAAAATATTTTTTATTTTACATTATTCCTTATTAAATTTCAATTAGATGCTTTAAAAAAATATGAACCCTAAATTTTATATATATATATATATAAATATATATATATATATATATATATATATATATATATATATATATATATATATATATATATATATATATATAATTATCCAAATATACATTTTACGTCGGTTATATAATAGAAAGCCACAGATAAGACGCGTAAGTTATATTAGGATAGCTTTATATAGCTTCACATCGAACATCAATTCGATATAGATGATTGCAAAATAAAGAGGACAGTTCGCTTGTTCTCATAACTTTGCACTGTACGTCACCAAACAGAAGGTGCGAAATTTCGCAAAAGTGGGGTTAAAATGCTGAAGGGAATTTCAAACGGCATAGAATTGATGAAGTTACGACACTGTTAATAGATTTTGTGTCTACGTTCACCGCAAGCGAAATGTGTACATTAAAAGAATATAAATGACATTTTATGTGACATGTGTCGCGAAAATAGAACTTAATGAAACAGAACCATGAGGATTTATTCTCTTATCGTCAAATGATTATAAAAATTCGATGATGTAGAGAGAAATATCTGAAAACTAAAATGTAATTCGATTGTGACGTACAACGAGATACATATGTACTCTCTGCAGCCAAAAATGTGAATCAGCATTATTTAATGTCTATCTGCTATATCGTGGGTCTTATCGAATTCCTCCATATTTTTTCAGTGGTTTGTGAGCCTGTAAATAAATTCTTCTGCTTTAAAGAAATTATATATAATTTTTGTTCTTATTATATTAAGATTGGTTGTATCTCTAGCTACCCAACGGTCCTCTTGGCTAAGATCAAAGTGTAGTATCTGTTCCGATGGATACTGCACCCCATAGACTGGTATTGTCTTGGCCTTCGGGGCTTGATTTACGCCGGTCTATGGGTCTGTCCTGTGCAGTTCTAGGAGGTCCACCCTCCCAGGCTTCGCCTCCCATCTTTGGGGAGGAGTAAGTTTATAGCTTACTGCCTGAGGCGCCCCTGCCGGGGAATGCCGACGGGGCTGCCCAGGAAATTTTAAAACCCCACTTTCCCGACCCGACTTGGGTCACATCTTACTTGTGGGAGTAAGATAACAACTGGCCTTGTGCTTAACTCCTGGAGAGGAGTAAATCAATACCCAACGGTGGTTATACCTTAACGGTGAGTTTTACATGTATTTATATACGATTTTCTCATCATTTGTGTATATTTATATCTTATTTTATTTACTTTCTCTCTAGGAGGTTAGACACAACGTCAGGTGTGGGTTTTGATGAGAGTGCTTGCTATGGAACGAACTGGATTCGAACCCGGTGGATCCAGATGCTCAGTCGGCGTCGTTAACCACTTAGCAGCATTGACACAAACTAATCAACTGTTTTAACACTTTCGAGTCTTTGATCACTTGTCTTTTGCCAAACAAAAGCCGCACCGGAGTTTTGTCGGACGACAAGCGACCTACCACGATAAAAATACAACGGTAAAGCGAACGAATGAGAATCAGAAAATCGCCTCCGAGAATACACGACAAAACTCGAACAAAATAGTATGAAGCAAATAATCTGTAATTCATATATTAAAATTAAGAAGCAAATGCTAGTTTTTAATCGACATATATATTTTAAAAGCTGTGAGAAATAAAGCGCACAAATTATGGACTTCGAAAAATATATAGTTTGGAATTTTAAGTTTGTAACAGAGGATATTAAAATCATCGGAATTTTGTTATATACTAATGAGTCACCGCTTATCAAGGCCTGAAGCCACTCGAGGAGAATGTTGAATAAGATTATCAGTTGGTGATCAACAACTCCTTCAAGACGATGGTTTAAATGGCCAGAATGTTTTACTCTTATTCACTCCAAACAAGGCCTATTGCCACTTGGACGTAAAGGGGCTACGATAAGGACCTTGCCTACGGAACCACTCTAAGTGGGAAGTTGAGCAGCTATATTTCTGTTTTTTGTATATTCAAATTTCTGCATGTTAGTACAGTCAGAGAAGCAGGAAACAGGGAAGGGATTCAAAAGTTTAGCGGTTCAAAGAAATAAACTATTAGAGTAGAACATTTTCCAGCATCTGGGGACCTCTACAGTGAAGAAGTGTGATTTTGCTGCTGACCCAATCATGGGTATTTACGTGTCAGGGTAACACGTGTCATAGGTTCGTCAGAGCACATCTCTATTAAAGTACTTTTAAATTAAGCACAAGGGTGCAACAATGTGCCGATGGGACAGGAGTTGCAGCTTGGTTGACAGTGTGGGACCCATTAGATAAGTGACTGTGCACGACACTAATTTTTAAACATTGCACTTAAATCGAACATATAGCACTCAGACCCGCGGTATTGTATTCTACAGATGGGAAGTTCTTAGAAACAAACTTCGTTCATGGTAGTTCCGTTTCGTGTTAGGTACACAGATAAAGAAAAAAACATTTGCTGTGTTTGCTGTGAATTTTTACAGAGAGAAACAAGTAATTGGAACTATATTCAAACTTCCCAAAACTTTATATATTTCGGTCGTATACTTATCGTTTAAATTTAATTAAAATAAAAGGGACATGTATTGCAATTCGGATTTAATGTCCTTTCGAAAAACCCTTTTATAGAAAAACAAATAAATGTACTCGATCACTCGAATCAAATTTTGCGTTCCTTTATATGAAAAGTTGAATGTATGTAGCTGATAAACAAGACGAACGCTTATCTGATATATGAATAGATTAACATTAATTGAGTTTCTTGTATCGAACATTAGATGGATTTGGATGTGCTCAGAATATGGCGAAATGTGCGTTCACTCTAATAGCTTTGCACTCCGAGACGCCGAATAGAAGTCGCTAAATTAGTCTTTCGACAAGGAAAGAGTTAAAATGCCGAAGGAAATTTAGCAAGAATACAAGGTGCTAAAGTTATCTTACTTTAACTAGATTTTCTGTCCTTGTAAACCGCAAATTGAAATGTGAACTTTACAAGAATATAAATTACATTTACTGTGACATGTCTCGCGAGAATAGAACTAAAAGAAACAGTGCCACGAGGATTCGTCTTTTAATTTTCAAATTATGATAGAAAATTCTGGGACGTAGACGGAAATGTCTGAGAAGTAAAATGCAATTATGACGTTCAAAAAAGAGAAACGCGTGTTCTTTGGGTACAGTAAAAATGAATTAACAAATAATGGATTCCCTATTTTTTTGCCTCCATACAAGGACAGAGTTTGACACAAGATCGGTTTTAATGCTGGATAATCCAGCTAACTCAAAATAGAAGAAATAGATATTGCCCTTCTTCAGTTTTTGAGGAGATAAGAGATATTACACTGTAAACTTTATATATTAAAAAAATATAAATGTTACATCTCGTACACATTATAGAGAAAGACATGAAAATGTGGAAAAAATGAAGCTTGTTTGTCATCCTCATCTAATGTAACACATGTGACTATCTTAGTCTAAGCTAGAATTTTTGCCACCACATAAGACGGAATAAAAAACAACACTTTTATCTTAGCCCTGAAGCATATCTAAGAGGATAATAGACTCATCAAATTATTATCTGTTTTGTAATCCTTTGTATTTATTTTTCTTGTCTGTTTTTCTAAATGCGGATTATTTTTTATTTATACTACGTATGAGGCGATATTCTATTCGGCCTAAACTAGTGTGTATTTTCTTTATAATATATGATTTTCTTATATTTAACTATGATTTTCTTTCTCCTCCAATATTTCGTATTGAGGTTTCATATGTACGTTAATCTAATGACTTGGTGATTCTGACGTAAATCACGGCATGAGCACTCTCATAAACCATTGGTTAAAAAGTAACACTCCGAGTTTAAGCAATTCTT
>OY744515.1:147136365-147198865 GCA_963556195.1 Sepiola atlantica | reverse complement strand
AGTACAACATTCGTACCGTCGGTTTCAAGCACGGAAGGTCTTACCCATCCGGCTCTCTTCAGCTTCTGTTGTCATCTGTTTTGGAAATGTGAGGTCACATGACACTCTTGTTGGGACGCGTTATTTGCTCAGTGTGTTGTGTGTGTTTGTTTAAATTTGAATTTAGTGTAATAAGACCGTTGAGATTTAAAACACGAGGGAATTCAAGATTAAAGGGAATAAAAAAAGGGGGGGGGGTAAAAAATATATGAAAAAATATATATATATATATAAATAAATATAAAAAAACCTATATATATAAAAACATCTCAATACTAAGAATAAAAAAATAAAAAGAGAAAGAGTATAAAAAAGGTATAACAAAGAATAAAAAAAGAATAAAAAAGGAATTAAAAAATAATAAGAAAATATAGAGAATAAAAATGTAGAGAATAAAGAGTGAGAGAGAGAGAAAGAATACAAATAGAAAGAATAAAAATATATAATAAATAAAATAAATAAAAATAAAAATCAATTAAAATGAATTTAAAGATTAAAAAATATTAATAATAATAAAAAAATAAAAAAATAAAATTAAAAATTAAAAATTAAAAATTAAAGATTAAAAACAAAAATAAAGAAAGGGTTTCTCTGAAATTCCCGTGAGCCAAATTATGAATTTGTATCATTAGCCGTTATATTTTTGAAGGTATGCGTTCTAAAAAACGGTTAGTGTGTAAAAATCTTTTCCCCAGATTGGGGTGATTTTAATGAAGAAATTCGGATCTAAGGGAGCTAACTTAGTTGGAAATATGAAATATTTGAGTTTGTTAAAATGGGTTTGTAGATTTAGATTAATAAGTTAAATGATAAATAAATTAAATATTTTTGCATTATTGTATTTTGGTGAAAGTCGAAGTTTTTGCTCTTGGAATTTATGTGGATATAGTTTGTTTAAACTAGTAACTGATAAATAAATTAAATATTTTTGTATTTTTGTGAAGGTCGGAGTTTTTGCTCTTGAAGTTTAAGTGGATATAGGTTGATGAGGTATTTGTTCGTTTTTATTGCGTTTATATTAGTAGAGGGGGGGTAGTTAGACATTATGTGAATCGGTCAGACCAGTTTATAAGCAATGCTTGTCTCTTGTGGACACATCCCCTGAATATTTCATCGCGGACATTTAAACAGGCTGTATTCGGATCGATGATAGCCTTTGAGATGTGGTATTTTTCAGCGTCACATAGAGGACATCTGTTTATGGCTGGAGAGAAGGATGGTTTTCTCTCAATTATTTTCCAGTTGATGGTGAAGGGTGTATTATCTTCTTTAAGCTGCCATATTCGGGTCGCGAGTGCCGTATTAGCCTTGTTTTTGTATCTGAAGGAGTTTCTGTGTGCGTATAGCCTTTGTTTGAAGCTTCCCTTCGTCATCCCAATATATTTTTCTGCATTACTGGTATTCTGGTCTTTGACGGTTGCTTCATAAATGATTGAATTGATTTTGCAATTTCCCTCCAGGGGGCAGTTGTTTTTGTCTTGGCATGAGCAGCCTGCGTTTGTAATTGTTTTGGGTTCTGCAGAGATAATTTTTCTTATTGAAGGGGCAGTGGAATAGCTGACCTTAACAGAATTTCTGTTAAAAAGTTTGTGTAATTCATTTGTGGGTGGGAAGTGTTTGTCGAGTAACTTGAGGAAAAGTTGGCCTACCTTTGTTTTGGTATTGGTCGAATAGGGTGGGGAAAACCAGATCACCGATCTCCTTCTATTGCGGGTCCCCCGTGGTTGGTCTCGGTTGGGGATGTATGAGATTTCTTCTCTGAACCCGCTGTCGCGGAGTGCTTTGTTGTAATATGGTGCTGCTTGGTTGAAAATTTCGGGACTGGATGAGAGGTTTGAAATTCTTTGGCTAATATTATTGATTAAATTTTTAAAGATGGTGGGGGGGGGGGTGGCAGGATCCCTTGTGTATGTATTGGAGTGTTTCATTGGGTTTGTGGAAAGGTTTGTGTGTATTGTTTTTAAGGTTCAGTGTGGTATCTAGGAAGTTTACTTGGTCTAAATTTGTTTTAATGGTAATTTTGAAGCCGAGATTATGGAAGGTGTTTGTTAATTCTTTTCTAAATCTATCTAATGTGTTTCCGTTGTGGTTGCGTGACAGACAAAGTCAGTCATCTCTATAGAGACCAAAGAAATGGTCTGGAAATTTATTTTGGAGTGTATCTAATATAAGCAAGCCGACTAAGTAACAGATGTCTGCACTGTCGTAGGCCCCCATTGCAACATCAAATGGGTCATCTGGGTTTGATTTTTTAACCCAAGCCCTTCCCTCGAAGAAGAGAAGGGTTTGTCTTGCTTGCAGTATTGTGTCCCTTTCTAGTTGACTGATGTTTGTGTGTGAAAGTGCAAATGTTAAGGCTTTATCTAGGGTGTCTTTTGTAATGGATGGGTAGAAGTCTACTATATCTAATTGTGTGAATTTGCATCTGTGTTTATCTTGTATGTTATGTAACCAATTTAGGACTGAGTTAGTATTGCCCAACAGACTTAGGTTTATTTTTTCCTTAATTTTATTAACTATATTTTTAACAATGGATTTGCTTGCTAGTCCTAGTTCGCTTTTAGCTGGGTTGATAAGTCTGCATGAGGGTTTATTTGTGAAGTTTTCTTTGTGGTCTTTTAAAGTAACAAAGGCCTTCCTCTTATCTAAATAATTAATTCCATATTCGACGCCTAGTCTAGTAGCTATTTCAGTAGTATCATTATTAATAGATTTATATGTATCTGCCTTGGCTAATTGATATTTATCGGTAATGGAGCTAATTGTTAGGTCTGTTTTTTCCTTTTTGGTCATTTTATAAATATTTTTAGTTTTGTCGGAGAATACAAGTGCGTTATTTTCTCTTTTAAGTTTTTTTATGTCGGCGGTAAGTGTCTTCTGAAATGGATTTTGCTTGTTTGTAAAAACTAGGTTGTGAGTAATGTTGAGTAGGTCTTTTTCGAAGTTGTCTAAGGCCTCTACTTTTGGCGGGTATTTACCAGATTTTAAGCCGTAGTAGTTTTTTTCCGTTTGCCTCTGTTCTGTATTCAACACTTTCCACCTCATTCTTCCTATGACGTCCACTATTTTTGTCAGGAGTATCCTGGTATATGTTTGTTTTTTGGGGGTTGGGATATTTTTGGTAGAATATCCGAGAGTGTATAGTTCCATTTCCCAGGGTATAGGTGGTAATCCCTGTTAATTAGTTTTTCCGTGGTGTTGGTAATTTCCCGAGAGTGCTCGACTACGAGGCTAACAGGGTTTAACTGTAATTCCTGGTAGGGGCTGAGTAACTTCTTTGTAGAATGGTAGGAAAAATCCCAGCAGAGTGCTCGATTAATTAAGAATTAAAGTTAAAAATTAAGAGCATAATATTTATTTATTCTGGTACAGAAAAATTAGTACAACATTCGTACCGTCGGTTTCAAGCACGGAAGGCCTTACCCATCCGGCTCTCTTCAGCTTCTGTTGTCATCTGTTTTGGAAATGTGAGGTCACATGACACTCTTGTTGGGACGCGTTATTTGCTCAGTGTGTTGTGTGTGTTTGTTTAAATTTGAATTTAGTGTAATAAGACCGTTGAGATTTAAAACACGAGGGAATTCAAGATTAAAGGGAATAAAAAAAGGGGGGGGGTGAAAAATATATGAAAAAATATATATATATATATAAATAAATATAAAAAAACCTATATATATAAAAACATCTCAATACTAAGAATAAAAGAATAAAAAAATAAAAAGAGAAAGAGTATAAAAAAGGTATAACAAAGAATAAAAAAAGAATAAAAAAATAATTAAAAAATAATAAGCAAATATAGAGAATAAAAATGTAGAGAATAAAGAGTGAGAGAGAGAGAAAGAATAAAAATAGAAAGAATAAAAATATATAATAAATAAAATAAATAAAAATAAAAATCAATTAAAATGAATTTAAAGATTAAAAAATATTAATAATAATAAAAAAATAAAATTAAAAATTAAAAATTAAAAATTAAAGATTAAAAACAAAAATAAAGAAAGGGTTTCTCTGAAATTCCCGTGAGCCAAATTATGAATTTGTATCATTAGCCGTTATATTTTTGAAGGTATGCGTTCTAAAAAACGGTTAGTAAAAATCTTTTCCCCAGATTGGGGTGATTTTAATGAAGAAATTCGGATCTAAGGGAGCTAACTTAGTTGGAAATATGAAATATTTGAGTTTGTTAAAATGGGTTTGTAGATTTAGATTAATAAGTTAAATGATAAATAAATTAAATATTTTTGCATTATTGTATTTTGGTGAAAGTCGAAGTTTTTGCTCTTGGAATTTATGTGGATATAGTTTGTTTAAACTAGTAACTGATAAATAAATTAAATATTTTTGTATTTTTGTGAAGGTCGGAGTTTTTACTCTTGAAGTTTAAGTGGATATAGGTTGATGAGGTATTTGTTCGTTTTTATTGCGTTTATATTAGTAGAGGGGGGTAGTTAGACATTATGTGAATCGGTCAGACCAGTTTATAAGCAATGCTTGTCTCTTGTGGACACATCCCCTGAATATTTCATCGCGGACATTTAAACAGGCTGTATTCGGATCGATGATGGCCTTTGAGATGTGGTATTTTTCAGCGTCACATAGAGGACATCTGTTTATGGCTGGAGAGAAGGATGGTTTTCTCTCAATTATTTTCCATTTGATGGTGAAGGGTGTATTATCTTCTTTAAGCTGCCATATTCGGGTCGCGAGTGCCGTATTAGCCTTGTTTTTGTATCTGAAGGAGTTTCTGTGTGCGTATAGCCTTTGTTTGAAGCTTCCCTTCGTCATCCCAATATATTTTTCTGCATTACTGGTATTCTGGTCTGTGACGGTTGCTTCATAAATGATTGAATTGATTTTGCAATTTCCCTCCAGGGGGCAGTTGTTTTTGTCTTGGCATGAGCAGCCTGCGTTTGTAATTGTTTTGGGTTCTGCAGAGATAATTTTTCTTATTGAAGGGGCAGTGGAATAGCTGACCTTGTCGGAGAATACAAAACTAAAAATATTTATAAAATGACCAAAAAGGAAAAAACAGACCTAACAATTAGCTCCATTACCGATAAATATCAATTAGCCAAGGCAGATACATATAAATCTATTAATAATGATACTACTGAAATAGCTACTAGACTAGGCGTCGAATATGGAATTAATTATTTAGATAAGAGGAAGGCCTTTGTTACTTTAAAAGACCACAAAGAAAACTTCACAAATAAACCCTCATGCAGACTTATCAACCCAGCTAAAAGCGAACTAGGACTAGCAAGCAAATCCATTGTTAAAAATATAGTTAATAAAATTAAGGAAAAAATAAACCTAAGTCTGTGGGGCAATGCTAACTCAGTCCTAAATTGGTTCCATAACATACAAGATAAACACAGATGCAAATTCACACAATTAGATATAGTAGACTTCTACCCATCCATTACAAAAGACACCCTAGATAAGGCCTTAACATTTGCACTTTCACACACAAACATCAGTCAACTAGAAAGGGACACAATACTGCAAGCAAGACAAACCCTTCTCTTCTTCGAGGGAAGGGCTTGGGTTAAAAAATCAAACCCAGAGGACCCATTTGATGTTGCAATGGGGGCCTACGACAGTGCAGACATCTGTGACTTAGTCGGCTTGCTTATATTAGATACACTCCAAAATAAATTTCCAGACCATTTCTTTTGTCTCTATAGAGATGACGGACTTTGTCTGTCACGCAACCACAACGGAAACACATTAGATAGATTTAGAAAAGAATTAACAAACACCTTCCATAATCTCGGCTTCAAAATTACCATTAAAACAAATTTAGACCAAGTAAACTTCCTAGATACCACACTGAACCTTAAAAACAATACACACAAACCTTTCCACAAACCCAATGAAACACTCCAATACATACACAAGGGATCCTGCCACCCCCCACCATCTTTAAAAATTTAATCAATAATATTAGCCAAAGAATTTCAAACCTCTCATCCAGTCCCGAAATTTTCAACCAAGCAGCACCATATTACAACAAAGCACTCCGCGACAGCGGGTTCAGAGAAGAAATCTCATACACCCCCAACCGAGACCAACCACGGGGGACCCGCAATAGAAGGAGATCGGTGATCTGGTTTTCCCCACCCTATTCGACCAATACCAAAACAAAGGTAGGCCAACTTTTCCTCAAGTTACTCGACAAACACTTCCCACCCACAAATGAATTACACAAACTTTTTAACAGAAATTCTGTTAAGGTCAGCTATTCCACTGCCCCTTCAATAAGAAAAATTATCTCTGCAGAACCCAAAACAATTACAAACGCAGGCTGCTCATGCCAAGACAAAAACAACTGCCCCCTGGAGGGAAATTGCAAAATCAATTCAATCATTTATGAAGCAACCGTCACAGACCAGAATACCAGTAATGCAGAAAAATATATTGGGATGACGAAGGGAAGCTTCAAACAAAGGCTATACGCACACAGAAACTCCTTCAGATACAAAAACAAGGCTAATACGGCACTCGCGACCCGAATATGGCAGCTTAAAGAAGATAATACACCCTTCACCATCAACTGGAAAATAATTGAGAGAAAACCATCCTTCTCTCCAGCCATAAACAGATGTCCTCTATGTGACGCTGAAAAATACCACATCTCAAAGGCCATCATCGATCCGAATACAGCCTGTTTAAATGTCCGCGATGAAATATTCAGGGGATGTGTCCACAAGAGACAAGCATTGCTTATAAACTGGTCTGACCGATTCACATAATGTCTAACTACCCCCCCTCTACTAATATAAACGCAATAAAAACGAACAAATACCTCATCAACCTATATCCACTTAAACTTCAAGAGCAAAAACTCCGACCTTCACAAAAATACAAAAATATTTAATTTATTTATCAGTTACTAGTTTAAACAAACTATATCCACATAAATTCCAAGAGCAAAAACTTCGACTTTCACCAAAATACAATAATGCAAAAATATTTAATTTATTTATCATTTAACTTATTAATCTAAATCTACAAACCCATTTTAACAAACTCAAATATTTCATATTTCCAACTAAGTTAGCTCCCTTAGATCCGAATTTCTTCATTAAAATCACCCCAATCTGGGGAAAAGATTTTTACTAACCGTTTTTTAGAACGCATACCTTCAAAAATATAACGGCTAATGATACAAATTCATAATTTGGCTCACGGGAATTTCAGAGAAACCCTTTCTTTATTTTTGTTTTTAATCTTTAATTTTTAATTTTTAATTTTTAATTTTATTTTTTTATTATTATTAATATTTTTTAATCTTTAAATTCATTTTAATTGATTTTTATTTTTATTTATTTTATTTATTATATATTTTTATTCTTTCTATTTTTATTCTTTCTCTCTCTCTCACTCTTTATTCTCTACATTTTTATTCTCTATATTTTCTTATTATTTTTTAATTCTTTTTTTATTCTTTTTTTATTCTTTGTTATATCTTTTTTATACTCTTTCTCTTTTTATTTTTGTATTCTTTTATTCTTAGTATTGAGATGTTTTTATATATATAGGTTTTTTTATATTTATTTATATATATATATATATATATTTTCATATATTTTTTACCCCCCCCCCTTTTTTTATTCCCTTTAATCTTGAATTCCCTCGTGTTTTAAATCTCAACGGTCTTATTACACTAAATTCAAATTTAAACAAACACACACAACACACTGAGCAAATAACGCGTCCCAACAAGAGTGTCATGTGACCTCACATTTCCAAAACAGATGACAACAGAAGCTGAAGAGAGCCGGATGGGTAAGTCCTTCCGTGCTTGAAACCGACGGTACGAATGTTGTACTAATTTTTCTGTACCAGAATAAATAAATATTATGCTCTTAATTTTTAACTTTAATTCTTAATTAATCGAGCACTCTGCTGGGATTTTTCCTACCATTCTACAAAGAAGTTACTCAGCCCCTACCAGGAATTACAGTTAAACCCTGTTAGCCTCGTAGTCGAGCACTCTCGGGAAATTACCAACACCACGGAAAAACTAATTAACAGGGATTACCACCTATACCCTGGGAAATGGAACTATACACTCTCGGATATTCTACCAAAAATATCCCAACCCCCAAAAAACAAACATATACCAGGATACTCCTGACAAAAATAGTGGACGTCATAGGAAGAATGAGGTGGAAAGTGTTGAATACAGAACAGAGGCAAACGGAAAAAAACTACTACGGCTTAAAATCTGGTAAATACCCGCCAAAAGTAGAGGCCTTAGACAACTTCGAAAAAGACCTACTCAACATTACTCACAACCTAGTTTTTACAAACAAGCAAAATCCATTTCAGAAGACACTTACCGCCGACATAAAAAAACTTAAAAGAGAAAATAACGCACTTGTATTCTCCGACAAAACTAAAAATATTTATAAAATGACCAAAAAGGAAAAAACAGACCTAACAATTAGCTCCATTACCGATAAATATCAATTAGCCAAGGCAGATACATATAAATCTATTAATAATGATACTACTGAAATAGCTACTAGACTAGGCGTCGAATATAGAATTAATTATTTAGATAAGAGGAAGGCCTTTGTTACTTTAAAAGACCACAAAGAAAACTTCACAAATAAACCCTCATGCAGACTTATCAACCCAGCTAAAAGCGAACTAGGACTAGCAAGCAAATCCATTGTTAAAAATATAGTTAATAAAATTAAGGAAAAAATAAACCTAAGTCTGTGGGGCAATACTAACTCAGTCCTAAATTGGTTCCATAACATACAAGATAAACACAGATGCAAATTCACACAATTAGATATAGTAGACTTCTACCCATCCATTACAAAAGACACCCTAGATAAGGCCTTAACATTTGCACTTTCACACACAAACATCAGTCAACTAGAAAGGGACACAATACTGCAAGCAAGACAAACCCTTCTCTTCTTCGAGGGAAGGGCTTGGGTTAAAAAATCAAACCCAGAGGACCCATTTGATGTTGCAATGGGGGCCTACGACAGTGCAGACATCTGTGACTTAGTCGGCTTGCTTATATTAGATACACTCCAAAATAAATTTCCAGACCATTTCTTTGGTCTCTATAGAGATGACGGACTTTGTCTGTCACGCAACCACAACGGAAACACATTAGATAGATTTAGAAAAGAATTAACAAACACCTTCCATAATCTCGGCTTCAAAATTACCATTAAAACAAATTTAGACCAAGTAAACTTCCTAGATACCACACTGAACCTTAAAAACAATACACACAAACCTTTCCACAAACCCAATGAAACACTCAAATACATACACAAGGGATCCTGCCACCCCCCCACCATCTTTAAAAATTTAATCAATAATATTAGCCAAAGAATTTCAAACCTCTCATCCAGTCCCGAAATTTTCAACCAAGCAGCACCATATTACAACAAAGCACTCCGCGACAGCGGGTTCAGAGAAGAAATCTCATACACCCCCAACCGAGACCAACCACGGGGGACCCGCAATAGAAGGAGATCGGTGATCTGGTTTTCCCCACCCTATTCGACCAATACCAAAACAAAGGTAGGCCAACTTTTCCTCAAGTTACTCGACAAACACTTCCCACCCACAAATGAATTACACAAACTTTTTAACAGAAATTCTGTTAAGGTCAGCTATTCCACTGCCCCTTCAATAAGAAAAATTATCTCTGCAGAACCCAAAACAATTACAAACGCAGGCTGCTCATGCCAAGACAAAAACAACTGCCCCCTGGAGGGAAATTGCAAAATCAATTCAATCATTTATGAAGCAACCGTCACAGACCAGAATACCAGTAATGCAGAAAAATATATTGGGATGACGAAGGGAAGCTTCAAACAAAGGCTATACGCACACAGAAACTCCTTCAGATACAAAAACAAGGCTAATACGGCACTCGCGACCCGAATATGGCAGCTTAAAGAAGATAATACACCCTTCACCATCAAATGGAAAATAATTGAGAGAAAACCATCCTTCTCTCCAGCCATAAACAGATGTCCTCTATGTGACGCTGAAAAATACCACATCTCAAAGGCCATCATCGATCCGAATACAGCCTGTTTAAATGTCCGCGATGAAATATTCAGGGGATGTGTCCACAAGAGACAAGCATTGCTTATAAACTGGTCTGACCGATTCACATAATGTCTAACTACCCCCCCTCTACTAATATAAACACAATAAAAACGAACAAATACCTCATCAACCTATATCCACTTAAACTTCAAGAGCAAAAACTCCGACCTTCACAAAAATACAAAAATATTTAATTTATTTATCAGTTACTAGTTTAAACAAACTATATCCACATAAATTCCAAGAGCAAAAACTTCGACTTTCACCAAAATACAATAATGCAAAAATATTTAATTTATTTATCATTTAACTTATTAATCTAAATCTACAAACCCATTTTAACAAACTCAAATATTTCATATTTCCAACTAAGTTAGCTTCCTTAGATCCGAATTTCTTCATTAAAATCACCCCAATCTGGGGAAAAGATTTTTACTAACCGTTTTTTAGAACGCATACCTTCAAAAATATAACGGCTAATGATACAAATTCATAATTTGGCTCACGGGAATTTCAGAGAAACCCTTTCTTTATTTTTGTTTTTAATCTTTAATTTTTAATTTTTAATTTTTAATTTTATTTTTTTATTATTATTAATATTTTTTAATCTTTAAATTCATTTTAATTGATTTTTATTTTTATTTATTTTATTTATTATATATTTTTATTCTTTCTATTTTTATTCTTTCTCTCTCTCTCACTCTTTATTCTCTATATTTTCTTATTATTTTTTAATTCTTTTTTTATTCTTTTTTTATTCTTTGTTATACCTTTTTTATACTCTTTCTCTTTTTATTTTTTTATTCTTTTATTCTTAGTATTGAGATGTTTTTATATATATAGGTTTTTTTATATTTATTTATATATATATATATATATATTTTCATATATTTTTTACCCCCCCCCTTTTTTTATTCCCTTTAATCTTGAATTCCCTCGTGTTTTAAATCTCAACGGTCTTATTACACTAAATTCAAATTTAAACAAACACACACAACACACTGAGCAAATAACGCGTCCCAACAAGAGTGTCATGTGACCTCACATTTCCAAAACAGATGACAACAGAAGCTGAAGAGAGCCGGATGGGTAAGTCCTTCCGTGCTTGAAACCGACGGTACGAATGTTGTACTAATTTTTCTGTACCAGAATAAATAAATATTATGCTCTTAATTTTTAACTTTAATTCTTAATTAATCGAGCACTCTGCTGGGATTTTTCCTACCATTCTACAAAGAAGTATATATATATATATATATATATATATATATATATATATATATATATATATATATATATATATATATATATATATATAAAATTATATATATTAGAAACCGTCTACGCGGATCAACTAACGTTTCGGAACGATGGTGGATTCCCGTAGACTGTTTCTAAGAGTTCTTAGAGTTTCGATGAAACGTGTTAACGTCGACACGTTGGTTGATCTATGTAGGCTGTTTCTAATGTTTGTATACTTTCTAAAGTTCATGTTATTAATATATATATATATATATATATATATATATATATATATATATATATATATATATAAGGTGTTCGAGACAATAAAATAATGAAAAGTCATGTTGTGGCCAATAATTAGGGTAGTCTTAAAATTATTGGTTCATCATTTAAAGGAACTTTGGGCAAATAGAGCACATTTGTAGAAGCCGAAATCGGCCCAACAAGATAGCTGGACCTTAAATATCTGCCTTCAATGTGTCATCTGAGAGACGCCTGAACACCTGTTCAATAGGGGCTATGAGCTCGTATTTGGTATTGCATTTCGTGCGACTAGTGTCTTTCTATATAACGCCTGACACATAATCGTGTGAATGTGGGGGGGGGGGCAATAAAATTAGTTTGGGGGAGGGCAGATTTTTGAACCGCTAGAATCGAGAAATTACTAATGCAATTACTAAATTTTCCCGGTGTGACACCGAAATGACTCATTTTGCCACACGTATGGCTGTCACAAATCTACCCTCAAAACCTTGCGATTTTAAACAGTGAACCGTAAATAAATATGGCCATTTGAATTGAGCCTGATACTTATTTCGAAGTGAGGGGCGGCATGACCTTGCTTCACTGGAATCATAAATATCGGCCACTAAACTAACCACATTAAAGTAATAGAATGTATGGCCTATTTAAATGTGACCTTAAGAAAACAAAAGATAGAATAAACACATTTGTCTTTACAAAAATCGAGTCGGCCGCTTTTTTCTTGAGAGCGACCGATATTTGAAACATTTGAAGACGTTAGACAACGTTTGAACACAAATGTTAAATATTTGTCCGGAAAATAAAACAATATTGCGAAACAGAACATTTGTTATATTACAATTTTAAAACTCATTGACTTAAAAACAATACCAAATTATAACACAATTTTACACAACAAATATGCAAATTACTTAAGGCTGCGAATCTGATATCAGCTCTATATAAACGGTAAATAAAAAAGATGGTGCGCGTATCAAACAGGTTGAATTAATTGTAATAGACATTTTTGACTTTACGTGCGAGAAATGAGCCCAACATTCGCATTCGTCTATTTAGATGTATTCTTTCATATGAAAAACAAACGAGTTAATACACAACTTTTATGATCAACTGGACATTTAAAACTCGGTTACATAATCATTTAGAAATCAATTTAATTTAATTCAATTAATTTGCCAAAAAAGAAAACAAGCATGTACGGAAAGGGTGGTAGAAATCTACACAACAGAGGATAAAATAGTTAAGCACCTGCCAAAATTCACCTTGAATTGATGCGTTGTTGCGGTATTTGATAGCATCCTTGGAAGTTTATTTACACCGGCCAAGAATCCTGATTGAGAAAGCGGCCATTGTCCTGTTCAATCGCAATCGACGGTGAAATAGTTTCTTGTGTTTTACGCGTAGACCTTTCTGCCTAAATAAATTGGGCTTCTTGGTCTTTTGGCTAAGATCAAAGTGTAGTATCTGTTCCGATGGATACTGCACGCTTGTCCTGTGCAGTTCTAGGAGGTCCACCCTCCCAGGCTTCGCCTCCCCTCTTTGGGGAGGAGTAAGTTTATTGCTTACTGCCTGAGGCGCCCCTACCGGGGAATGCCGACGGGGCTGCCCAGGCAATTTTTAAATGGCCAGAGTGCTCACCTTCTCGGGCGCTGGCTTTTAAAACCCCACTTTCCCGACCCGAGCTTGGGTCACATCTTACTTGTGGGAGTAAGATAAACCTGGCCTTGTGCCTAACCTCCTGGGGAGGTAAATAAAAAAATTGGGCTTCTTGGTCTTTTGGCTAAGATCAAAGTGTAGTATCTGTTCCGATGGATACTGCACGCCTGTCCTGTGCAGTTCTAGGAGGTCCACCTTCCCAGGCTTTGCCTCCCCTCTTTGGGGAGGAGTAAGTTTATTGCTTACTGTCTGAGGCGCCCCTACCGGGGAATGCCGACGGGGCTGCCCAGGCAATTTTTAAATGACCAGAGTGCTCACCTCTCGAGCGCTGGCTTTTCAAACCCCACTTTCTCGACCCGATCTTGGGTCACATCTTACTTGTGGGAGTAAGATAAAACTGGCCTTGTGCCTAACTCCTGGGGAGAAGTAAATAAAACCTCTTTCAGGTGGATGGGTAAATAATAATCTATGAGGTATATCGTAATGACCATTGAAGAGATTGTAGGCTAAACGTGAGCACCGCGTACTCTTCAACGCTCAAGGGAGAAAAAGGTTAAGTTTCTTAAGTCGGCTTTCATAGGCCAGATCCCATAGACCCTGTACCATTCTAGTAGCCAGTTTTTTTTTTTAACTCTCTCCAGATGCTGGATACCACGCATTAGATTTGGAGCCAAAGCCTTGACATCATACTCCATCAGTGGTCTGACAAGAGAGACATAAAGTGGAAGAATGTTCTTTGATAATCCACCTGCGCCATCACACGTATATTGATTTCGCGTAGAATTGTATGTTTCAGACAATTTGACATTTTTTTTTCAATTTAAGATTTATTTTAAAATATTTAAAAAACCAGAAAGTGCAACAAATATATGTCTCTATGCACTGTTGCTGGGATATTGATCATGATCCGCGCCGTATACAACAATACGTAAATATTATCTCAAGCTTGGTGCTACTTAAATATCTTGAAGAACTTGAGCCAACACAAATGCGACGAAGATATGGAGACATTCAGCGTAATGTATTAGAGTACACGTTCTGACTATGTGCACACAACAAAATGTATCTTGATGCTGCAAAAAACGGTGCAGCAAGATCTCGGCAATGTATGCGAACCGTCGTAAAAATATAGGCGTCGGAATGGCAACTATTAAGAAAGCGTCTAATGACGATATCCCCTGTTTGTCATACAAGTCTTTAGGGCCTACACCGCCCAAGAGAATCGCTTTAGGAAAGGCACGCTATTACTAGAAAGTTAAAAACAAATTGAGCCGGGGATGCTCTGCTTTTTTCTCAGAAGAACAACAGGTGGCTAACTGTCAGTTCGCACGAACAAACCGAGCGTCAAATAGATTAACTGTGATTCTTGTTTGGTGTGTTTTCAGCGAACGCCCCGCCATGCCGAAAAAGAGTATTTTAAATTGCTGTTAACTGTTGCCAAATGATGGTTGGAGAGAAAGCCATACGTGTTACAGCAGAACTCAATAGCATGTCCCTCCCCCTCGAAAACAACTAGAAGCAGCTGTCAGATAATCTGTACGACTTCACCAGTCCACAGATATGCCGCTCAACTCGCCTGATTGAAACACTATACATTTTCTATGACACAATTGAGAAACACGTCAATTGTATTACTTGAAACACCAAAGACCTGCTGATTGTAAAGATAAAACGAAAGTCCAAGCGTATCTCGACGAGTACGGTGAAAAATCATGGCAAAATATATACAAAAAGATGCGCTTTTAATTTTAAGAAGACATCACGATTTTACGTTTTTCTTTTTCTTGCCATACAAGTGTCTAAGAACCCACTGTACATATTAAAAACATTTAACTCCGAGTTAAGGCAGTATTTATCTGTGTTTAGTTTTAATATCCATTAAGATTCTTTCTATTTCCAGGCATATTTGCACGAGAATATGGTGTCTATTACAATGCCTTTAATTTTATCTCGTCATTATCGTGGTTGGCTAAAATATTTAGCTGTTTGGAAAGGAATGTAATACGTCAATACGAATTTAAGATTCTGTCAAGATTACTGATTTGAAGAAAATCATTGAAGCCAATATTTGAAAATGTTTGGTGACATAGAAGATATTTCTTTCTTTTCATTAAAACAAAGCAATAGCCGTAAACATTCAAACAATATAGTGTGTCCAAGAGGCAAAACATGTTTTTCTTCTTTTTTTTCGAAAAAAAGAAAATGTTAGTTTTAAAAAAAAAATTAAATTAATTTAAATTTATATCAATGTTATGTATGCAGTTTTGTTAGCAATGTGATGTAAATAGCTAGCCAAAATGTAAATTCAAGTCAAGTTAAGTTAGTATTAATTTACTTATTAATTAAGATGAATTATAGAAGCCGTTACGTTGTTTAATGTGTGTCACAGTTTATAATCAGTGCACATTCAACGAGTTTTAGGCGAGAAACCTTGTCCATAACATTGATATTAATGAATAAATAAATAAATACATAAGATTTAAATGATAGAAAAAATAATTAAAAAAAGAACATCGAAACACTGATTCACTTCATAAGCGCATCACATATTTTAAATTCTAACCTCAATACTTAAAAAAAAGAACTAAAGCATATTTTTCACGTCATAGACTAACCGCATATGTTTATTCTAATGGCTATTGTTTCGTTCGAAATAAAACACAAACGCACCATGTATTTTCAAATGTTGACTTCTATGTTTTCCTAAAAATCAAAAAAAGCCAAAACGTTGATGCATATAAAAAATATCGTTTTTTTATTTTTCATTTTCCATAAAGTTTGATTGTTATTGGTATAATTATTATTATCATATATATATATATATATATATATATATATATATATATATATATATATATATATATATATATATATATATATATATATATATTTATATATATATATATAGTGAGAGAGATTTATATATATATATATATATAGTGAGAGAGATTTATATATATATATATATATATATATATATATATATATATATATTCAGCTAGAACGCGAAATAGAGACGCATGCACTCTACTCCAATAACATTTAAATCAAATGTATATAAATATACATTTTGAAACATACGCAAGTGTTTTTTTAATTTTTATTTTAACGAAATAATAGAGAATGTGTAAGACTATATAGATATAGTTTTTATTTCTTAAACAGTATTCACATTAGGTAAGCAATTCTTGCATATTTTATTTTCGAAAACCTTCACTTGTAATATGATTTTTTGAAGTGTTCTCATCTCGGTGCAAAGTTCGTCGTTCATCTGTCTCTTGAACCGATGTGTGGAAGGAGTGAAAAAAATGCACTCATTTTGTTCGATTCACTTTGCAAAATTAAATCCATTCATTGCTATTTCTTTTGAATCATATGCTGACAGACCCTCAAAGAAAGAAAGAGACAATAGCATGCAAACAAGACATAACAATAACCAGAACGTTCGCACACAAACAAATATGCACGCAAATAAATATATATTTAGTAAGAATTTTTACAATACATGAATATACAGCTCGATAAATTAAAGAGCACAATACCATGAATACAGTAAGTATTCACAAAATTGAATGTACAACTTTTATAATCTTCACCAGAATCTATTTTTTCTCTCTCCCTCTCACTATATATATGTACATTTATATATATGTACGTATATATATATATATATATATATATATATATATATATATATATATATATGTATATATATATATATATAAGTATATATATGTATATATATCTATCTATATATATATATATATAAAGGTATATATATGTATATATATATATTTATATATATATATATATGTATATATATATATATATATATGTGTGTATATACATGTATTTATATATATGCACATATATACATGTATTTATATATGTGTACATATATATGCATATATATGTGTATATATTCATAAATATGTATATATATGGGTATATATTTATAAATATGTATATTTATCTACGTATATATATATATGGATATAAATATATATATGTATATATATACGTATATATATATATATATAAATATGTATATATATATGTATATTTATATATACATATGTATATATATGTATATTTATATATAAATATGTATATATATATGTATACATATATATATATGAATATATATATATATAAATATATATATAAATATATATATATATATATATGTAAATATGTATATATATAAATATTTATATATATATGTGTGTATATATATATATATATATATAAATAAATAAATAAATATATAAGTAATATATTTATATATAAATAAATATGTATATAAATAAATATATATATATAAATAAATATGTATATAAATATATATATATATATATATATATATATATATATATATATATATATATATTGTAAATAGGTAGATTGTAATCTTCATGATATAATTAATATCTAATTTAAATATTTTCATTAGGCTTCGTAAAGAGACAATGAACAGAAATTGTTCAGTGTAGATATTCTTGAGCCAGATTACAATATTTAACATTTTAATTTAATATATAATTCAATAAATTATAATATCAACTCTTTGTTCTAAACATATAGATACATTATATCAAATTTAAACAAAAAAATGGGCATATCTGTAATTCTCTTAACTTATTAACTTAAACTTTAATTAGTGTATTTACTTATTTATTTAACAAGACGTAGAAATAATGCAGATGTTATTGAATAACTAGCAGGGCTACCCGGCGTTGTCCGGGGAGATAACAAAAAACAAAGTAGTAGAAATTAAAGAGTGTGTTTAACATCTTTATATAAACAGTTCAATCTCTCTTCTTTCTCTAGCCGTCTCTCTTTTCCTGGTCCCCATTATTTCCCTCCCTCTTTCAACCCTCTATTTCCCCTTTTCACATATGATTCTTCTCTTGTTTAAATATGTTAAAAACTAATAATAATGTAATTAATTTCCCCACGGGAGCCATCTGCTTTAAATGTAATAGTGTAATCTTACATTTATTGCTTCGGGATATAAAAAAAAACCCAGAAGTTTAATAATATGTGTAACATTTTGATGTTAAAACTTCTATCCCCCCATCTCTCTCCCCCTAACCGTCTCTTTATCTTTCTCCCTTTATCTTTTAATACTGTAATGTTAGTATGGAGGTCTTCACAGAGCTGCCAAAAGTATCGGTAAAATCAAAGTATTAAGAAAAATAATGTTAATAATGATTATTAAACTCGAACAATGCCGAGAAGAACAAATAGCCCGGTCTATACCTATGTTCTGCCCCCCCCCCCTATTTCAGAATATGATGAAGATAACTGATCTTACTTTGTGAATTTTACATAAGAATACACTTTTATAGGTTATTTATGTTCTCTAACATGTTTTTAAACAAACCTAAATTGAGTTTTTAAACGTGAGTTATCGTTCTTCCTTAGCTATCCTCTAACAAATACATTTCATTGAAAACCAGTAATTGTTTTATGTACTTGAAGTATCATTTGCCGGACAACGCCGAATACTTTTCTTATATAAGATATTATAACATGTACATGTACATTATATGTGTACGTACAGAGTGGCGAGCAGTGGCGGCTAGTGGCGGACTTTCGCATAGTTTCTTATCCGCCTCCATATAAATACAATTGACGCTAAGAAAGTTAAATAAATTAAAGTTATCTCAAAGTATTACGTAATTTAAGCAAAATATGACTCAGCATTTTCTAATTACTATACAATATAATGAAAAATAACTGAAACCAACCCCCTGATAAAATCTGCCCCATATACCCCTAAGAGGTGGGTGTAGAGATTTGGCAATACTCTCATCATCTTACTCTGTGAATTTTACATAAGAATACACTTTTATAGGTTATCTATATTCTCTAACGTTTTAAACAAACCTAAATTGTGTTTTTAAACGTGAGTTATCGATCTTCCTTAGCTATCCCCTAACAAATACATTTCCTTGAAAACCAACGCCGAATACATTTCTTATATAAGATATTATAAAATGTCCATGTACATGTATTTGTGTACGTACAGAGTGGCAGGCAGTGGCGGCTAGTGGCGGACCTATGCATAGTTTCTTACCCCCTCCATGTGAATAGAATTGACGCTAAGAAACGTTAAATAGAATTAAAAGTTATCGCAAAGTATTACGTAATTTAATTACAATATGACTCAGCAATTTCAAATTACTATAAAATATAATGAAAAATAACTGAAAAGCCCCCCCCCCCCCTGATGAAATATGCCCCATGATCCCCTAAGGGGTGGGTTTATAGATTCGGGAATACTCTCATCATCTTACTCTGGGAATTTTACATGAGAATACACTTTTATATGTTATGTATATTCTCTAACCTTGTTTTAAAAACCTAAATTGTGTTTTTAAAAGTGAGTTATCGTTCTTCCTTAGCTATCCTCTAACAAATACATTGTATTAAAAACCCTGAATTGTTTTATGTACTTGAGGTATTATTTGCAAGACAACACTCAATACTTTTCTTATATAAGATATTATAAAATGTACATGTATTTGTGTACGTGCAGAGTGGCGGGCAGTGGCGGCTAGTGGAGGACCTTGGCGTAGTTTCTTACCCCCTCCATGTAAATAGAATTGACGCTAAGAAACTTTAAATAAAATTAAAAGTTATCTCAAAGTATTACGTAATTAAATTACAATATGACTCAGCAATTTCAATGAAAATAACTGAAAAGGACCCCCCCCCCCCGATGAAATCTGCCCCATGGACCCCTTAAGGGTTGGTTTATAGATTCATGAATACACCCATCAACTTACTCTGTGAATTTTACATAAGAATACACTTTTATATGTTATGTATATTCTCTAACCTAGTTTTAAAAACCTAAATTGTGTTTTTAAACGTGAGTTATCGATCTTCCTAAGCTATCTCCTAACAAATACATTTCATTAAAAGCCATAAATTGTTTTATGAACTTAGGGTATTATTTGAAGTACAACACTGAATACTTTTCTTATATAAGATATTATAAAATGTACATGTATTTGTGTACGTACAGAGTGGCGGGCAGTGGCGGATAGTGGCGGACCTTGGCGTAGTTTTGTAAATAGAATTGACGCTAAGAAAATTTAAATAGAATTAAAACTTGTTTCAAAGTATTACGTAATTTAATTACAATATGACTCAGCAATTTCAAATTCCTATAAAATATAATGAAAACTAACTGAAAAAGACCCCCCCCCCCCGATGAAATCTGCCCCATGGATCCCTAAGGGGTGGGTTTATAGATTCCTGAATCCACCCATCAACTTACTCTGTGAATTTTACATAAGAATACACTTTTATATTGTATCTATAGTCTCTAACATTTGTTCTATAGGGCACACAAACACAAACACACACACATACACACACACACACACAAGCATACAGACATTCAATTTCATATAGAAGATGAAATATGGAATATTTAAACTTCAGATGTGTGAAGTAGATAATGATGGCAAATATAAGCGACGTTATTAGAAATAAAGTTCAAAAGAGCTCATATAGTGTAACTCAATAGAATACAGAATTTTAGCAGCAACAAATATTTGTTAAATCTTTCTGGAATCATCCGTGTAGAGATAAGTATTTTATCCGGTTGAAGAAATCGAAACCCCGTCACTTAATTCAAGTTTTTCACTCAAATACAAACGTCTCAGCTAACGGATTCACAGTAAACAACCAGATAAATAGGTTAGAATTGTAAACCTATCATGCTGAGCTCGGCACTCGTTATCAATATATATATATATATATATATATATATATATATATATATATATATATATATATATATAAGTAAAAAAAAACCGAACATAGTATGTAGTATCTAGATGTAGAAAACATCTTTACCAATGTTTCTGTTGAAAAAAACTATTAAGATAATCATTAATAATATTTATAATAACCCCAATAACCGCTCCCTCAAAATAAATCCTTACACCTTACGTAAAATTATGATCGCTTGCACCGCTGAAGTTCCTTTTTACGATAATCGTGGCAACATATATATACAAAAAGATGGTGTCGGTATGGGCTCCGTGCTAGGTCCAATCTTTAGCAATTATTATATGTCTAACTTAGAAACTAAAGTGTTTTACCTTATCAATACACTAGCAATATATTTAAGATACGTAGATGACATTTGGATACTTACAAATACTATAAACGAAATTAATTTATTACAAACTATGTTCCAGAATAACTCTGTTCTTGATTTCATTTATGAATTAAACAGTAATTAAAAACACCTTTTTAGACGTTTTAATAGGCACTAACCACAATGAATTCGCTACATCTACCTATAAAAAACAACTAACAAAAACTCACGCACCCTTAACTTCCTTAGTGAATGTCCCTTTTAATATAAAATAGCCATCATTAAAAAAATTATTAACTCGAGCTAAACTTATTGCCTCCTTCCTTACTATCTTCTAACATGAGCTTAACAATATTAAACAAACTCGAGTAAATAATAATTCCCTTACTATATTATCGACAACAAATTCTACTATTTAAAAATAATCCCCACGATAATAATATAAAAAATCCAATTCTCTACTTAACACAATAGTTAAACTATTTTATCGCAACCAGTTTCACCACAATTATAAAATAAGTGAACAAGTCCTAAGAAATATTATCAATAAAAAGTACTCCCTCCTGACTAAAATGAAAAGTAAAACTAATCATTTACTATAATAAAGTTAAAACCACTAACCTAATATTCACAAATAATTATTCTTCCTCGATGATAATTTTGGATGAGATACACCTTGTGTATGAGTTCAAATGCCATTCGAGAGACTGTGTTTCTGACAACCCAGAAAAAAACCATATACATAGGCTTACACCACGACTTTGTCAAGGAGATTGACGATGCATTTGTCGAAGATTAGCGCAATTTACGACCATTCCTGCCCCCCGATCGGAAATCCGAAAACTTTTAGCAGAAAATACCAAAATCTTAGAATATAGTACTAACAAACAAAAACTCCATATATTAGAAGCTCTATCCATAAAAATAAAACGTAATTAACAGAATTAACTTTAATACCAGTAATAATATACTAAAATGTCAATAATGCTAACTATAGTTTCGCACTGATTATATAATTCCCGCCAAAACAACCTATAATATGAACACATGGTCTTTACCTGATTAACCGCATTCCCCTGAATGTCAACCTGGATGGGCCTGAAAGTACTTGGGACAGAAATGAGACCTTGGGCAGATTCATCAGTCAATTCACCCCCGAAACTAAGATTCTGATTCGGACTATGGAAAGGATATACGAAAAGATATCCAGACATAAGTTGTCGGTTATATTAAACAACACTCGCCTTCAAGAAAATACGTTGACTATATATATATATATATATATATATATATATATATATATATATATATATACTAGCAATATATGCTTCCCTCGGAGCATATTTTTTCTAGGTCCGGAGCATGATATCATAATGAACAAACTGTATACATTACCCCCCCCCCCCAAGAAAAGGGAAATAACTAAGAGAATTATATCATGACGAACGAACACTACCTCTCCCCCAAAAAGACGAGGTAATGCTTAGGAGGATGGTATCATGAAACCCAATAGATAGTAAACTACCCCGACCCCCTAAAACAGGGAGAAAGCAAAGTGTGTTTGTGGAAAGAGGCTATACGGGTATTCAAGTGCTCCTTTATGCGCAAGTGTAGCGGTCTTGTAGTGTTGCCGATGTAAAATATTTTGCATTTATTGCACTGTAGTTTGTAAACACAGTTAGTGCGATGGCACAGACCTGTAATGGGGATAGGGCAATTGGCTAAGCAGCAGGGGTCGGGTGTGTGGTTAGTATGTTTATTAGATAGATGTTGGCGTAAGGAGGTGCCAGTATGTGTTAGTTGTATGTTAAGGTTTTCCTTATGTATTGCCTTGCGGATGGAGGTGGTGATCTTATCGCTGGAGAAAGGGAGTTTTAAGATATATATATATATATATATATATATATATATATATATATATAGAGAGAGAGAGAGAGAGAGAGAGAGCACAATTACTTCTCCTTTTCTGTGTATATCTCTCTAGCTAGCTAAGAGCTTAGTTTCATGTTAATTATCTCTCTTGATATTTTGAGAATTTTTTTCGTAATTTATTCATTTATTCATTTGTAAAATTAAATTACTTACTTTAATAACTGTTAATTTACACAAAACTTTTGCAGATACACAGTATAAATAAAATAATATAATCATAAATGTATAACAGCAAACCTCAATTAATATAGACGGTTATAAAAATAAGTTATGCAAATTAGACAGATATTTGAATGTCTATATGTGTTTCTTCAGTACGATATATACCGTCTTTCAAAGAACCCTGATGTATTATTGATTTAGATAACATCACCCCGTTTTGATGGTAATATAAGAGTGGTTAATAAGAAAAACTTTCGCATTCATTCATTTAGATATGTGTATATATATATGGGAAAACACCAAGAGATATTTTTTATATATTCATCAACGTTTCGTCTTTATTTGTAAGACTTCCTCAGGATGATAATTTTAAGAAAAATGTACATGCAAGTACATCGAACTATTGGTATGGCATGAAGGGTTGATGAGAAAAAGTAGTAGCTGTGGCTACTGAGAGCGCTACCCCAAGGTCTGGGCTGAGACAAGTCAGTGGCAGAGAGTGAAATGAATGTGGATGGGTATGAGTGAAAAAATGGGAGGGTGGGAGTGTTAGTGAATTTGTCTTAGGGTGGGAAAAGAAGGAAGGAGGTGCTGAGGTTTTTGTCGTGGTGAGGTGTAGTATGGATTTTGAAGGGCTGGGGAAATATGAGGGAAGGAGGGAAACTCTGTGTCTTTGGTATGTAGGTAGTATCATAGTTTTAGAGAAAGATTTGAAGAAATGAAGATAATTTGAAAGTAGGCGGGGTGGGCGGGCAAGAGTGTGAAAGAAGTAGTCCAAAGGGTGAGATTGGTAAGGGGTAGATGGGAGATTATGTTGTGGTTAGGTGGGAAATTTTAGAGGGGGGGAGGAATGTGTGAATATATATATATATATATATATATATATATATATATATATATATATATATATATATATATATGAGGGTAAGATGCACAATATATCATTAATTGAAATGTAGTGAAAGATAAGAGTTATTTAGAAGACAAACAAATAAAACAATTTAAATACAAGGATAAAACATAAAAAACAAAGGATTTTACCGGTTTCGTTCGGATCAACGAACGTCTTCAGAAAAAGGGAAGATTTAAAATTTATTCAATTACGGTAAAAAAATAGGAAATATAAGAAAGCACAACGGGATGTTCTTTGCACGTGTTTAGATATTTGAAAAAAGAAAGAATAATGGTACGCGTTCGGAAAAAACGGTAAAATGATAAAAAGAGGGGAGAAAGAAATTATTGAAAATTACTATACCCTAGATATATGTTACATTTTTACAATTGGTATTAGACATGAATTAATATATATTCACAAATTTGAGTTTAAAGCATTTCTCGAGAGCATTATTTTGAAGGGTTTATACGGGCAAAATAAAGACACAACTTCCTATTTGGAATTTATTTTTCTGATTTGAATTAAATTTGATCTATATCGATTAAACACAATTTAGAAAAATTCCTATTTTCGATATATATATATATATATATATATATATATATATATATATATATATATATATATATATATATATATTAGCAGGGCTACCTGCCATTGCTCGGGGTCATAAGAACACAAAATAGAAGAAAAATCTCGTGTATAACATCTTCATATTCAACCTCCTTTTGCTCCCCCCTCTCTATAACCGTCCCTTTATCTTTCTCCCTTTCTCTTCCCTTTGCCTGTGGCAAAAGCTGTCTCTTCCCCACCACACCTCTTCCATTGGCCAGGGCACAAATATGACATAGTTCTATTAAAACTACAACCTCTGTCTGCGCCTTCTATATATGTACTTAAAGCATACTATATACGTACCTATCCTCGCCCTAGTGTGCATACTATATACGTACCTATATCACCCCGGTGCGCATACTATATACGTATCTATCGCTGCCCTGTGCACGCACTAATTACATACCTATCTCTGCCTCAGTGCGCATAGTAAATACGTACCTATTTTCACCCCGCTGCGCATACTATATACGTACCTATCTACGCCCTGGTGCGCATACTATATACATACCTATCTCTGCCCTGTTGCGCATACTATATACGTACCTATCACCGGCCCGATGCGCATACTATATACGTACCTACCTATCGCCACCCTGGTGCCCATACAATATACGTACCTATTGTCGCCTCGGCGCGTATACTATATACGTACCTATCTCCGCCATGGTGCGCATACTATATAATCCCTATATATTCTCCGGTGCGCATACTATATAGTAAATATGTCCACCCCGGTACAGATACATAAGAACTCATATTAATGCGCCCGTGTCGTATCAAAGAAAAACAATTAAGTTCATTCATGTAGCGTCACTATAATAAAGAAAAACAAACTCATATTAATGCGCCCCGTTGTATCACAGAACCTATATGGCGCCTTTGTGCCCTGTTCATGAAGAAGAAAAGAAAATAAGTTAACCTATTCGATAAGAGTGCAATACTGCACAAGCCCCTTAAACACGTATTCCGTTGGGGCGGTATACTGCACAAGCTTCCGGTCGCATATGTTTGCAAGTTGGAAGAAGAACTGATACTATATTACTTCCATACCTCTCAAAAAGGAAGAGTTAATGTCTAGGAAAATAGTATTATGACAACAGAACAGATACTACACTAACTCCACACATCTTAAAAAAGAGGAGGTAATGCCTGGTAGGATGGCATCATGAAAACAGAACAGATACTATGCTAACTCAACACATCTTAAAAGAAGAGGGATTAATGCCTGAGAAGTTTGGTATCATAACAATAGAACAGATACTACACTACCTCTACACTTCGACGTATTTCGATCCGGCACTCTGTTTTAAATAACCCCAAAACACCAAAAAAACAACAAAGAATTGACCAAAAACTTGAAAAAACAAAAAAAAAACAGATAAAAACAAAAAAAAAACAGATAAAAACACAAAAATTGGCGCCAAAGAGCAAAACGAAAAAAATTAACAAAACTCGTGTAAAAAAAATGTAAAAACATATATAAACTAAAAAGGGTATGAAAAAACATCAAAATTAGCGCAAAAAAGAAAAAAATTGAGAAAAAACATAAAAAATAAGATGAAAAACAAAAAACATCAAAAACATTAAAATTACCGCAAAAACAAAAAATTGAAAAAACATAAAAAAGAAAAAAAAACATACTAAAGAACAAAAAACATCAAAAACATCAAAACATGATATGATATGATATGAATAACGGAGAAAAACAATGATATTGATAAAAACAGGAAAAACACAAAAAAACTAATAAAAACAAAAAAGCCATCACTAAACATAAAAATTTGCGAAAAAAAGCAAAGTGAAAAAAAACACAGGATTAAAAAAAATTTTCACCACACACCCCCAATATTTTTTTTTAATCTCCCCCACCCAAACAAATATTTTTAGTTAAAAAAAAATATGCCTCACCATTTAAAAAAAATAAATATTTTTATTTAAAAAAGCAAAAAATAAAAGTTTCCTCCCCCCAAAATTGTTTTTCTCCAGTCCCCCAAACCAATTTTTTTCTCCCTCACCCAAAGAAGTATTTTTAGTTAAAAAAAGTAAATTTTTCCCACCCCCCAAAATGTTTATATTCTCCACCCCATACCCCCAAAATTAATTTTTATTCTCTCTCAAAGAAATAATTTTAGTTAAAAAAAAGAATTTAACACGCCCCTCCCCGCAATTTTGTTTTACTCTCCCTCACTCAAAGAAATATTTTTGCTAGTTGGAAGCAGAACAGAAAGTAGACTACCTCAACACCTCTCAAAAAAGAGAGAGGTAATGCGTAGGAGGATAGTATCATGATAACAGAACAGATAATAAACTACCTCCACACTTCTAAAAAAAGGATGAGATAATGCCTGCAAGGGTTGTATCATGAAGAAAAACAGATATTACACTATCGCCACACCTCTTAAAAAAGAAGCGGTAATGCCTAGAAGGGTGGTATTATGAAACAGAACCGATACTACACTACCTCCATACTTCTTTAAAAAAGTGAATGTAATGCGTTAAAGATTGTATCAAGACAACATAACATACACTACACTACCTCCACACCTCTATAAAAAGGAACAGGTAATACCTGGGAAGATAGTATCATGACTACAGGACAGATCCTACACTAACTCTATACATCTAAAAAAAGAAGGAGATAATACCTAGGAGGATGGTATCATGACCAAAGGAAAGATACTACACTACATCTATACTTCTAAAAAAGGAGGCGGTAGTGACTGAGAGGATGCTGTCATGACAAAAGAACAGATAATCCACACTTCTGAAAAAGGAGAAAGTAATGTCTGAGAGGATCGTATAAATACAACAGAACATATACTCCACTTCCTCCGCACCTCTAAAAAGGAAGAGGTAATGTCTGAGAGGATCGCATCATAGCAACAGAACATATACTACACTACCTTCTCACCTCTAAAAAAGGTTGAGGAAATACCTGAAAGGATGGTATCATGACAACAGAACAGATACAACACTACCGCCATACCTTTCAAAAAGAAGAGGTAATACCTGGGATGGTTGTATCATGACAACAGAGCAGATATTACACTACGCTATGCCCCTGAATTAAGCATTTATAGATAGTACATTCGTTTGAAAAATACATACTATACTATTTCATAAGTACAATAGCCTTAAATATTATAGTTTCGGCTTACGACAGACATACACATAAACTCGATCATTAATAGATTATTATTATTAGGTGGTAATAAGCTTCCCCAAGGTCCCAGCATTTTTCCCACTCTTCCAGTGGAGGTCGTATTTGTGCTATCCATCCATGGTCTTCTCATCTTACTTGACCCTCTACAAATAGTTTGCTTTGTGTTGGCCTAAGCCGGCACCTTTTTTTAAAAATATATATTTAATTATATTACACTATATTATATTATATTACATCGTATTATATTTCTTAGAGGGATTGGTGGGAAGGGAAGGATTAGAACATATAGTGTTTCTTGTCATTTTTGTTATTGGTTCATTTTTGTGTGGTGTTTGCTGAAGCCGTGTAATTTATTAAGGAGTGGGGAGATTATGAAGTGATGTTTCTTGCATTTTCTTTCCCTTGGTTTGTGATGTTGTGTTTTTCGTGTGGTTTTGTTTTCTTCCTGTTGTAAATTCTATGTGACTAGTTACCCTTTGTAGCTTATGCTGGCTGGTTCTCGCATTCAAGGATTTTCTTTAAGATTGCAGCTGTTTTTGATCATTGCTGTCCTTTGTATGGTTTCGCTGGTCCCTTTGATTCAAATTTCCCATAGTCTTTTCTCCAGGTTTATCGGGATTGTTCCTAGTGCTCCTACGATTATTGGTGTCATACAGACTTTGTCTGTGTATTTGTTTTGTTTTCACGTCTCTTTGATCTTCACGCTGTGGCTGCTGGGACGGCGAAGTCTAACATTTTGCCAAATTTTTCTTTTTTTTTTCAATTATAATAACATCAGATCTCCTTCCTTGTATTAGTTTACCTGTTTGTATATCCATGTCCAAGAGTTACTTTTTCTGGTTTATGTTTGTACCATTTATCTGCTTATTTGAAATTCAATTGTTTTCACAGTTCCCAGGGTACTGCTATCATGCCATGTCTGTTATTGTATTCTTTTTGGGTGAGTTTGCTACATTCACCTATTATATAATTTACTGTTTCGTCTCCTTGTCCACACAGTCTGCATTTACTGTTTTCCTGAGTTTTATCTATTTTAGCTGTAATGTAGTTTGTCCTAATCGCATTGTTCTGTGCAGCCATCAGTAAGGATTCCATTTCTTTCTTCAGATTTCCTTTTCTTAGCCATGTCTAGCTATTTTTGTTGTTTTTTTCTCTTGTCAATATGCTGAAGCGTTCATGTAGTTTTTCTTGCTTCCCACTTTTCATTTCTTGCCTTTTTGTTTCTGGTTTCGGTACTTCTCGAGTTGCTCCTTGGAACAGTGTCTCTTGCTGCGGTGATACGCACTTCCGTGTTCTGAGTTATATATTTCTCCAGCTCCTTTTTGAGTCTTTCACACACTCTTCCATACTTACCAGTTCTCTGCCCCCTTTCATTTCTTTTTATGTAGTGTCTGTCCGTATCGTCTTTTTGGTGTAGTGCGTTGTGTATGACAATTAATTTTGTAGTCGTCCGGTAAAGGTGCCTGAGTTGTTCTTTAGTCCAGCCTATGAATGGTCCAGAGTATCTTATTAGTTTTACTACCCAAGTGTTTATTCCTTTTACTAGATTCCTGTTACATAATTTTGTTCTTTATAAATATTTTTTTTCCAATTTTCTCTTTAATTTCTGTAGATTTGATGGTGTCTGCTTCCAGAACTCTAAAGTAATTTGTTGCTATGCTTCTCGGCTAGCACCATCATTTTCTTCTTGGTTTGGGAGTTCCATGCCCTCTGTCGTCTCAAGTTTTCCTCTTTTATTTCTAGTAGTACACACTTTTCCATTTCGAATTCCATTTGATTGTCCTGACTGAAGATTTTGGTCGTATTTATTAGCTTTTCCAATTCCTTTTCGCTTTTTGCAAAGAATTTCAGGTCGACCATGTACATGAGGTGGTTTACTCTATGTTCAGTGTCTGTAAACTTGTATCCAACATAAACAGTAGTGGTGATAGGAAGTCTCCTTGCAAAATGCCTTTCTGTATTTTTATCTCAGCTAGGTGTTTTCTTCCAGCTGTCAGTTTTAGTCTCCATCTTTCAATTTCTTTCTTGTATATTTTTGACATTCAATTATCCATGCTTGAGGGATCATGTCATAAGCTTTTTTGTAGTCAATCTATGCCATGGATATGTTCTTTTTTCTGTTCTTACCTCCTTCAGGATCTTGAGATCTATATATAGCAGATCGTGTGTCCCTCTCTTCCCTTTTCGGCATTCTTTTTTTCTTATTCGAGGAGTACTCCACGATTGTTTAAAGATTGGTAGATTTGTTCTTTAAGTTATACTGTTAGCATTTCCACATTGTTTGTAAACTGGTTATTAATCTGTAGTTTCTGGGGATTCTTCCTTTTTTGGCAACTTTTTGTATTAGCGTTGTTCTTCCTTTTGTCATCCATTCTGGTACGTCAGTTTGGTGGATACATTGTTTTCGTTTCATGTAAGGCCGTGAAGTTTTTGAACAGTATTCATGTATTCCATCGTGGCCTTTTTTTTCCAGTTTGCTATTTTATTTAGGGTTGCCTTAATTGTTTCTTCATTTATTTCTGTTTCTGTTCCTTCTTCAATTTCATGTAGTTCATCTTTTTTTGTTGTGTTTTTTAGGGTTTTCCTATATCTTGCTCCAGAAGTGTTTCGTCTCTGTCGGGTCCGGTTTATCTGTTGTTGTACGTTCTCGGTTTACGTTTTTGTAAAACTGGCTTTGATTGTTTTCGAAGGTCCTGTTCTGTTTTTGCTGTTCCGATTTGTATCTATATCGTCTTAGCCTTCCTTCTCTTGCTGCTTTCTTTTGTTTGAATTCTTCATGTGTCTTATTCAGGTTTTCTTGTGAACCACGTTTGTGCTTTTCTATCCTTTCCTATTCTCTTTCAGCCTATTTATGGTCTTATCTTCTTTTCGAAGTTTAGTGATGTGTGTTTCTAGTCTGACTTCTTATCCGGGCATTGTCAGTCCATTCATTTGACCAGTCTTTTTTTTTCTTTTTTTAGTTCCATACTTACTGATTTTGCCCCTGCATATATCAAGTTGTTAAGGTGTGTGATAGTGTTTGTTGAGATGTATGCGAGTACTTTGTTTACTGTCTCTGTTTCAACTTTAAACTTCTTCCAATCTTCGTTCCTTAGGGATGTGAGTTTTTTCTCTTCTGACATGATTCGTTTGATGTTTTCCAGTTCTCTGGCTTCTATCTCAGTGAGTTCTGTGGTTTCATAATTGTCGCCTTTTACTGTCTCAGTGTTTATCTTTTGTCCCTCTTCTTCCTGGGTATTTTTGTCAAGGACGGTTTCTTAAGCTCTCACGCTAGTAATCTTTTGTTTGATTTCCGTTAATTCTATCTCAGAAAACCACCCTCTCTTTAGTATCTGTCTTGTTTGATCTGCTATCCTCTGTTCCGTTGCATGGTAGTCAGCAGGAATCTCTCATAGATGTTTCACTCGTTTTCGATATCCTCTTTCAGTGAGCTCGCGGCTTCTGTACGAGGATTTCATTAATAGTATGTTCGCTTTTGTGGTCCATGCCTTTCTATGACTTTTGGGGTTGCACTATTCATTCTCTGCTTTTTGTGGTTGCTCCGTGTCCTTTTTATACCTAGAATTAGAGAGGTTACTTACCTGTATTTTGTCCGTAATTAAAGGATCCAAAATTCGCAGGATGTGGACCGGGTCACTCATGTTGGCCATCGAGGGAGCACCTGCTCATCATGACACTCAGATTTGTCTTCATAGTTCCATCCAGAGGATGAAAGGGAAAGACAACTCAAATCTGTTATTCAAAGTTGCATGAGATTTGGAGATTAGAATAGCTTCCGAAATTCGAAGCTGACCGACATTGCCGACAGAGTTGAGAATGCGGTCACTAATAGAGCGATGTGTGTTGCCACATGATATTAAGTGTTTGTGGAAAAAAGAAATGTGGGTGTTAAGATGTTCTTTAATGCGTTGGTGCAGAGGCCTAACGGTGCTACCGATGTAGAACTTCTGACACTTAGCGCATTGTAGGTTGTACACCTTATAGGTGCGGAAGCAGTAGCCAGAGTTGGAGATAGGGCAATTAGCTAGAGAGCAGGAGTCCGAAGTGTAGTGACTTTTTGGACAAATGTTGTCGGAGAGAAGTGCCTGTGTGGGTGAGCTGTATGTTAAGGTTCTCACTACGTATGCCATTGCGGATAGCGGAAGAGATACGGTTGCTAAAGAAGCTATTCTAATCTCGAAATTTCATCCAACTGATTCTTACATTCTTACACTCCCACTCCAACCTCCTTGCCTTTGTCTCTTCCATTTATTTGCCCAGCACCATCCACCCAACACCCCTATGCCTTTTACCATGTTTTTTTTCATTTTTACATAGTTACATATTAATAAGTAAAGCATTATAATATTAGACTTAAATATGAACAAGAATGGAGTAATATACACTTCATGTATATGTATGTAGGCCCTGTATATATATGTATGTATGTATGTATATATATATATATATATATATACATATATATATATATATGTATGTATGTGTATATGTATGTGTATGTGTGTATATGCATGGACGGCGGCACCGGGGTTGGCAGTGGTGGCCCAAGTCCTCTCCCCCCGCACTTTTTGACTTGGCTCCCCAGTTGTTTATTTTTGATCTTGTGATAATAAAAGTTTTTCTTTCGAAAATTCAAGCTTACCTTATTCCGAAACTTTATTTGCCTGACAGTAACCACGTTTTTATTTACTGTTCAGGTATTTAATCTGTTTTACGTGAAATATTAATAAATTGATGTGAGAGTCCATTCTTGTTTTCTCTTCTCGTTTGTTTTTGTTCACCTTCTCCGCCTTCCGGTACCTATATCACATTGCTGCAGCCTCAGATTACAAACCTACACTTATATTTACCAGCAATGCTTCAAGCTAACTACAATCTTCTTTCTCTCTCTCTCTCTCTCTCTCTCTCTCTCTCTCTCTCTCTCTCTATATATATATATATATATATATATATATATATATATATATATATATATATATATGAGCGTTCATTTCTGCCGCGGCAACCTAGCAAAAATAGACAAACGTAAGGAAGCTATTTTGCTAGTAATTACATATATATATATATATATATATGAAAATATCACTTAATTTCTCCGACATTATAAGTCAATCCCTCGTGGCCTAATTGGTTAGATGAACGCTTACGGATTCGAGTGTCGCTGTGAACGATGTTCGCGCCCTATGATGGTCTGAAATTGTTGTTTGCAACGCTGATGAAAGCCATAACCCTGAAACGGCGTCGTACGTAGGTAAATATGTTTTAATATTATATATATATATATATATATATATATATATATATATATATATATATATATATATAGAGAGAGAGAGAGAGAGAGTATATGTCTTCATAGTTCGTTACAGTGCTTTTTGTGGTATATAAGTCCACTAATAAGATACTAATTATATATTCGAGATTTTGGACGACTTTTTAGGGTTTATCTAGCATATATATATATATATATATATATATATATATATTTATATATATATATATATATATATATATATATATAACAATATTGTAGCTTAAACGTGAGAAAAACTTTACATTTCAAAGAGTGAGTCTACCAGTATTTTTTAATTGTTTACTGTTTAGTATTGTGAATTTTTGTTGTAAATTAAACGTGTTTCAGAACCGTTTGATAGCCAACACTCTGGAAACACGTGTAGATGATAAACTTCAAGTTAAAACACCAAATACGAAAACTCTCTACGAGAAAGCTCGGAATATATTTAATAAGAAGAAATGTAAGAATAACAGCGTTTAAACAAACACACACACACACACATATATATATATATATATATATATATATATATATATATATATATATATATATATATATATATATATAGTATATATATATATGTATATATATATGTATATATATATACACATATATATATATATTTATATATATACATGTATATATATATATACATATATATATATATATATATATATATATGTATATATATATATGTATACATATATATATATATTTATATATATATATATATATGTATATATATATATATATATATATATATATATATATATATATATATATATATATATATATATATAGGATGTCTGCGGTAGATTGTGATTGTCTAAATCCATACTGCCGGTCAGAAATAAGTTTAGCATCAACTACGGGCCGGACTATGGGTAGATTGATTAATGATTCAATGATTTTAGCAAAGATCGGCAGTAGACTGATTGGGTGCTAGTTCTGAGTATCAGTTCTATCTTCAGAATTCTTTTAGACTGGTACACAGAGGCAGTTTTCCAGCTATCGGGGAAGCAAGATTCAGCTAGACATTTGTTTTAGAGTTTGGAGAAGACACGGGCCAGTTCAGCAGAGTATTTCTTTATTACCATTACAAGTATAAGATCAGTCCCTCAAGCTTTGAATGTGTCAAGGTTTTTAATGATGTCTCTGACCTGGGATGGGATGATGACCCTCGATCCGCAATGGGAATTTAGGAAGTGGGAAGTTTTTTGTGTCCGAAGAGGAGTTTTAGGCGAAATGCTGGGCAAATAGTCCAGCCTTATCAGTTGCCGTTCAAACGATATCATTGTGGTTTGATAGTGGTGGAATCATTTATTGACCATTGTTCACCACGCTATTGTAGATTTTCCGGTAGAGTGGGAGGTAGTCAGTCATGTCAAAGTGGTTAGAGGAGATTGAGGATTGAAGGTTTGTTTCACTTAGTGTTAGGATATCCGGGGAGTTTGTCAGTAGAAAGGTTTTTACTTCGTTGATGTTGGTTCTACGTCCCCGGATATCTTTGAATGAAAGGCTCAAGGGCGAAGTCGAAAGTTTTTTTTGCTGGGTGTCTGGTTTAAGTAATATTTGATTTCTTAGTAATGACATGTTTGTTTTGATATAGAGTGGGTTGGACAAGGTGGTTGCTTGTTAGGTGCCAATAAGCTCGCACAACTAGTCCATTAGTCACGACCTGTCACATGGGGGTTGTAGCCTCGGGAAAGCCCACCGGAGATAACTGCAGGGGGCCTTTCGATGCGAGACATGACACATACAACTACCCACGGTATTATGTAACTGATGATGGAACAGCTGTCCTTAGCGCTACCTAAGAGTTTGGGCTCCTGTCCTGTCAGTCAGAAACAGCAGCCAGACAAGCTGTCAAACTTGAACAAAGGGAACAAGAACGATCCAGACTGGTCATGTAAGACTTAGTGACAAAAACAGTTCCTTAAGTTGCCTTAATAGAGAGAAAAAGAAACGGCGTTGATTGTCCTAGTAAGGAAACAAGGACAGGCACTGGGTGTTTTAGGCGTCACATCTGCGCGTGGCTAATAGACAAAAAAAGGAGTGCAGAGGCCGGCGATAAGCATAACCTATATACTCCTTAAGTAATTCTAGGTTTGCAAACCGGATATTTTGTTCGAGATTCCAACTCTAGGAAGGTTGTCGATCAGGACTGAGGAGGTCTTTCTACCCCAACAGTTTTCTGCCACGACGTAAGTAGTTACTAGCATGGTTTTATTATCAGAGATTTTCTTTCTCTTAGATGGATAGCCTGACAAGGTCTTACGGGTCCGACACACCGAGATAAGAAAATGGCTATATATATCATGTACTAGTCGGGTATTTCCAAGCCTCCGCAAGATTTAAAAAAAAACAACAACTTCCATATATATATTAATATGTATATATGAAGATAAAATAAGTTCACTATACACTGCAGAGGGAACAGAAAGTTGAAGATAAGTTTCTCTATCACAAGTAAGTACAAATAAGAGAAATACATCCTTAACTTCAAGCCAGCGTGTGAGTTCTCGAATTACTTCAGTGGGAAATCAATAGACAGGCAATAAGACAGTATATATATATATATATATATATATATATATATATATATATATATATATATATATATATATATATATATATAAAGAATTAAACATATATATATATATAAAGAATTAAACACATTTAAGTCAAATACAGAATTAAGTTCATTCAAATAATACATATAGAATTTAGAGAAGTTATATGTGAGTGGCTAAAGAAATAAGAGAAGAGAAAAATTAAGAAATAAAAAAAGTGCTTATCTTCGCGTTGGTGGCATGGGGAAATATCGAGTCTTGTTTAGAGCTCCTAGCTTACGAATGACTTTTATAGGATGAAAGTCACATATTGTAAGAGGAATTGGACGGGAGGGGGTAACTTTTTCACGCGGTTCGAAGACGGTTTTTTTCTTTGTTATAAGTTAGAACGGCTTTTTTTAAAAAAAATATTTGCATATCGTTGGCTGGCTATACAGAGTGGTCAGGATATATCGTTTTGAAAATAGCAATAGAAAATATTGGCTCCTCGTATTTTCGTATTGATACGTTAGGAACAACTAAATTAATTAAATAATTTGTCAGTCGGCGTGTGAGTTCAGGAATTAATTCAGTGGGAAATCAATAGACAGGTAATAAGACAGTACATATAGATACATACCAAGAATTACACACATTTAAGTCAAATACATCATTAAGTAGATTGAAATAGTATAATGTGTACTATTTCAATATCGGGTTTGCTTAGTGCTCCTAGCCTACGAATATATTGTTATAGTTTATTGTGACTCTTTTTGGGGCTCAGTCCTTTTATGAGTAAATAAAAGAAGTCGCCAAAAGCTATAATGCATGTACTGTCTTGTTGAACACTGTTATTACTACTGACAACTGCTGTCCGCCTTTTTGACACAAATGTAGTGTTTATTTCAAATCAAATTCGATGGCGAACTAATAACTACAGTTACACTACAAGGGAAAAACTAAAATTAAAAATGTGTGTGATGAACAATTCAAGTTACATATTGGACACAGATTATATGGAAAATTTCAAATTATGGGGTATGATTATAACTTATTTCTGTAAAAGCATAAACACCTTAAATACTGATGCAGTAAACTTAACAAAAAAATTGACAGAAAGCTATTCGAAAGAATTAATAGAAAATTGCTCGAAAAAATTCTCCGGTGGACTAGAAATAGATAAAGTAAAGTAAATTCACATGAATCAGAATGGTACAACTTTGTTGGCCGGTTTGATTCTGTTGTTAGTATTCTTGCAGGAGGGACCACATAGTAGTTGCCAACATCTTTTACTGAAAGTGCTATTATTGAAACGAAGAATGCTCCATCCCCGTCATTAGATGAGATAAATGATAAATGTGAATAAGTAAAAAAAAATGTGATATAGTATGCAGCAAGTTGTTTTTTACTAGAGTTCACGAAAAATAAAATGAAATTTAAATGTCGCGGTCGAATCATGTATAAATATATTAAAATATCAGACTCAGTGCTGCGAGCGATTACGTTAAAAAGTATACCAGCTCCGGCAAATCTATCGGCTCGAAAAGTTCTCTTTATTTTGCGAATTTTTACAAAGTGTTTAGTGAAAACATACAAGATTTACGATCGTCACTTAATGCGACATTTAAACAAAATTTTAATGAAAAAGATTGCGGCTCGACAAGAGAATGCAAAGCAGCGATTGATGTATAAAATATCACATCAAGAAGAAACCGTAAATTACAGACTTTATAAAAATAAACCCGAAATAAAAATGCTATTAATTCAATACAGTACAAGACTAAATAGGGGGGGGTATGATGTAATGTTGATCTATCTGATTTCGAGTGTTCAAGAGAATATGAATAGTTTTACGATTAAGTCTCGTAGAATAATGGCGGCATCATTGATGGTAGCCATAGTCACAGTATCGGACGCCCTCTTTTTGTAACATACTTTTCTGTACTCTTTTAAATGATCTATGGTACATATACCACCGTGTTGCCTAAATTATTATCGGCTCTTCAAGGTCGCCACAGAAAAAGGGATTAATATTAGTGAAAAAATGGTTGGTTCGAGGCATTAATTTTATCCGTCCTAGGACGGGTATTTTTCTAGTTTATATATAAATGCTAGTTGCTTAAATTGTATACTTTAATTGTAATTGACAATTACCGATGGTACGGCTAAGTCGAAGATTGTATTCGTTCTGCTTGGTTATAAGAGGGAAAAGCGATTTATTTTAATCACATTCCTTACGATTTGCTTACCTCACGATTAAATCTGTTTGCTATTTGCTCATGTTCACTTCGCCTTCATAGCATATTCCGTTTAATCTTATTCTATTTTTTTGTACATGTATCCATCTCACGAAAGCCACCTGCCCACGAGTCTTTTCCTCGGCGCGCAAATTACATTACACCTATGAAATACATATGATACATCAACATTTAAATGTAAAAAGTAATATCAGTTACTTCTAGACTTTGACAGTTACCCCAATTTAATGTATATGGGTCTGCTAAAAACAGTTAGGTAAGAAGCGTCGTAATGATTAGGTTATTAACAAATCAACCCTTCTGATTTATGTTCGAACGATCGATTTTCAACGCCGTTTAGAGAAAGTTAATTTGTTAAAGAAACAGTCATGGCGTTTGAATGTAGCTCCCGCCTTATTCATCATATTTCTCGTGTGTAATTTTGCTGATAAACAGAATATGAAAATCACTTTTTTTACCTTTCGAATATTCAATTGGCCCGTGATGTAAAGATAAACAACTACGTAGAAACGCGGTTGATTACGCCGTGAACAATGCTTGATATATGGTTTCAGAGATGAATTAATCATGTCAATTGTAGACGGAATCTAATCACTATTTCCAACCAGTAATTTGTAACTCTTGAGAAAATCACACGTGGAATAACAAACGAAAATCACACGAATCAATTGGAAAGAAAGCATTCGACAAGTTCACCTATAATTTGCGAGAACTCGTTCTGATTTTTTAACCGCAGTTGTTGCTAATGGATCAGCTACTAGTGTCCTTATTACTAATATTACTAAAACACGTACATATATTTGTGTGTAACCTTCGAAACGCCTATGTTCTCAACTCGATCTACAACTTCGTAACTGCAGTGTTCACTCCTAATTACAATGGATCAGTTTTCTGAGAAAAGAGATATAAGGCGATATTATCACCGAATTGTTGACATAACCTGGACGACCTGCACATTACCTAATTTTTGAAGCGATGCTAAAAACGTGCACATGTACCTAATTAGAATCGGCTGCAGAAAAGGTGAGCAGATAGCACAACTTATGTGAGCACAGCCGCCTGTAATTGCGACTTAATGTGTATCGTAACATGTTTTAATAATTGTGTTCGCAATAGTTTCAGATTCTACGCAGATACAGACACAAATGCGAATGTGATAATGTATTACAACGTTGCATTTCATTTATCTTATTAGATGCATAAACATTTGCAGAGGTATCGGTAAACAACACACTCAAATGCAGGTTCTTAGATCATCCGCCGCAATCTTATGTTCGAAAAATTGATAAAGTCTGTTTTTGATGACTTACTGACAAATCAACAGAAATTTTGAAAAGATATGGCAGATCCGTTAATAATTATATTTTCTTGTCCAAGGCAAGACGGAGAACACTCTATTTTAGCACCTATGAATATGAAAAAGAATAGTAGTTGTATTGATACATGCATCGGAAAGTAAGTATACTTGATGAAGGGTGATCGTTAGGTAAATATAAAACACTTACATCAAATAAAAGATAAATCCACGTAAAAAATTTAAAGTTTTTAAAAAGATTGTGTTCTATATGTTTGTTCCGAAAAACTAAACGATCAACTCAGAAAGGGAGACCTTAGGAAACGTTAGAGATTTATCTAAACTCCAAAAGACTTGACACTTTACCTTGCGATTGCTAAATCACTATGTTCACATAGTAACTCTTACCTTTATAATGATCTGTTCAAATGTATAGCGATTATTGTCTCTGTTAATCTCGATAGCGGGTCATAACAGTATACAGGCGAGTAACTGCGAAGAATGGAGCTTTGGTACATGAACATATCATGTGTATATATATAGTCTGTGTGCATATATACACACATAATACAAAGCAAATATATTGATATATGTATACTAACACCCTTCTGGTGTAGTTATGTTACATCTTAATTTGCTTGCTTGAAACCGTGCACACTTAATCTGGGACGCTGCAACCAATTCAATGATGTAGTTAAGTAAAAAGAGTAACAAAAAAATAAACGAGAAGTGAGAGAAATGCTTAAAAAAAGTGTATTTTAGTGAGATAAAGAAGAGAAAAGAAACTTGGAAATGTAATGAGATAGAAGATGGTGAAGTTATGTTTTATTAGGAAGCGATTTTCAATGCTACATATATTCAAATTGGTTAGCTGGAATCTGGGTAGCTTTCTCGCCCAGTGTTCTTTACCTCATACACACCTAGCTGCCCCCACTCATCTATGCACCCTTTTCAAGTTAAAAAACGCACTGGTATCGCTAGTGTATTAATTAACAAGAGTGAGGCTACCGATATTTTAAAATTGTTTACGGTTTAATATTATCAATTTTTGTTGTAAATAAAATACTCCGTAAACACGTGTACATCAAATTTAAGCACCACATACTCCGAAAACACGTGTAGATGATAAACATCAAATTTAAGCACCAACTACTCCGGAAGCACGTGTAGATGATAAACATCAGATTGAAGCACCAACTACTCTGGAAACACGTGTAGATGATACACATCAAATTTAAGCACCAACTACTCTGGAAACACGTGTAGATGATACACATCAAATTTAAGCACTAAATACTTTGGACACACGTGTAGATGATACACATCAAATTTAAGCACCAACTACTCTGGAAACACGTGTAGATGACACACATCAAATTTAAGCACCAACTACTCTGGAAACACGTGTACATGATACACATCAAATTTAAGCACTAAATACTTTGGACACACGTGTAGATGATAAACGTAAAATTTAGATACCAACTACTCCGGAAACTTGTGTAGATGGTAAACATCAAATTTAAGCACAAACTTCTCTGGAAACACGTGTAGATGATAAACATCACATTTAAGCATCGACTACTCTGGAAACACGTGTATATGATAAATATCAAATTCAAGCACCAACTACTCCGGAAACACGTGTAGATGATAAACATCGAATTTAAGTACCAACTACTCTGGAAACACGTGTAGATTATAAACATCAAATTTAAGCACCAACTACTCTGGAAACACGTGTAGATGATAAACATCAAATTTAAGCACCAACTACTCTGGAAACACGTGTAGATGATAAACATCAAATTTAAGCACCAACTACTCTGGAAACACGTGTAGATGATAAACATCAAATTTAAGCACCAACTACTCTGGGAACACGTGTAGATGATAAACATCAAATTTAAGCACTAAATACTTTGAAAACACGTGTAGATGATAAACGTCAAATTTAAGCACCAACTACTCCGGAAACATGTGTAGATGATAAACATCAAATTTGTGCACAAACTTCTTTGGAAACACGTGTACATGATAAACATCGAATTTAAGCAACTACTCCGGAAACATGTGTAGATGACACACATCACATTTAAGCACAAAATACTTTAGAAACACGTGTAGATGATAAACATCAAATTTAAGCACCAACTACTCTGGGAACACGTGTAGATGATAAACATCAAATTTAAGCACTAAATACTTTGGAAACACGTGTAGATGATAAACATCAAATTTAAGCACCAACTACTCCGGAAACATGTGTAGATGATAAACATCAAATTTATGCACAAACTTCTTTGGAAACACGTGTACATGATAAACATCGAATTTAAGCAACTACTCCGGAAACATGTGTAGATGACACACATCACATTTAAGCACAAAATACTTTAGAAACACGTGTAGATGATAAACATCAAATTTAAGCACAAAATACTTTGAAAACACGTGTAGATTATAAACGCCAAATTTAAGCACCAAATACAAAAACTCTCTACGAGAAATCTCGGAATATATGAAATAATAAAAATAGTAAGAATAACAGCCTTTAAATAAACATATATATATATATATATATATATATATATATATATATATATATATATATATAGGATGTCTGCAGTAGATTCTGCTTGTCCCTGAATGCATGTATCATACACTCGACAAGGCATGTTAAGCTAGGGAAGTAGCGCTTGATATATCCAATGTCTTTGACAAGGTATGGCATAAAGAGCTTGCTATAAAAATACGCTCATACAGTATTATTGGGCAATTCATATAATTTGATCCTTCCTTACCAAAAGAAAGACTCAGGTCGTTCTCGAAGGCTGTTCATCTAAGCCACATGACATAAATGCTGGTGTACTCGAGGGATCTATCATTGGACTTTTATTGTTCCTGATCTTCGTAAACGATCTCCCTGATGACATTGAGTCTGAGATAGGTATATTTGCTGACGACACCACGCTTTACTCTCTCGTTATGTTACAGAAACGGAAGCGACAATATTCAAGGCAATGGCTGAATCCTTAGAAAATGACCTCCAGGCTGTAGTGGATTGGGGTCATACATGCTTTGTAACTTTTAATGCGGCAACGACAAAGCTCCTTTCATTAAATAACTACAAGAAATCTCTTCAACCAGTGATTGTCATAGCAAATAACACTCTACCTGACAGTTCAACATTAAAGCTCCTCGGCCCAACCTTCACAGGTAACATGAATTGGAACAAATACTTTGAAGACATTGCCAAGACTGCAGCAAAGAAGGTGGGCTCCGTCTAGTAAAATCCTCACACCTGACATTATACTATATCTCTACAAAGCCACCATCCACCAATGCATTGGGTATTGTTGACACATCTGGGCTGGTGTGGCATCCACTAATCTCTCCCTCCTAGACAAGGATAACTGTGATCCAATATACGTAAATCCTAAATCAAACCATCTACCAAGCGTTATTAAACACATCCATAGGACATAGAATTAGCAATAATTCTTCTAATGAAGAAATTTTTAATAACAATAGTAATGGTTACAATAATGCTCTAAGTAAAATGGTTATATTAACACGACTATCGAATATCAAGATGATAGGAATAGAAACAAAAGTATGGCAAATAGAAAACAAAAAACTATTTGGTGTACACCCCCGTTTAACCAACTAGTTAAATCAAAGATTGGACATATGTTTCTTAACTTGTTAAATAAACATTAACCAAATAATAACTCACTGCATAAAATCTTTTACAAAAACAAAATTAAACTTAGTAATAGTTGCGCTAATAATTTACAAAATATAATCTAAAGTCACAATAGACAAATACTAAAGGAAAATGATACAAACAACGTTAGTAGCATACAGGATAATTAATGTAATTGTAGAAATAAAAGTGAGTGCCCGTTACAAGAACAAATGTTTACTGAAAAATGTAATATATCTAAGCACAGTTTTCCCAGAGAATGATCCTAATTTGAAAATATTCTACATAGAGGGTATTAATACTGATTTTAAGGATACGTAAACAAACATAAATGCTAATTTAACAACATAGATACTGATAGAAAGGGCACTTCATTATCCAAATATATTTCATCCCTACAAAGAAATGGCATAGTTCCTGTAGTGAACTGGAGTATTTAAAAAAAGACACCAATACCTACATTAAACAACTCTTCCTGTTTTCTTTGTTTGAATAAAAAATGATTTTGTTTCCTAATAAGAATGCTTTATTAAACCAGAGGGACGAGGTAGGTTACAATTGCAGACACTTCAAAATGTTCACCTTAGATAAGTATTATGAGAACGATGTAAACATAACTTTAAGTTAGGCTAAGTGAATATAGATGTACACATAAATTAAGATCACTTGAAAGAAGGAATATAATTAATCTAAAATAAAATGAAATAAAAAATTCAATTCCTTTATAAATTAACGCAAAAGCATTACGAATAATAAAGTATTAAGTAGATTATCATAAACAACTAGATAAAAAAAATAACTAGTCGATATCATAAAAACCGGGTTTCTTATTCTCAAATACTTGGAGGGATAATATTATTGTTTGATCAACTTAGTTCGTTGGTAAATATTATTGATATTTATTAAGATTTTTAGTAAATTAATAAATAACGATTGTCTTAATGTATATAACACCATATTTGGCAGCTTATACAGATTATTATTAATAAGGAAAAGAAGATAAAATGAAAATTAAAAATCCTTTATAACATTACGAAAAAAAATATAAGTATATATATATATATATATATATATATGCATATATATATGTTTTTATTTATATATGTATATAGGGTGTATGTGTGTATGTGAGTGTAAATATGTATGTGTATAATGATGTGTGTGGGCATGTCTGGGTGTGTATTCATGTAGTTAAGGAAGGAGAGACGGGCCGATTCTAGCCAGCCATGCCTATAGTTTAAGGTTCCCGACTTTCTTAAGCGTCGATAGGTAGGTGTCAATATGTTATCTTACGCAATGGGGTTTCTCGTCTGAAAGAGTTTAAATGTTATTTCTTAGTTTGATTTCTTTGGTTTTTTTTATGATTGTGTATTGGCGAATCTAATCTTTGCTTATCAGTATATCCCCAAGGTGGAGCCGAAGTGGTTCGGAAACAATTGTCGGACACTCAAACTGTGTTTATTTTCATATATATATATATATATATATATATATATATATAATGGGGAACCCAATAAGTAACCTGGGCACATTATATTTTGTAAATTTTAAATTAAAAGGGGGTCTCTTAGACTTACCCTCTGCCTATATAGACACGTTTTATGTAAACGAAATACAAATAATAATAAAGAAAATAATGACATTACATCAAACGTTGACATATAATATGTCATGAATTTCTCAGTAGCCCGGTTCAAGCGCATGAGAATTAATAGTATTATGTACGGGTGAAGACCCCAATTATTAAATAATTCTTATGAATTATAGGAAACATATTTTAGGCAACAAGTGAGTATTGTAGGAATAGTTTTTGTGGGAGGGGTGTAAACTTTACTATTTAGGTTGCGTGCTCCTAAAACCGCCTATAAGGATTTCTTCCAGCAATAATTAGTTAAATATAACATATCGATGATTCTTTGAAAATATAACAAATAATTTCACTTGATGAAATTTTGAAAATAACTACTGTTTTATCTCACACTCAACGTATATTTTAAAGTTACTATTACGAAAAATATTTCGATCTCTTCTCTTAATGATAAATTGCCAAATGCCTATAGAATACTGTTTTTTTAATGCTGTATTTTACTTTCGTTACAGTAAACACTCGCAGTCCTAGTAGTTTACATGCCCCGTCTGATTCACACATCCGCCATAAAGTTTGCCAGAATAAAGGTGACTGGTTACATCAGAGTATCCATCATATTCTCAATCATAGTCAAGATTTAGCTTAAGTCTAATTATCACAATGTGTTACTTACATGTGGCTACAAACTCATATTCACGTTAATGAATATAGAAGTACTTTGTTCCATGTTTAATTCATTTGTGAAATTCTTAAACTGATATATTTTCCTTGCATAACAAAAAATAATAAGTGTTTTTACTTAAAGGAAGTCAAGTCGAGGGTTGGTTTAACAAGTGTATTAACAAAGTAAGAAAGTGACTAGCACTTGGCTAGACAGTTACAGGACTGTGCTTTGTCTTCTTTGTGTCTCTGGTGACTCGCACTATTTATAGTGACAACCGGTGTTGTTTCTCCTGTGTAAGAACGGCCGGTGTAACAATTACCAAAGACGTAATTTTTTTAGGGGAAATGTTTTCTGGGAGTAATGCTGTTCTCTCTCGGTTAACTTCCCTTCCAGGAGTAATACTTCCGATTTTACTTTAAAATGTTATTCTGAGAGCAATGTATTCTGAGAGCAATGTATTTTGGTCATCTAAGAGAAATGTATACTATGGAATATATATATATATATATATATATATATATATATATATATATATATATACTTGCCTTACCTATGGAATTATATTTAACAACGTTATTTCAAACAACACAAAACTGGTGATGTCGGTCTGTGCCTTGAAGGATTGTCGAATTCTTTTCCAGCTTAGGTGTGGTTTTCTCCAACAGTAATGTCTTCAACAAGTAATTTATTCAAAGAGTAATGTCTTCAAATAATTCGGTTTTCAAAGAATAATGGTTTCAAGGAACAATCTTTTCAAGGAGAAATGTCTTCAAAGAGCAATGTTCTAAGAGCAATGCATTTGAAGGGCAATTTATTCTAAAGATTCTAAATAATTATCTTCCATATAGAATTATATTTGACAACTTTATTCAGCATGCGATTACACACAGATGGTTTATAATATGTAAAAGAAAGTTAACCAAACCAAACCGATATTCAGAAGCATTGAAATTAAATTCGTTTCGAACCTAACCCGATACCAGAATTAACCATTGGATTACCATCTATTTATTTTCATTTTAGTATATAAGAAAACGCCTAAGGTACGTTTATTTACTCAGTTTAATATAAAAACATATATTTGACTTCGGGATACTTACTCTTTGATATAGATGTAATTTTTTTTGTTTTTTATAATCTTTTAAATAACCAATATTTCGAAGTAAAACTCTTCTTTAAAGGAAACTTATGAATTGTGACTGGATTTTTATTTGTATTCGATTTGCGTATAGATGCCATCGGGTTGTTAATATTACGGCATTTTAATCCTAAATTGTAAAGCAATATTACCTGTAGTAATAAGTATCAGTAAATGAACTCATCTAAATGAATAAATGCAAAAGTTTTTATTTTTATTTATCATTCCTATATTACCAGCAAAACGGGTCAGTGCTATTGAAATAAATAATACAACACAGTATTCTAAAATATTATATATATATATATATATATATATATATATATATATATATATATATATATATATATAGTAAAGATGAAATTCACAAAGAACTGTTTCCATACCTAATTGGTGCTCTGATGAGCTTGCTGCTCTAGAACCCCCATGACGTAAATTTACTAGACCAACCGGGTAATCCCATCTATTTACTGTTGAGGTCACCAGATGCCAAATAGCTTTCTACTCTAAAAGCTCCTTTCCACCAGCTGCTTGACTCTGGAACTCCCTCCCTGGTCGTTGTTTTCCTGACGGTACTGACATGCAGAAATTTAAAACTAATGTAACCAGACATCTCGCCGCGCAGCTCTAAATTTAGGTTGAGCCCCTCTCCCTAGAAGAAAAAAAAACTTTCACCCTTTTTTACTTCTACAGTTGCTGCCAGCCTTGTTTGGGGATGAACTATTTAAAAAAAATGTCCATAACTTCATAATTAATTGATGTTTGGTGTTATTGCTTCGTAATTTTATCGTTCTGTTTATTCGATATATAGTCAACATGTGTGTCGATATTAACAGTAATAAATTAAAGTAAAGGTTAAATTGTGTAACATTTTTAAAATGTTTTTTAAATTAATTTTCAGTGGAAAGATACACGAGGTGTAAATTTAGTTCTTAAAGAAAAATAGAGTGACTGACTGATACCCCCTTCTCTCTCTCTCTCTGTCTCCCTCTCTCACTCTCTCTCTCTTGTTTGTGACGCAATATAGAAGAAGGGGGAAAGTGAGTCTGACTGCGTCACATCTTTTTGTTGTTTTAATAAGTAAACATAAAGAAAACACACACACGCACGCGCACATAGCAAATTAATTTCCTCTGTCTGTTTATGTCTTGCCGATTTTATTAAAAAGATCGAAATTAGCAAAAATGTGAATATCTATTTATATGAATAAATGCGTGGTTACAACAAACTTGTGAATGAAATGTTTATTATTTAACATTTTTGCTTCAAGTATTTCAAGTAGCGTTTTCTGAAGTGATAGCGAGCTAACAAACCCAGCTAGTCAAATATAATTGGTATTATTATTAGATTTCAAAATTACAAGCATCATACCTAATATTTTTGTGACATAGTATAGAACGTGTGTTTGATTAAAACATACGTTTTAAGGTGTTCTATAAATATCGAGATTGAATATCATATTTAGCTAGATCACGACTTGCCTATGATCATGTATGTATCTAGAAATACATTGTCAATTATAAAAATCAGAGGAAGATGAAACGTTTATCAATAACATCTTTTGATTGGAAAATATGTTTGTTTTTAATTAATGACTGTATTTACCAACATCCTAATATTAGCAGTTGTGCAACCGTAATCTATATTTTAAAATAAATGTACTGCTTTTTATCCGTTGAAATATATACAATTTTACTCTAGTCGTGTTATTATTACCTTCTATTTTCTTTATGCTTCGGATTTTTTTAGATGACGATTGATAATTTCTATTATTTGGTTTATTCGGGCTACTATCTTCAATTTGTATTTGATTCTAACAACGTTTCGACCTTCTACGGATGTGTCGTGTACAATGCGTGATCTTATATGTCGAACTTGGGAATCTGTACAGTATTTCGACCAAAATTCTTTATTTTATCTCGGAGAGAACTTGCACTCGTTACGTCGAATTCTATGGATTAACTACAATAATAATAAATTATGTACAGATTCTCGAGTTTGGCATAAAAATTCCCGAGTTCGACAATACTCAACTGAAGACAGTAAGAGGTTTAATCGGCCGAAACGCTAGGAGAATATAATCCAATATTAGAATAGTAGGCCGAATAATCCAAATAATCCAAATAATTTTAATTCATTCTTTTGGGGTGTATATAGTATTTATTAACAATACTTCTTGATGCATAGTGTATTTATCTGAGCTAATTCAAAATGAATTAAGCAGAATGTATTCTCCCATTGGAATTGAACGAAAATAATTTGTCTTTGACGCGATTTTATACTTGAAGTAAACATCCTCTTATTTAGTTCCGTTTTTTATTCAATGTATAACATTTTGTTTGAATCAGAAGCCAAATGATTTTAGAAAACAAATTTCGTTTCAGACAATCGATCATGATCCAATCTCCATGTAAATCCATAGACAATTTGAGTCTCGTATTGGAGACAAAGAAAGGGAATAAAATAGACGGCGTTGCTATTAATTTCTTCAAATAAATCACGAAAGGAAGTTTCTTCGTGATTAACAGAGTTCATTCAAAAGATTCAAGGAACACGTAACACATGGTGATATTTTACCCAACAGACAAATATAAATAAAAATTAAACAAGGACAACAATATTTAATTTATTTAAAAACAAATTGGTAAATCATTACTAGAAAATCGGCGAAGAATTGCTAAACTATAACTTCCGTAAGTTGTTTAACAGTAATATTAAACGATTTCCTGATTCTAGAATATAACATTAATTGGGATCTTTTACATAAGATGTTTTAAAGAATCTTCATACATCTGAAATTATACCAATATGTTAAAGAAATAAAAAGTAAACAAAATAATTACAGATTTTTGTTGTGTTAGATTTCGCATTGTGTTTTTTAACAATGTCCATGAAAAGATAAATATTAACCTTCGTCTCAATAGTGTAGTCAATTGATTCATCAGATAAATAATCTAAAATGTTTCTACAAATGCATTATACCATGGATGATGCGTATGTGAATTGAGTGACACAAGGTTAAAGGGATGTCGCGTCCGAATTGTTTGAAAAATCGTAAGGACTTTATGTTAAATACTTGACCAGTTATGTTCTGCTTAAGATTTAAAATTAAAACACACATTTTGAAACACCACTCACAGCAACTGGATAATATGAAGATGGCGTAAAGAGTGGAGTTAAGTAGAACTGAGTGTATGTACACCATTCTAACGTAGGGGTTCCGATGAAAGAATATTCCTCCGTAATGATCGAATAGGAAATATCTCAAATCCAGACAGACAGGAAAAAAATCTGGATGAATAAAATATGAAATTAGTCACTCATCTCAGACATTTATTTGCAATCTCTTCATTGTTTCGAGATGTCTAGCCAGTTCCTATCAATTGTCAAAGCAATATAAACATCTGCAATATGTTTCGAATAGTAAGTGTTGTAGATGCTTTCGTTTGAAGCATTTACGGGATATTAACACTTTTTACGTTATTTAACACGGAAGCAGAATACCTTATATAAACTATCTATTGTATACTGTCTATTGACGCACATCGATGTAACTCTTACCTACAGAGTGCTGGTGCACCTTGATGTTATATAATGGTTAGAGTGTTCGCTAATGGGCCAGGAGACACGAGTTCCATCTTCGGTCGGGTCATATCAGTATTTTCAAAAATTGTACGAGCTGCCTATTTGCAAAACACCGTAGATTATAATCCTATAATTACATCATGGAAAACCTATACCAGGTTTTCCGACGATATAAATCAAGTCCAGTGCATTTATGTCTTGTCATTAGAAAGAAAATGTACTGAATTGTCAAAACCTTTCAATAATATTAATAACCAAGAATCATTTTTCATTTTAGTCTTTGATTTCATTGTCTTCTATCTTTACCGCCATCAACCTTTTATATATTCAGAAATATGTTTCATAGCCATAACAAACAGAGAAACTCATACTCAAAGTAGAACTTACAGCAAAGTGTGGTGTCGCAGAGCCGTGGAAATCTTTAGATTCACTCATTCATTTATACCTAATCCATTTATTTCTAATTTAACCACTTTTGGCCACCTCTTGAACGGTGTATCAGTGCAGCAGGACTGAACCGAAGCTCATATTTATTTTGTTTTTGTTTTTTTACATAAATAAAATTAATTTACATTGTATTTTATGTTATTATGACGTAATAGCTTTTCATTTTACTAGTAGTTTAAACACAATAAATATTTATCATGTCATCTATAGTATTAGCAATAGAACATTCAATCAATTCTTTTAAGAAGCGATTTTAGAATTGCGAATGAGGCTTACATTTTCCCGGTCCCGGTCCCGGTCCCGATACCGATTCCAATACGTTCCAAAATTCCGAATTTGTATACTCGATTCCGATTCTGCTTGATCGTCTCAGCACTAATATATGTATATATATATATATATATATATATATATATATATATATATATATATATATATACACATGTATGTGTGTATGTGTGTGCGCATATTTGGGCAGCATTGAACACATATTTCATTAGCTATCACATATAAGTGTCGTCTGCATATTTTTTCTTTTATGTTTTCAAAATTGATTATACATTATAGAGTGTTTGATTGGAAAGCACCTGTAATTTATGTAGTCGTTGTTTACCCTATATAAATATCACAAGTTTTCGAGGTGAAATTGCGTTCCAGAAATATTCAGAGACGCTCTGAGACTTTTTAATTTCAAAACTGGTAATCGTGTACATGCATGTAATTTTCGTTATTACTATATTATCTCAACACAACGTTAATACATTTATTTATTTTAAAATATCATACTACAATCATAATTTACTTTATTAGGGAAAGAATTTCATTAATAATAATGCGATTATAGATCAAATCACCCAGTTATATAATAAGTTTAAGCTACACAAGGTGTGCATGCAATCGAGAATTGATTGTAATTACATGAATACGCGTAATGACGCTGACATTTATTTGACTTACTTTCATTGAATTTTGAAAATAGCGATTTGGTCGAGTAAGGTTGACTGACACAGTAATTATTAAATTGTCGTTTACCAAAAATCTAAAATATGTTAGTCAAATCATGTATTCATTAATTACTGCAATTAGCAAGTCCAATTATGTGCAATGCTGTGTAAACTGATACTTAGAAACTTGTAGACAAAAAAGGTGCTCAAGTTTTTGTTGGCGGGATCGTTAATAATTTGTTGGCGGGATCGTTAATAATTTTCCAGGTCTTTACCAGATCCGTTGCTAGAATTGCATCTATCAGAAAAGTATTAGAGCTTAAACTATTATCTCAGTAATTATATGTGGTGTAACAATAAACACAAAGCAGTAACATCTATTACGTTTAGATCTGTACTTTTTGCGCGGCATTGCTTTGTATAGTGACGTAACGTTTATTGGTTTTGAGTTGGCTTTGATATATCTTGTTGCCATTTGGTTTATACTCTGAAACTTTTATATGCAGAAACTTTAATAATAATAATAGTAATAATTATTATATATATTTTCAGAATTGTTTCTAAATAATTTCTGTATTTATTTAGTTGATTGAATAAACTGCAATACAATCTGTATTCTTGCAATAGAAAATCACATACAAAATTGTCAAAGATTGAAGCAGTTTATAAAAACGTGTACATTTACGATCATGTCCATATTACATAGATATAAAACTAGTTAACGCATTTTGCCACAGAGATAGCCCAAAAGAGCTGGAAGAGATACACCCAGACTTTTAAGAACAGGTGCATTGATGAATGGTCAGGACAGAAACGTGCCACATACTTCCTCGATGAACTATCCAAGGACTATATTGATAAGGAAGGGTCCTTGGACTGGCTAAGAAGGGGAGCCCTCCACTACGACCAGGAGAGGCTTATAAGTGCCGCACAAGACCAGGGCCTGATGACAAATGCGTTTAAAAATATATAATGTATATGTATATATAAAAATATATAATATATATGTATTTTTGTATATATTTTTATATATTTCAAAGTGTAATTTTATTACCAGTAGTAATACCACTGCGGTAATGGTCCTCTCTAAGGATAAGAATTATCTTTGGAAACTCATAAGCTAAGGACGTTAAGATACTTTGGTTGAACTTTGATTTATAATAAAATTTGATTGACACCTTATTTTTTTATTTCATTTTATATTATAATATTAATGCTCTATTCAGTATATTGAGCTTCAGTTTTTATCCGGATGTTTCACTAATTATAAGACGTTAGTTGAGGCTTTATCTTTTGTTGGATTACTTTATATATATATATATATATATATATATATATATATATATATATATATAGAGAGAGAGAGAGAGAGAGAGAGAGAGAGAGATAAGTAAATTTCGTGTACAACAAAATCGTAGGATCAATTTTAGAGGAAGCATTATTTTAATCAATGAAACAGACGAGTGAAAAAAAAAGGAAAATTGTTAAAATTACCTTAAGGCCTTATCGTCTGACCCTCTGAAAGGAAACGTCAGAATGGTAAATTAAAAACTAAAAGTCGAATGAGATATGAGGGGAAAAACTTATTTCAGTTGGAGGAAACGATTGAGCCTGTGTAGACAAAACATTTTGAAGCATCAGTTGGAGAACTTTAATGATTCAAAGCCACCATGACGTTGAGAGATTTACCTTTCCTTTTTTTCCCTCTCAATCGTTTCCTCCAACTGAAATAATTTTTTCCTTTCATATATATATATATATATATATATATATATATATATATAGTATTTTATACACTATTGAGCTACCAACGAACACGTTTTGTTAGTTTCACAATATGCGTTAAGGATTTTGGGTGATAAAGTGGTTAGATGAAAAAAAAACGCTGTTATTAGAGTGATTTGTTGAAAAATAAAAAAAAGTTTAGGAGTAAAAAAGTTAACAGATAAATTATTGTTAGTGAGGGGTATTTAGTTGCTGGTGGAGGGGTGTCAGAAGGGTCAGGGAAATTGATATATTTACATTTTTGTTTGTGCTTGCACTTCGAAATCAGTTCATATATAGAAGTTATAATGGGTTTACTCTTCGTTGCTGTAGCTATCATAACTGTTTTTAAGGTATACAATTGGCAAAATCCCGATCCTGGAGTATATCACCTAGACCTTTTCAGTAGGGAGTGTTTTTACGCTTAAAGTGTTTTATTAAATTGGAAAGAGAGGTACTAATGGTATTGTCGTTATTGCTTTTGAAAGAGTAGAAAAGCACTAGCCTCGATGTAGGTGTGTATTTTATGTGGGGTTGTAATTGCAGTATTTATATTCTATATAGTATCCAGAGTTGTCTAGGTTTTGATGCTTAAACTCCGAGCCAAGGTTGAGTTGGAATTGTTTATAGAAATACACTTAGAGAGTTAGATAAGTTAGATCAAGTTTATTATTAGTAAGCGGGAGTGGTAGGTACAGGCGTAGAATATGAATTATAGCTTTAAATGACTGACATAAATGCGTTTGATCGAAATAAAGAATAAAATAAACATTGTGTTCGATAAGGTTTCCAGACAACAGTGAAAACAATAGTGGGAAAAGAAAAGCGCGAAAAATACTATTGAGAACATACGTTGAGACCATCATCATGGCTGGGTTAGTATTACTTTATTAAGTTGGTGTAAAGGAACGTACGTCAGCCATATTTGATTTTATGAAAAGAATCGATTATTGTCTGTATTTGCAAATGCACGCGTTTTTTTCATAATTTTGTTGTAAGGTCTATTACTACGTCCGCTCTTATATAAATTAATCTCTTTCTGTTTACAGATCACTCGGGTAATTTCTCTATCGCTCGAAACATCTTACGTTCTACCAGACAGGCGGAAACGTATAATCCACCTCGTATTATTCTACAAGACAACCGGACACTACCAAAATCTTCGGCACATGTTCTATATACAATTTTCAACAATGGGCATATCACTAAACACATCATTTTTATTAAGAGACACTTTACGGGGAAATACCATCGACCAACGGTAGACATTTATAGTTTATTTGTTAAAACGTGTTCGAGAAATAACAAAATAAAAAATAAAAGTAAAATACTGCGTTCATGAGAATGGACACATTGCTTTTTCACTCCAAATGTTGTTATCATATTAAAGAGATTCCAATATAGTATGTCATTTTGCCAGCACACACTGAATAATGCCCACTATTCTTTACTTAGTTGATGAAAAGAAACAGATTTTACCACACCGAGAATCTCCAACCTCTTCCGTGTAGTCATAAATCATATAAATTGATTTACTTGTACTGTCAACTATCGACTGTCGATGGTAGCTTCTTTGGCCTTAAAAGACGCAAGGATAGACCAATGAATTACGCAGAGTTTAAGTTTGGTTTGCAATATGATGGCGATGCAACGCTCTCGTACCACGCCTGCACATCGTAAAAAGAAAATAATCAATACTGACTGAGATGAACTATCCATTCTTTTGAGAGCGAACAACATCAACAGTAAAAACGCGGTTATCATTGGAAAATTATTTTCTATATGAATGAAAATGAATCTTTCTATGTGTTGTAGCCTTAAGGTGAGGAAAGGTATAACAGGAACAGGAGGTAATTAACAAGAAATTGTATTAACAGAATGTACGGAAGGAATAGCTTGACAGAAGCTGCTTCTTCATTTCGCTTCTCTTTTCAGTTCTGCTGATTGCTCATAACGACTCTATTCATAGATTCAAAATGGTCCATACAGTGATGGAGTAGAGTATATCACCAGAACACTATGCTTGCTTTCGTTTCCACGAAGGTTCCTGACACTATTCTTTTTGCGAGTATTATGTGTTACAATGACATCAACGACGGTAACACTTTTGGTAAAATCAATATGAGTTCTCTCTGGATATTGACGGCGTGCACTATTTTTATCGTAGATGCTGAATGAAGATAAGGTCATACACACGTGTATTGGACTGACATTGCATCATATCCTCTAGACGAACACATTAATTAGTTTACTACTCAGATAGATCTTATTGTGTGTTATAACTAATATTTCATTACTAGTTTCTTTTCATTCTAAGAGTTCAATTATAGATTAAGACTATAATAATAACAAAAATTATTATAGAAATACAGACTTTTGCATTTATTAAACGTTTGTTATAATTGTTCGGCGTGTTTGATTAAATATGTGCATTTAATACCACCGTAATTCATGCATTTTTTCTTGGTTTTGTTTTTCATGGAAATAGCTGTGATAAGGCATAAAGCCAAGTGATGTAAGAAGCTAAAGAAATACAACTTCAAAGTTAAAAACTATAAGTGTTAAATGGATAGATTCCGACACAGAAAACAGAAATTATTTTCCCTTTGTCAGAAACATCGCTCATAGAATGTGAGGAGTAAAAGACAAAATGAGAGAAGCGAGAGTGACGAGTGTGATTTTATGCATCCAATTGCGACCAAATGAAACACTAGGTCAACCCATTCTTTTAATACAGCTACTTTAAAAACGGGGCACTCTGGATGCTTAAACATTAGCCATGAACCGATCCGTTAAGATTTTCAGGTACTGTGTCGATCGCCCATAAATTTTCACAGCCAATGATGGTTGTAATGCTTGAAAAGGGGCCCTCCACAACAAATACTACAATGTGATTATGAGCTGATGACCAGATAGCACCTATTATTATTTGCAACATTTTATAGTGAGTTCTTAAATACCGCATCCAATACACATGTCTTCTCTGTTATATTGGAAAATTAAGAAATGTCACAACAAATTTTAAATTAATTAAAAGTATTCGAAATATCTTCAATACTAATTTGGCTGAATTACAAGTGCATAAATATATATGTGAAAATTATTACGCTCCCGATCTTCAAATAGAAACATTTAAAAAATTGCTGATTTCGTAAAATGTGTTCCACCAGAAGCTTAATGGAAATGAAACATTCCGTTAAAACTAAGCTTTTAATTCCGGTTTGATAATTTATTCTTTGCTTATGTAAAACTTTCTCTCTCCTAAACTTATATGTTTCATTTCCCTTCAGTCGAAGTACTCAGTAATCAACGGCCCTTCCTGGGGCTAACACTTGATCTTTATATGAGATACATAGATACTCGAATATTCTATTGAAGTTCGACTTCACTTGTCAAACGTTAAGTTTATTATGTTATTGTATATCTTTGTCGTTGTCTCTTGGTTATACCGGATTCCATGAGAATAATTCATTTAAACTGATGGAGTATCTAGCTAAGTGCTGTTTCTTGAGGTAACATTACTTAGGGAAGGTGCACCATTGCTCGTATGAGCCAATGTATAGATGGGCCTCGAATACTATGTTATCTTGAATATTTGGTCAGGGTACACTTGCAGGGGGAAATATCGTCATATCAGGTTTACCTGACACACCCTTGTACAGAGAGACTGAAGACACTCAATGATGGTGTCTAGTAAGTAATTGAAACTCTCCTTTATAGGCGTTAGTCTCTAATTTAAAAACAAAACTATTCCTAACCATTGAGTATATTTTTAGTTACTAATTGAATAATTACCTAATACACTACTCTTTATAAAGTAATTGTTTCGTTTGCTTCTCTCCTTTTATTTCTAAAGTAATTATTCAAATTTAAATATCGTATGTTGATACCACGATTAGTTTACATCTACTCAGTTTTCAGGACTGTTAGACAATAACCTGCAATTACTTATACGATTGTTGTAAAATATATAACAGCAAAACACGATAATCAAATTCAAGAAAAAATAGCTTTACAATGTTAGGATAATGTGTAAATGCAAATACATTTTCATATATCGATATATAAATGCTGAATTGGCAATGATTGGTTTACATATAAGATTGTGGGAACTTATCATCATAGATGAATTGAAGTGATTCATTATTCCTATAGATTAGTGTTATAATTCCTTCAGCATGCATACTAAGTGCTTAGCAAGAGGACGCTAGAAGGGAATTCATTATATGCATTAAAGAGTGAATTGAATTTGTGATTCGAAGCGGAGAAAGATAGAGTTAGTGAACGTTACGTTCGAGACATTCTATTTTTGAATTAGTCAGTTTAGTCGATTTAGTTGAGATTAATATAAGTTCAGCATATACAATACGATTTAAGAAGCCTTTACCAATGATAACACGTTGAAAGAAATGATCATTGTTATAGCCTAGGAACCTATAGGTCAACCATTTTGTAGAATTTAATATATACATTAAAATTTAGAAATAGTCTTCTACTTTTGTTGTAATCATATCCTCACAAAACATATTGCAGCTGTAAACTAACATATAACAGATGGCTGATATAGTCTACACGTGAACACTCCAGATAAAGTCACTAGGATCACCAGACCAAATGAATATGTTGAATATGTTCGATTACTGTTTCTTTTTATTGAGTAAGAACAACTCTCCAAATTCGAACTGATGGCAAGACATATAGATATTCATGATATGCAAAATTATTCGGATTGATATTTGAAAACGAAATTATTTTGCTATTTTCAAAACATTATGTATTTCTTTTTAATATAGCACGACCCAAGCTGACCCAATTTTCAATCTTACCCGATTATCTGAAAGGCTATGCACAATGTAGACAGATCAAGTCTTGTTAATCTAACGATATGTAGCAAGTTGTTACCTAGTTGATTGTGACTTCTCTCTGTTTCTTCCACTGCTTTTCCGTTGTGACCAAGCCGTCCTCATAGTCAAAGTCAAAATGTAGCAGTAGACATGCCATCCCTTTTTAAATAAAATTAAAGAAAAATAAACAAACTATATTGTGGCTCAATTGATAATGTTCTCTCTTGTTTATGATTATAAAGCATATATATATATATATATACACACATATATATATATATATATATATATATATATATATATATATATATATATATATATATATATATATGTATGTATATATAATATATTGTAAGACATCATGTAAGATTTTGAGGGGGCGTACAAGAGAGAGGCATGTATGAATCCTCTATGTTCAACCGCAAAATCGAAATAATTTTCTCCTTTATTCGCCACGTCTCATATCTGACTTACTGTATGTGACGTTATATCGTGACATATTGGTACATTATTAATATATAATCGAATTTTTCGTACTGTCCTTGATTTGCCCTTATGTTGAAAGTACTGTTATAACACTATTTTCACCAGTAAGAATTAATAAAAGTATTCGTCCTCATTTTAAATAGTGACGCAAATCAAATACAGTATGTCTCACATGTTTTCTAGAAACTCCGTTAATAGTAACTGGAACAAATTGAATCATTTCTATTATTTTTTAATTGTATTAAATGTTTCACTTTTCATACTGATAATTCTATTCAGTTAGAGATAACACTTGTTATATTTACTAAGGGCTATATTTAAAAAGTTTTAATTAATTCGCAAATAAATTAGGCGAAATATTATTTTTTAATGAATACGGAAGATACCGTTGTCATGTACGGATGTACACTTTTTTGTTTAATATACTAAGCATCCAACACCGAATCAACTGTTAGCATTTTATTTGTTCTTGATGAAAGAACAATCTGGAAAGGATCTAGTAAATGTTCTTGACATCACACGACAATTAGTTTAATTTTCTCAAGATGTTTTCATGAATGTTAAATGTAAATTTCAGTCAGGTTAGAAAATGTAATGCCACTTATGATAACACCTCTCTAAGCATGAACTTCTGACGCCAGAATGTCATTGAAAATGGAAGAGTCAGGTCACAGAGACATGCCGTTATTAAGTACATGAAACTAACAATATTTTATATTTGGATTAATTGTCATTTCATTTAGAATACAATCAAACTCTTTTTATAATAATTAAGTGGGAATAATAAACCAATGTCGGCTAATTTATTATTTAAATTTCTCTCGCAATTTCCAGTTATAGATATATTTGAATATGTTATTGTCATATAACAGTGTACAGCAGTGATTTATCGAAATTACACATACTTCCCAGTGCATTAGCCTTTAATAAACTCTTAGTGAATAAACCTTGTTTTGCAAAGTACAGACAGGGTGTTTAGTAGGTGTTTATACTTCGCTGTCGGCGAAAGCATGGCGTCAGGAAAATACTCCAATCAGATAGACGAAAGGCACACTCTACTTGACCATGCGTTTTATATGATAACTTAGAAATAAGCTAAAGCCAATGGTGAACGTTTTCCTGTCCGAATCACTGTTATCAACAAATCACTCGGTCGTCGACTAAATATTTGAAAAATCTCAACTAATATTTCAGGAGAAACCCTTTACAGATATTTAATTCGCTTGCCCGAATTTTAAGCATCTAAAATACATAACTTTTTCTGTGTGAAACCCAACGAATTAGTATTATGATAGTATATTTTGTATTACTATATTTGCCTAACACAACTGAACTATATACTATAGAAAGCAGAAAAGACCAACACTCAGTATTTCTTCATCAACCTAATACTGAAGTTATACGTTTTAAGTATAACAATAGATCGTTCTAATAATATACTGAGCGGTATGTACTAGTGTACATATTTATGAAATATTTAGATTATCAGAGATAAATATAATTTTTGTAATCTTGTTCAATATTCAAATACATACTCACTATTCAAAACAATTTTATCTATGAATTGTGTATCTCATAAATATCTGATTCATTGCAGGAAACGACTTCATTGTTATCATCGTGAATAGCCAATCTACTAAATGCAATTAAATCTATTATACATTTGTTTACATCCACCCAAAATAGACAAACCCAACATCAAGTAATATTCTATCCATTAAAAGACGGTTTATTTGGATATGAAACAAGGTTCCATCAAAGTAATTATCAGAATTATGAAATGAAGTTTCTTCAATATCGTTTAAATGTGAAATTCAGTTTGAATGAATTCAGAGACTTTACTATATTACAACTTTCGAGTAATGGCAAACTGATAATTAATTTTCTTATTTTGCTCTTTTAATTGCAATTTACACACCTCATATAAGAATAGGATGATATGTTAGTAAATTATTTTTTTTAAAATACTAGTGTACACCCACAGTCAAAAATCTATTGAGCTCACTATTATTTATCTTGGTATATTACTAAAGTATTTATAAAATATTTGAATTATGTTATTAATTCTAATTTTCACATCTCAATCATTATTAGCATTTCTGAATGACCAAAGAAGAAGAAAAAAACAACGTTGAATTTTTATTATAGAATAAAATATTTATTTCCGAATTCATTTATAGGTAAATTTAGGGCCGTAGTTTGATTTCAATTTGCATTCTCGTGTTCCTTCCCCAATTGAAATACGTGTTTCATAAAAATGTAAATGCATTACTTTTTTATAATTACTTATGTTATTTTCTTCTTGATGTTATCGAAGTGTCCGTCTTGCTGTTATTGGAACGCTTAAGAAACATCTCATTCATATAGAATTATAAGCACGTGGATGCAAGTGGTGTATTAAAATACCATAAGTTCTCTTAAAGAATGCTTAAGAATTTTAATTGAAAACAATATATATATATATATATATATATATATATATATATATATATATATATATATATATATATATCAAGATCCACAAGACCAGCACCACTACATAAATCAGACCCATAGTATCCAACATTGAAGGACCACTCCTTAAAATCTCCTGGCTCTTCTCCCATCTACTTAAACCCATACTCACAACCTTTCCTGGACATGTCAGTTGCTCGGATGAAGTCATCCAGAGGTTACATCTACTACCAACAGAACAGCGTAAACACGACCGATATGTTTCAGCTTTCACGCCGTCGCCCTCTACTCATCTGTACCCGGATACCCAGCAGTAGACATAATTACTGAGGGCATCTCATCCACCACCTCTTTTGCTCGGCGTCACCACCACTCCGAAACATCATAATAGACAACACTTATTTAATATACAAACAAAACACATATAAACAAATAACAGGATTGCCTATATGATCCAGCCTCTCGGTACTGCTCGCTATTACATTCATGTATAAATTAGAACGCCATGCCCTCAACTCCTGTCACTTCCCCATCTTCTTCACACGATACATGGACGACATTCTCATCCTTTCATCGTCCCAAGAAGAGGCTAACACAATCTTCGCCACATTCAACAACACTGACCCGCACATAGAATTTACAATAGAACACCCTGACAGCTCTGGATCCTTAGCACTTTGAGATTTCAGCTTCAACAGCTCTGAAGAAGCACCCTTAACCACTGAATTCTACAGGAAGTCCGCATGTAGAGACATATTAATTCATTACAGATAATTAGGCTATAATAGGCTATGCTGGGAATGAGCTAACTCGAATCTGTGAGAAATGCAGCATTGAGGCTGATAAAACCATCTGTAGCGAGAAATTCAAACAGGTACTAGAGATCAATGGATACCCCACACCGCTTATTGAACATGTCAGGAAGCATCCGGAAATCCCGAAGATAATGCTAGCTTGAATTTAAATAATTAATAAAATATACATATTTTAAAAAATAAATAAAAAATAAACGAAATATAATAATAATATAAAACGAACAGATATTGCAATTTTTAATGGCCGAGATATTAATTTAAACAGATAGACTTGGTTTAAATTGAGATTAAACATTTTTAAAAACAGATTTTGAAAAAGAATTATTAAAAAAATTAATAAAAATAAATAAATAAATTAAGTAAAAATAAATAAATAAAATAAAATGATTAAACTTTATTTTTTTAATCAGGTTGGATTTCAAATTTAAGCAGTATTTTCTGCGGGACTGCGTCTTCACTGCACCAGTC
>OY744515.1:147123865-147133865 GCA_963556195.1 Sepiola atlantica | reverse complement strand
TTTCCCTGACATTACTTCATGGGAATTACCACCTTTTATGTGTTATTCGTCATAATACCATCTTCTGAGGCAGTTGTTATAAAGTATATATCACAAAATATGATAATTTTTAGACCGATATTTTAGCTTTTCTTTCAAGACATATCAGTGTAGATCGACGGAGCGCGAGCAAAAAAGCAAAATTTAGTCAACGGGCATCTCTCCCGAGCTTGTTTAACAGTCCGACGCTTTTCTCTTGAAACAAACAATTATACTACTTTAAAGTAAAAAAAATATATATTGCGTATGAAGCATTTGTTTACCTCACGATACTGGTAACCTACAGTATATTATTCTTTTTTATGAAAATATCTCATGAATATTCATCTTCTTCAAAACGATATCCCCTCTGACAATTTACAAGTTCAGAAAATCACTATATGTTACTGAATATGCAGGCATCTTAATATAATTAATGTATGTTTTCTTTACAAAAAATAATAACACCCAATATATTCAATCGGACACCTATTCTTATTTTCCTCGAGAAATCTGTACTCTACATGATTTACGACTTCATATTAAAATTTGGTTCGTACATTATTTTAAGTGGTATATTTTATATTTGATCTGACGCTTGATAATTACTGAGACTTCTTTATTGTTGGTATCATCTAAATTTGATATGTATTAGTCGTAGATTTGTCAAAACATATAGAGGAAATATAGGTTTACTTCACAGATTGACACTTTTGAAATGAGAGAGAGAGAACGAAAGAAAGAGGGAAGTAGAAATGAGTAGCAGTCTTTACCCGACTCACCTTTATCTAACTTTAATTTCATCACGACTTTTAGTATCATCTAACATTCCTCTAACATCACGTGACAATATGTACGCACACGTTTCCTCTTTATCATTATTAGTTTGGTAGCGAGTGTTCTTCTCTGATGTTCGAGAGGTCATTTTCAGTTCTGAGACATCCGGTCGTGGAACTCGCTTAGTTTGAAATAAAATGTACCAGAAAAAAACATATCCATTTACAATTACCAATCAGCTATTTGTGAAATGGGGACTTTAATTATTAACATAAAATGAACTGATGCACATTGCCATAGACATTATAAACGAAATGAAACCATAAAATCAACTAATGCACGCACGTGTTTATTCGTACGTTTCAGTAAGAATTTATGGTAATGTTAATTAGTATATTAGATATACAAACACATCACAGCTATATTTACTTTATGTGAATTTACTTTACATAAAACTTCAAGGGTGGAAAAAATTGTTTAAACTTTTGTGAAGAAGAACAAATGCCTGAAGTCCTTTTTCTTTTCTGGGTAAAAACATAGCATTCTTTGATATATGGAACGAAGCCAACAATTTTTATACCTTTATTTATCTAAAAATGTAAATAGAAGACCTGACGACGTAAGTTCACTCGGAGCTTTTAATGTTCTAATCAACCACATGTTTCGATTAATGTACGCAACCCTGGTAGGCAAGCTAAGCATCCCGCAGAATGTACCGAATGACCCTAATTTTCTTCGTCTAATAAAAATATTAGAACAAAATGAAAATGTACATCACACGAGTACAGAAGTATACAAACACGTCTATCGATACGTACATTAAGACACACAACACAAACTAACAAACACGAATGTATATATATATATATATATATATATATATATATATATGTGTGTGTGTGTGTGTGTATTTGTGTATTATGTGAGTGAACATAGCAGAATATATTTAAGTCAACTCATGAGGTGCAATTTTATATTTAATATCAGAATACTACACCAGAAATAAATGAATTATTTTCTATTTTTGTCAAAAAAATACATATATATATATATAATATATATATACTATATATAATATATATATATACATAATATATATAATATATATATATATGATATATATATATATATATATATATATATATATATATATATATAAACTGTGTTTCTCGCTTTATTGCAGATCATAATATTGTTCAATAATATAAATCGCACAAGTTTGAAATTTTGTACACTGAAAGAGTGCTCCTAAGTAGGTAGGATACCAAAATATTTTGCAAATCTATACTATATTTCTAAAGTTATAGACATGTATGCATTTGTTAGCCACTTTCACTGTTTCTTGCTTTATTGCAGGTTTGTAAAAATGCCCCCAAATCGACGTTTGACTGTTACTGAAAGGCAAATGGTTGTAGATGGTCTTGCAGAAGTACTGACATTTCTGGATTTAGCCAAGGAACTGAGAAGGAATAAGATAACCTTGGTTTCGTTTGTGGAGAAGCCTAACACTGCACCAAGGAAAGATAAAGGGTACATTTCTCCCTCGCGATATGCGAAAAATACGCATTAGGGAAGCAAATGGCACTAGAGCCTCCATTTTTGGCAAAGCTGGCGCTTTTCCGATGTCCAGGAAGACCAGATGCAGTGTCTTGAATGAGATGGTTAGGAACGTGAAGCCCATTTCCAGGCCTCCCTTGAACAAAACCCATAAGGGAAAACGCATTGCGTGGCCAGAAAAATACATGAAAACGGACTTTCAACAGGTTCTATTCACAGATGAAGCTAGAGACACACTTGATGGTCCGGATGGATGGGCTAAAGTTTGGAATCCTACCGGAGCTGTTATCTCACATCGCGTTCGTCGTCAACAAGGTGGTGTGCGAGTTATGTTTTGGGCGGGTATCATAGGTGATAAATTAATTGGACCTTTCCGAGTGCCAGAGGGTGTGAAACTCACAACCCAAGTATAAATATCGTTCTTAGATGAGCATTTGTCACCTTGGCTGGACAACCTGCCTTTACTTCGTCTGCGTCAACTGATTTTTATGCACGACAATGCTCCATCTCATGCAGCAAAGGCTACGGCTACCTTCCTCGCATCTCTGGGCATCAAAAGAGAGTGTCTCATCATTTAGCCGCCTTGTTCTCCTGACTTACACCCGATTGAGCAGCTCTGGTCAATTTAAAAGATTAAGGTTTATGAAGGAGGACAACAATTAACATAAAAAGATGCCCTGTGGAATAAAATTGTTGATGTTGCTACTAGCATAATACCTTCCCAAATCAACAGATTGACTTCATCTGTTAATGGGAGACTGCTGAGGGTAATTTCCAGAAATGGGAGATTTGTTGATAAATGATTCAATTTGTGGTGCATATCTGGTGATTTCTTCCTTACATTTCATTCATATTGTTACTTATGATTTAAATGATTAAAATAATTAACCCTGCTAAGAAATTTGTTTTTATCAACTATGGACTGTATTAAAAAAAACCTGCAATAAAGCGAGAAACAGTAAAAATGGCTAACAAATACATAAATGTCTATAATTGTATAGATTTGCAAAATATGTTAGTATCCTACCTACTTAGGAGCACTCTTTCAGTGTGCAATATTTCAAACTTGTGCGATTTATATTATTGAACTTATTAACAATATTATGATCTGCAATAAAGCGAGAAACACAGTTGATATGTATATATGTATATATGCATATATATATGTATATATACATATATATGTATATATATATGTATATGTATATATATATATATATATATATATATATATATATATATATATATATTTTAACATAGTTCACCCCAAACAAGGCAGGACGCTACTGTAGACGTAAAAAGAAAAAAGAAGATGGGAGAAGGTAGGGGGCAGTCAACCTAAATTGGGATCTGCGCAGCGAGATGACTGTTTACATTCGTTTTAAACTTCTGTCTGTACTGTCGGGGTAACAGGGGACAGGGAGGGAGTTCCAGAGGCCAGCAACACGAGTGAAGAAGCTATTTGAGTAGAAGGCTTTTCGACATCTGGCGACCTACACAGTGAATGAATGAGATATAGTTGATTGTCGAGTTAGTCTAGTAAATTTACGTCGAGGGGCACCAGAGTAGCCAGTTCATCGGGGCATAATCCATTGAAGTATTTGTAAAACAAGCACAATGATGCTACATTGCGGCAATGGGACAGGGACTGGATCTTGGTTGACAGTGAGGGACCTATTAGGTTGGCGATTCTTTTTTGGACCTTGTCAAGGAGGGAGAGACTAGTAGATGATGCACCAGCCCAGATGTGAAAACAATACTCCATGCATGGGCGGATGGTGGCTTTGTAGAGATACAGAATTATGTCAGGTGAGAGGAGTTTACCAGCACGGTAAGAGGGAGCCAACTCTCTTTGCGGCAGCATTGGCAATGTCTTCGATGTATTTGTTCCAATTCATGTTACCTGTGAAGGTTAGGCCGAGGAGTTTGAATGATGAACTCTCATGTAGGGTGTTATTAGCCATGACCATCGGTGGTTGGAGAGGTTCTTTGTAGTTATTGAAGGAAAGGAGCTTTGTCATAGCGGCATTAAAAGTTACCAACGATTTGTGACCCCAATCCATTACCGGCTGGAGGTCATTTTCTAAAGATTTAGCCAATGCCTCGGATATAATCGCGTCGGCTTTGCCAACATGGCGAGACTAAAGCGTGGTGTCGTAAGCAAATAAACCAATCTCAGACACTATGCCATCAGGGAGATCGTTTATATAGAACAACAGAGGTCCAAGGATAGATCCCTGGGGTACACCAGCATTTATGTCATGTTGCTTAGATGAACGGCCATCGAGGACAACCTGGATTTTTCTTTTGTCTAGGAAGGATCTGATTATATTAAGTAATTGCCTAGTAATACCGTATGAGCATATTTTCAGGAGAAGCCCTTTATGCCATACCTTGTCAAATGCTTTGGATATATCGAGAGCTACTGCCCTAGTTTCTCCTGCCTTGTCAAGTGTATGATACATGCGTCCAGAGATGACTGTTAGGATGTCCGCAGTAGATCGTGCTTGTCTAAATCCATACTTTTAAGTTTAGCATTATCTAAGTGCCTTACTATCGCTAGATTGATTAAGGATTCGAAGATTTTAGCAAAGATCGGCAGCAGACTGATTGGGCGAGAGTTGTGAGGATCGGTTCTATTCCCAGAACTCTTGTAGACTGGTACCAGAGAGACAATTTTCCATCTATCGGAGAAGCAGGATTCAGCTAGGCATTTATTGTAGAGTTTGGAGAGGACAGGGGCCAGTTCAGCAGAGCATTTCTTTATTTCTATTACTGGTATAAGATCAGGCCCACAAGCTTTGAATGTATCAAGGTTTTTTATGATGTCTCTGATCTGGAATGGGGTGATAACCAGGATATCAAGTGTGGCTTCGGTCCGCAATGGGAATTTGGGGAGGGGATGGTGATCTGAGTCTAAAGTAGAGTTAGAAGCGAAGCGCTGGGCAAGTAGTTCAGCCTTATCAGTGGCCGTGCATACGACATCATTGTGGTTTGATAGTGGGGGAATCGTTGATTGACCATTATTCACTACACTATTGTAGATTATTCAGAAATCACGAGTACCTAGTTTCTGTGACTGGATGCGTTTTTTTGTTTACTCATTATACATTCTCTTCGCTTCACCTATCACGGCCTTGCATTTATTTCTTGACTCTATAAATGTATGTCTATTAGTAGCTAACTTATGGCGGCTGAATTTACGGAATGTTTTTTGCCTCTTAGATATATCAGCTGCACGAGGTGGAGTTTGTGGCCTCGGGAAAGCCTACCGGAGATTATTGCAGGGTCCCTTTCCATGCGCGACATGGCACATACAACTACACACGGTATTATGCAACTGATGATGGAGCAGCCGTTCTTAGCGCTACCCAAGAGTTTGGCCTCCTGTCCTGTCAGTCGGAAACAGCAGCCAGACAATGGGTCTGACCTGTACCCTCAACCTGTCGGAACAAGAAAGACCCAGACCGGTCATGTAAGACTTAGTGACGAAAAAAACTTTCCCCAAGTTGCCCAAATAGAGAGAAAGAGAACGGCGTTCATCGTCCTAGTAAGGAAACAAGGCTAGACACTGGGTGTTTAGAGGCGTTCCAGTGTTGTTACCTTTGCGCCTGACTAATACACAAAAAAGGAGTGCAAGGACCGGCGATAGGCAGGACCTATTTACTCCTTAATGACCTATCTACTCCTATATGTATATATATATAAATATATATATATATGTATATATGTATATATATATAATATATATATATGTATATGTATATATATATATGTATATATATAAATATATATATATATATGTATATATATGTATATATATATGTATGTATATGTATATATATGTATATATATAAATATATATATATGTATATGTATATATATATGTATATATAAATATATATATATATATATATATATATATATATATATATATATATATATATATATATTGTCATCCATATAGAGATTCCACTAACCACTCAGCTCAAACAAAGAAAGAGGGGTTCTTCTGTAATCCGCAAACAGCGTGTTTTGCTATATCTTATATTTTCAGTGTGGCCAGACAAGCGGTTAAACCGTTCAGATTACAGTCGGTGGTTTTAGCTATTATCCGGCACTTGCTAATAGTAAGCACACACCGTATAAAAAACATTGTTAATTACCTAGCAACTCTATTTGTTAACACAAAGCGCTATTTTGTATATTATATATCTGTATAAGATTCTCACTCTCTTTATCTCTCACTATCTCTCTCTTTCTCTCTCTCTCTCGTCTCTTTCTCTCTCTCTCTCTCTCCCTCTCTCTCTCTCTCTCTATATATATATATATATATGTGTGTGTGTGTGTGTGTGTCACTAACAATCTTAAGTCCTGCAGCACCGCTCTTGAATTGTCTTGCAGCTGCAAGGCGGAAAGTTCCCAGCCAAGTAGAGAATACAAACGCTACGAGTGAGGAACGCCATCTTTTCGATAACGTCGCCAAACCGCCCAACGAATTAAGTAAAAATATTTTTTTTCATTAATGACCAATATCACTGGAAATAGTAGACTGCAGCTATAGACAAGAAGGCTTTCGAACGGCACCCTACTACTAACATTGCACACCCCATTCTAGAGCCCCTTGTTCAAGCGCAAAATGATATTTGCTCTAGTGGAGGGCATTTACCCATCTGAAAACAGGAAGTTGCTCGATCTAAAGCTGTAATGAGGTTTAACAAAACTATGCAAGCATCGGCGAATATGCAGGAGAAGATCGAACGATGAAGCACTTACTATACTACCAGACAAAGGAAGATTTTAAAGCTGTAGCATTGTTTAATGGTAATATAAAATACCACGTTATGACAGGAAACGTTAGTAGGGTCAAACTGATTTGATTACTGTTTTGATTAAGAGTGCCACTTTATTGCTAGTTAGATTTCTCAGACATTAAAAAATGAGATCGTGTCAAAATCTGTCTTCGTGGGGAGGCAAGAGAATAAGGAGAAAATGCAGGGGAGGCAAGTAAATCAGGAGCTAAGACTTGAAAACAGGAATAAGGAAATTAAGATAGAATGTAGTTGTAGATCTGACACTTACAAATTGAATTGTTATAGTTTGCTGAGTATTAATAAAATATTTCTTCAAATAAAATATGCTTACATGAAAATTAGAAAATATCATGTTTCGAGCTTCAATAATATTTTTTTCAAATTCGAAAGAAATATTTAGCCGTTTTAATTCACTGTCCCTATTGAAGCAATGACGTCACGATATCGTCTGAAAGAAAGAAAAACATTTTTAGTCAGCCAGTTTTGGGAAGCGGTTATGAGCAGACGTGAATTCAGGATGTAATTTTTTTTAAATTGGAATTTAATTCACCTAAAATGTTGAGAGCGCCACTTGTACGTTCCCTCTATCTTTTTCCTGTAACTAAGTAGTTAAGTTAACAACAACATTTTTTGTCTCTTTCCATTCAATGTTAATGTGTGACATATATTCGGATGACGAGAATTTCTCTCTAAAATAAAGGCCCATTTAAACTCTCCGCCGTCTCGCCCTTCAATGTTTGTGCATGGGAATTTCTGGATTACACACACGGCTACGATGGTGATAGTGATGACCGCGGAATGCAGCCCATTAGACGATGATGATGATGATGATGATGATGATGATGATGATGATGATGATGATGATGACAGCGCTTGCGCGTCAGTATACAGAAAGCTACGTAAGACTACTGAGAATATTTAAAGTAAGTAACGTTTGATTAGAGAAGGTGCTGTTGTTAATAAGAAGAACGTCGTGACTACACAATTTTCTGGAAAGGTTAACGAGGCTAACAACCCGCGACTACATGGAATTGATGTTGATACTCACTGAATTACCATAATTGGCATAAACGAACACTTTATGACTCATAAAGTACACTTGTGAAAATTGTTAATCAGCGCATATACACCCACCCTCGGTGCCGATAAGCAAACATTGTGCGAGAACCTTAACTTACCGCTTTATTCCGTTCATATTTGAAGATAAACTCATTCTTATTGGTGATTTTAATGCGAGGGTTAGTAGAGATTCTAAAATTATGAGAGGAACTATTGACAAAGAGGGTGTCGGTAAAATAAACTCGAACATAACACTTTTACTTTCAAAATGTACCGAATACAACACGTTTGTAAGTCAAAGTGAAACATGCAGGACAACTTGGCAGCACCGGCGATCAAAGTATTTAGCATCTTATAGAATATATTATTATTATTATTCGCCTCCGTGATAGGCGATATTTTCTATTTACAAAGCTGCTCCACTCACTGAAAACTACTGGACAGACCATTGTTTCGTATTTTCACTAATGAGAATAGAGCTGCAGCCTATGAAGAAAAACCGGAATACACCTAACAATTTAAACTTAAACGTCGGCTTGCTGCGGGTTCCGCCGAAGCGGATTCAGCTAAACAATTAATTTTCACCACTAACCTAGCATACATCCATGACAAAAAAACGCACGCCGCACAGTTCAAAATTACAGTTTGCTCAACGATCCTCAGTTTTCTTCCTTTCAGATCATTTTTTGACAAAGACCGAAATATAAAAATAAAAACAATTAAAAAAAACAATAACGTCGTTTTTAATGCTTCATACACCACCAATTATCTATAAAATACTTCTCTAGGAGAATACGTGAAATAACAATCAAATTTATATATATATATATATATATATATATATATATATATATATATATATATATATATATATATATATAATAAAAGTTTTTAAAAAGGTTGAAGGCAATGCGGAGGTCCGGATAGCTGTAAGCTGTGGAGAACAAAAACAAAACAGAACCGAAATAAGTCGGATATAGATCGAAAGGTTTGTTTATTTTTCTAGACAGCAAGGGTGTTAGTTTGTAATATCCGAATTATCAACGATCAATTTGATATATTTCGAGAGATTTTTTTTCTTTCTTTTTTCTTATTTCTCTCCTTGTCAAAAATAAATAAAAGAAAAATCCCGGAGACCGAGAAAATGCCAGAAGCGCTGGGGGGTTAAACCGGAAGTGTTCAGGGTAAAGTATTCAGAGGTAAATTAAATAGATTCTTTTTTTTTTTTTTTTTTTCTTAATATATATATATATATATATATATGTAATTGTATGTTGTTTCTATTTATTTGATTTTTATTTTTATTTATATATTTAATATTATTGTTATTGTTTTTTGGGTTTTTTTTGTTTTTGTTTTTTTACGTTGATTTTACTTATAATATATATGTTTGTCAACAGGCTGCTTCCGGCATTAGATTTTAAATATGCTGTAGATAGCTGATTATTTGTTGTCGGTGCAGTATATTATAATTTAGTTATGCCTGGTGGAGTTTAATCCCTATTTATTGGTTTTAATTTACCTCTTAAGTGTCTTCTGTTTTAGGTATAGAAACTGACCGGTTTGCTGGTTAAAGGGAGACAAATCTGTTATTATTGGTATTAATTTATAAAGGGAATTCTGTTAATTGGCTTTGTTTGTTGAATTTATTTTTGGTATTAATTTATAAAGGGAATTCTGTTAATTGGCTTTGTTTGTTGAATTTATTTAATTAATGTAATGGTCAATTCTTAGTATAATGGATATGATTTGTGCAAATAGTGTTTATTATGGGG
>OY744515.1:147071365-147118865 GCA_963556195.1 Sepiola atlantica | reverse complement strand
AACAATTAATCGCTTCATTAAGTCTATTCTTAGACCATAAAAAAAAACAAGAAAGATAATTCCAATTGGAATCTCATAAAACACACACACACACACACGCATATATATATATATATATATATATATATATATATATATATATATTGTTTAATAATATGTTAATCTATTATTTATGATTAAGGATTAAATACAATATGCGGACCATCAACTATAATAAATGGATACGAATTACATTAAAACTATATATATATATATATATATATATATATATATATATATATATATATATATATATATATATATATGTAGTAAAACATAATAATAATAATAACTAATCTATAGTGATAATCAGTAAGACCACAATTTAAACAAAATAGTAATCAGGCTCCTAAAATTTATATTATAAGTGCTAAGTTATAATAAGATATATGTGACAGTCTTCCGCAGGATTAAGGTTAGATTACAGTCGATATGAATACTACACTTACGAATTACTTCAGACTTTCACACGGTCATGGCGGCACTAGAGCACGCTCCTCTGTGAATAAAATAAATTCGATTTAGCTTCTGCAGTTCGACAGAAAGTATCTCGAATTCGACAAAGTGCACCTGAAAAAATTTACAAAAAAGGTTACATCGGCTGAAACGTCGTGAGTACCGTAGTCTAAATAATACAAGTTATCAATGATTGTATTAAAACTTCTGAAATTCATATATTATTATGCAGACAAACTCCAATGTACAAAGGATAAACACTTAAAATGTTCCTGCTTACGTAATACAATTGTATTACTAAAAGCTTTATTTACCTGTTGTACTTTTTTCTCAAATCAACTTTTTCCTATACGTCTTATGGATTTTGTAATAAAGGGTTATTCGATATATTCTTACCTTCATGCAAATAAGAAGTCACCTACTTTAAGAGTACATGAACGCAGAATTACCTGTGTCACATGACACGTTTAATATATACTAAACAGTTTTGTCATAGCAGACAAACAGAAACATAATTAGATTAGGCGCAGTTATTTGAAGCATTTTTACAGTAATAAACAAGAGCAAAAATATTTCAAATCTATCCGATCAAAAATAAACAAGATTGCTCTGATAAATTCTATTATTTATTTTTTTCATTATTCACTGCAAGCACTCCTCATAGGTGAATTAAGAAAATTAGAATTTGTCTCATCAAAGAATATAACTTTTTAAAGAAGTTTGAGAAGAAAGAACAAGATGTTTACGAGAAGAAGAAGAAGAAGAAGAAGAAGAAGAAGAAGAAGAAGAAGAAGAAAAAAAGAATAATAATAAGAGGAAGAATCAGAAGAAGAATAAGGAGAAGAATCAGAAGAAGAAAGAAAAGGAAAACAGAAGAAAATCAAAGATGATAAAAGTATCCAGACAATAGAAGCTAATCAACTTAATGGGATAGAAACATAAAAATATATCTAGGCGTGATCAATTTAAGTTTGGCAAAAGGTGTTATTGCTAAAGATTCATATATAATAAAATAAAGTCGGTCGAATTTTTACTGGGCATGTTTCCAGTTTATTCCTGCATAATGTTCTTTAAAGGGAAACCTGTACTTCAATTTAGTCTACTTCAAAAAATAGTGATTCCAGCGAGAGATAAAATAAACATATTTCTAAAAAATAATAACCTACACAAGAGCATTGTGTATTTCTATGCTAATCTTATGTGTGTACGTTTATGCCTGTTCAGATATTGTGTTTTATATACGGCTGCCAAGTTTGCCAGATAGTTGCGTTAACGTTATCTTTCGTCCCCTGTTAAATTTTCTGCCTTCAAATGTGTCACACCAAACTATATGGGAAATGCCATTTTTCCTTGTTAATCTCAGTTAGGAAATGATTTTAGTTAAAATGGTTTGATAAAACAAAACATTAACGGCAAGTTTGATCCTAAAATATTTTAAATCTTTCATCTGACCTACTAAAGATTGGATTTTTTAAATTTCACAAAATGGAAACATAAAGTAAATATGTTTAGGCTAGAAAATTCATTGTTTTTCGGCTGAGACTGAAACACATTTTGCAAATGTGTAGCAAAATTATTGTTGTATTAATAAAAGACATCTGTATTACTTGTTAATATCTCTATTTATTATTGATCACTATTATCTAGACATTATGAATATTTACCGGATTTGTTTACCTTGTAGATAATAATTTTATCTATATTACTATATATATTTATTTATATCAACACATGATGAATTAATATGAAAAAGCTGTTTTAATAAAACTATTTTATTTAATATCATTTGGCTTTCAGAGAGGGATATATCCGTTTAATAAGTTATTATGTAAATTATATTAAATCAATTGCTTTGTGAATGGTTACCGTTATACTGGAAATAGCAGATTATCGTCGATGAATTACCGAAAATCGCTTCAACGCACGACGATGTAATATATATATATATATATATATATATCACTTTTTCCAAACACAATATCTCAATGAAGAGAAATAATTTAGCCGTTTAGCAGTCGACATGAAAGTATTACATACAAATATATACGCATGAGTATTACAGATATAGACGATATCAATTTCAGTTTTGGTGTAAAATTGATATCATTACGTGGATGTGACTTTTATTACGATGGCACACGTTTAATATTTTCTGGAAAACATATATAATGTATGTTTATATATTCAGATCATTTGTGACGCCCACACAATAAACACGTGTTTTGTTCTTTTAAACAATAAACGTATATGAAAACTTACAAATAATTTTGAATTTCGAATCATATAGTTTGAATTACGGCACATATATAAATACTCTAAAATAACATGAGATTCCCTGAAAAAACTAACATATCACCCCTATAAATATCTTAGCACCATGATCTTTTCTGATAACAAGCTCTGATGAAGCATCCTGAAGGATAAGAAAGTACTTTGGTTAAAAGCGAGTATTGTCTATCGTATCTAATGAAATATGTTTACAGGAAAAAATTCTGCCTAATAAAAATGTATTACTATATATAATCCACACACGCCTACGGTCAACATTTACCCAATCCTGAACAATTGTTTATACTGTCATTAATTCAGTTTTCATCCAAATTTGATGCTTTTTTGGGCAGTAGAATTGACTCGTCTCAAGCCATGTTTTAACATAAAGAAATTAAAATTTCGTCTAGTAGAACAAACATTGTTCACTAATATGTAGGATAACGCCATCTCCATTGACATTGAGTAACCATAAGTTTTTTATTAAAAAAATATTTCTTGTGTTTATACTAAAAAATATAGACATATCGAAAAGAGTACATGACATGGAAGGGTTTAACGGCTTAAACTGACAAAAGTGCCTATTGAGTAACTTTTTAAATGTTACATATAATTTAAGGATAAAATGATAGAAAGGTAGAACCCGATCAGCTGATTCGATGTATAGTCGTATTAAAATATCTGGGCTATAGAAGCCGAGCTGTGTGACTTTTAGTAGAATTTTTTTTAAAGTGATAATTGACTTTTGAAGCCAATTTTTTCAAGAAAAAAAGCCAAAACAGGACAAACTGAAAACTGAAGCAACACTTTTAGAAGAAAGAAAACCAAATAATTGCCAAATTAAAAAATTCTCTTTATTAATGAATAAAATGGAGAAAAATTGGCTATATTGAAGATATTAACTCTTGGGTATGTTGAAGATGTTAACTTTCGAATATTTTGAACACCAGGGACGTGTACGATAACTTTCAATCCTTTTGTACACCGTGAACTTTCGATTCTCTTGTACAATAGGTATTCGTCTGCGAACTTTCATTTTTTTGTAAAGGTGAGGCGCGTCCATAAACTTTCCATTCTTTTATACACTAGAGGTGCGTCCGTAAACGGTTGATTTTTTTCACGCCAGGGATACGTCTAATTTCGATTCTTTTGTACACCAGAGATGCGGTTGTAAACTTCCGATTCTTTTTGGTACACTAGAGGTGCGTCTTTACGATTTCGAAATATTCTGTACACCAGAAGCGTGTCTATAAACATTTGATTCAACTTTAAATTCTTTTATACAAGACAGGCGTATCTCTGATTGTTGCATTCTTTTGCACACCAAAGGCGCGTCCTTAAACTTTTTATTATTGTGTACACCAGAAGTACGGTGGTAAACTTTCGATTCCTTTGTACAACAGAGGCGCTTACTTAAACTTTCGATTCCTTTGTACACCAGAGGCGCTTACTTAAACTTTCCATTCCTTTGTACACCAGAGGTGCTTACTTAAACTTTCCATTCCTTTGTACAACAGAGCCGCTCAGTTAAACTTTCGATTCTTTTGTACACCAGAGCCACGTCCGTAAACCTTTGATTTTTTTACACCAGAGTCGCTTTTCGTAACTTTCGATTGTTTTGTACATCAGAAGTGCCTCTAACTTTCAATTATTTTGCACACAAATAGCGTGTTCGTAAAGTTTCAATTTTTTTTAACACCATGCGTGTCCGGAAACCTTTAATTAAACGCTTGATTATTTTCTAAAACAGAGATGCGTCATTAAACTTTTTTGTAGGCTTTTACCTTTCGAACATAATTAAAATTTATCCTAAGTAGTTATAATGAAAGTGAGTTTTAAATTAATTTATTTATGATAGTTTAATTTATTCTGAAAGAATTATAAATTATTAGAACTTATTTAAAACTCAGATATTTAAAATCTACTCCTCTTATTATGATGGAACTTTTTCTTAAAATCAGTTCATTTAAATTATTAATATTTGAATTTTAAATATTCAACATATTTTTAAAACATTAACTTCAATTTTGTTCAAATAATTTAATTTGTAATTAGAATATAGAATTAGTATTTAAAAAAAGAAAATAATGATAGCATACAATATTACTAATAAGTAAAATTGTACATTATTTTTAAAGAATGATGTTTGAATACAATAAGGATCATTATTTTTGAAAATTCCTAATATATACATAGTTAAATCTCTAATAATTCAAAAGAAAAATAATAAATTTCATTTAAAAGAATAACAAAAGAACAACAGAAAGAATAATAAAATAAGAAGAACATTTGGGGGATTTGAGAGAGTTAAAAGTGGGAGTATAAGTTCTAAGCAACCTAATTATTTATTTTGCTTGTTAACTTAATTTTAATAACTTCACTTATTTAAGTACACCCCTAAATTAATTCATAGAATATTGTCATTTGTGGCTTTGTCTCTTCGGGATCTACTTAATCATGAAGTAGGGATGCCCAGAAAAAACTGATGTCTTTTTTGATAATATTCTAAAAATATTTTTAAATAAATTACATAAGTACAATATTTTTTATTGTTTTTATATGTATTATTTACAAGTAACTTCATTTTAAAACTTACCCCCTAAATGTATTAGTAAATTATAGTCAATGGTTGTTTTGTCAAATCATGTAGTAGGGCTGAACAGTAAAGGAAACATGTTTTAATTGACTTTTCTAAACTAAAAAACTGGAGTTATTTTTAATTGAAATCTTTATTAAGAAATCTATAATTACTTATTCGGAAAATTTAATTTTTTAATGAATCGGTATAGTAATTCGTGCTTAGTCTTCATTGACATTACTAAATCACGTAGTTTGGCTGTATATAAAAAGACAATGCTTTATTTGAAATATGCTAACAACAATTTACAATATACAAGTAGAGTTATTACTGTTGCTAACTCCATGCTTAAAGTAAAATTTAAATTTATTACCATATAAGTTGCTGTGACTTTTTCTCTATGGGCAGTACTGAATGATGTAGTAACGCTGCCCAAAAAAGGTAAATGTTTTCAATAATTATACTAAATATACTCGTTTTTTTCTAAATTATTCCAATGAAATTAGTTATAATATTTTATTATTGCTTTCATGCAAATTACGAAGGAAAGTTTGAATTAATTTATTTTCAGCGGATAAGAAGTAATGAACCCACTTGTCCTGTACTTTTTCAGGTTTATATTTAAGAATATTAATACGCATGCGTCCGCAATTTTTAGTCTAGTATACATCTGGTTGAAAAAGTTAGAAACATATGATATTGTATTTCTATAGTGAAAAAGTTGTTCATTAATTTGTTACCATGGGCTTGAACCCACCTATCTTCACTTTCAATATTACTGAACATATAGCTTTGTGGTCTATATTTCGCAGAATTTCAAGCCATGAATAAAGCTAATCGTTAACCGTGCGATATGTATTTCATATTAGCGACCGTAATATATATTAGAAGTGTATTGCACCAAATGAAATACATGCATACACATGTCTATATTGCTTATATAAGAAACCTAAAATTACCTTTTACATTTTTTATCGAAATAACGAGCTTTTCAATGATTGTACAAACCAGGAACGCTCTAAATCGTAAATAATTCTACTTTTCGTACATAAATATGTTACACAGTCGAAAAGCACGCATGTTTCGGAATAAAACACATTTATAAAAAAATTAGGAAAAAAAGTGAGTAAAGAAAAAATAGTTTAGGAAAACATATTTAGAAAGATGTCTCAGAAATGAAATAGATAAAAAATGAATAATTAAATTTTAAGGTAAATTGATGTAGTGCAAACATAAGTAGAAAATGAGATTTGTATTAAAAGAAAATAGATGTAGACCAGAGAATACAGATAAAATAGATTCAAAAAGTAAATACATTTAGAAAAAATAATTAACAACTGTCGTAGAAAACATATTTGGAAAAAATATTTACAAGTACAATGGATTTTTGTTTAAAATTGATTAAAGATCATTTTCTAAGAATAAGGTAAACTTACAAATGTTTGTAGAAATTATATTAAATCATATTAATTAGAATCGCTTTCTGTAATTTATTATGAATAGCTTTATTATTAACAAGATCAATTAGAATATGATGACGTTTTTAAAATGACAAGCCATAATCTTAGATGATGTATTCCTTATAAAATTAGACGATGTCATAAAAGTAAACAAGATATAAACAAGTAGAGAAGAAATATCGAACTTCTAAATACATCGTTTGTTTTTCAGAATGTTTTACGTGATGTTGATATTCAATCTTTGTAGGATGTTTCCGTCGAGTGTTTGCGACTTTTACCTGAATAGCGTATTTCAAATTGTTTTACCTACGAGTTTCATGCTTATACACACCTATTCTGATGTGTCTAAAAAAGGAATACAAACAGCTGGGCAAAACTAAACAGAATCGGACAAACACTGCCAACAAAATGATAAATATAGCTATAACTGAAGAAGATAATGTGGATGTCTATTAATAGTTTGGTCTATTAATAGTTAGGATGTGTGAAATGTTAGGCTATCATGCCGAAACCACACACGAACATTGTATTTAATAAACACATCGATTGTTTATTATCTAAATGTAACATCCGGACTCCACATTATCTTCATTTTCATTGACGACAGCTTTTTCGAACACCATAATCTCACTTTCGTGGTGCAAAGTGGTTCCCGAACAGTTTCTACAAATTAAATATTATGTTGATGGCGTAACAATTGGGATTAAAAAGTGGGCTCAACATCTAATGAACGACATCAAGTTTCCATTAGCCTAAACATCCCTTATACTGATTGTCGAACACATATCACGCTGCATATATAGCCTGTTCAAAACCCTACATTATGACCAATTTGCACGGATTGAAATACAAGTTTACTTCCAGAATACGACTTAGAGAACGATTATCTATTCCCTGTTAAAGAACATACAAATGATGTTATCCTGATTTAAATTGACAACCTCTATATGCTGATAACGAAAATACCTTTCGAGGACTAAATTATAATATTAAAAAGTTGAATTAATTATCTCATAAATTTAATAATTTATCAAATAATAATATTGAGTTCTTATTTGATGACATGCGGACATTGGGATTTTTTATCTGCAGTATATAAATATATCCTAGTCGATTCATAAGGTTTAAATTCTTAATAAACAAAATTTAGTATTAATTAATCATGTGGGGATAACTTGAATTATTTTGGTTCTAAAACATATTCATATGCTTACACACACTAGACACATACCCGAGTGTTAGCGGTCTTTCTGTAAAAGGGTTTGTCAGGAAAACCTGGCATAAGGATACTTCACTCTATAAGTAAACCCTGACCAAATATTCAAAATAACATAGTATTCGAAGCCCAAATAAGATCTCCTCGGTTTGGCTACACGCCTATACGAGGGATGGTGCACTTTCTCTTCCTTATGTTACATCAAGTAACAGCATTTAGATGGATGCTCCACAAAACCTGAAAAATTATTTTTCTTCAAATCCGATAAGACCAAGAGACCAAAATAAATGTATACTTAAGGAGAGGAAATTTAATGTTGTTAATTTTTTTATACAAAATCAACGCTTATGAATTAAAGGATTAATGGAACACTCGAATATCTCTAATATAGAGATCAAGTGTGAGCTCTAGGAATGTTGCTCTTGATTTCTAAGAACTTCTATTGAAGTAAAATGAAACAAAAGAGAACTTGAATGCCCACAGTAGATAATTGAATGCCTACGATAGACAACTACTTGCGAGAACTTAAATGCTCTACGAGACACTGCCCTCGAGTGTCTAAGACTTCTGTGTACAGGCGTTTATCAGGACAACATGACACAGAGACACTTCGTCCTCCAAGAAGAAAAATGAATAACAAAGTGATACATATAGCTATAACTGAAGAGAATGTGGATGTCTATTAATAGTTTGGATGTCATAGTGTTTGAAGCCCAAATAAGATCCCCTCGGTATGAATAAGCCACACTGGCTCATATGAGGAAGTGTGTACCTTCTCCAAGTATTGTCACCTCCAGTAACAGAACTTAGCTGGATACTCCGACAAAGTAGATGCATTCTTGCCCTGGAATTTTTGAGTACCAAGAGACAAAACGAAAAAAATACTATAACATAGTAAACTGCTCAATTGTGGAAAATAATATTAATGTTTTCAACTTCTTTACTAACTCAATGTTTGAAAGGTAAATAAAACTTTAATTGAATATTCGAATATCTATGTATCTCAAGTGGTTGCCTCAAAAATGGGCCCCTTGCATTCTGATAACTTCGATTGACGTAAAATTAAACAAAAACAGAGATGATATATGTACACACACATATACATATATATATATATATATATATATATATATATATATATATATATATATATATATATATTGTGTGTATATAGGTGGAATTTGTCTAGTTTAGCAAACATTGTAAAATGTAACTGAATACCGCTGTTTAATTATACCGTTTTAATTTTTCCATATTTCTAATAATCTTTCGCCAACATCCAGAAAACATAATAACTGTTCTATAAGTAAAACTAGCTGTTTCAATTCTTCGTCGTGTTATTTTTACTGACTAAAACCAATGAACAAAAAGCTTTAGAAAAAATAAAATTAAAAAAACATCCGAGAAAACCAGTTATAAAGTTGTTAGACGTAAAAACTTAATTTAAATTCTCTGACGCCAAAATTAGCTTCACAGGTTAATTGTATTAACGTTAAACACTTTAAAACGTTGTTACTCGATTAACATTTAATGTTATTTATTGTAGGTTTGCTGGGTTTTAATTTATATAGATCTAAGTATTTTTAATATGTTCATATTTCGTTCAGATAGTAATATTTGCGTTATACCAAATAATATATATATATCTATATATATATATATATATATATATATATATAAGTATATATATGCGTGTGTCTATGTATGTGTGTGTTTTTTATGCTATCAAAGTAATATGAGGAAAGTAGAAGACATCTAGAGAAATGTTAAATTTGTTATCATTATTAAATTTTCACATTTCTTTTTCAATTACACACTTATTTTATTTGAACATATTTATTTTTTTATTTTGTATTGTGTCTTGTGACATTCTTACTATAACCCCATACTTCAAATCGTACACAAATATAATTATAAACTGCATGTTTTCAGCACCTCTTTAACAGGCAGTATTTCAATCGGCAGACAATAAAGAATACCTTTGTTTTGCAATAATTACGTGCAGGAATTTTTACTTATTTCTGACAACGTCGTTTTGCTGTGTATCGTTTTTCTTTTCGCTACTACAAAGTTCTACATACAAATCAAGCCGATTGGAATTTGAAAATTTCCATATAAACGTCACTTAAATAAAATTCAGGTACATAATAACAACTATGAACGAGCTGCATATGTATAAATAAATATACTGATTAGTATTTTCATAATATACATCTCTCTCTCTCTCTCTCTCTCTCTCTCTATATATATATATATATATATATATATATATAGTAAGATATGAAATTATATTAATGGCGATTAAGCTACACAGATGCTTCCGCGTTTCATCTCCAGGGGGAATCGTCAGGCTAAAAAACTTACTACTTAACTCTACTCACACTATCCATCACTGTATAAGTCAATACTGAAAATTGCTACATAACAAATTATATCTCCTAATAACATTTTATATAAATACATGGTATATATATATATATATATATATATATATATATGAGAACATTTTAATGCCTACTGGAGAGGATGTGCATGTCCACTTGACACAGTCTTTGAGTATCTAAGGTTTCGTCTGTACATGGGTATGTCAGGAGAACCTAGTGTGAGGATTCTTTAACCTTAGAAGTTTACCCTGACCAAATATTCAAAATAACTCGGTATTTGAAGCCCTAATAAGATCTTCTCAGTATGGTTACAGACTGGCTTATACGAGGAATGGTACACCTACTGCAAGTGATATTACCTCTAGTACCAGTACTAAGCTGGATACTCAACTAGTGTAATTCTTGTTCTAAAATCCGTTAAGACCTAAGAACACAAAAAAGATGTATTATAACATATTTAACTGGTCAATTGAGGAGAGGAAAATTAGAGTTCTTCTCTTCTTTACTAAAGGTTTGAGAGGTAAAGGAGAACTTTAATGGAACACATGGATATATTTTATCTGATCATGTGTTAACAACAGGAAATGAGGCCCTTTATTTCTGAGAACATACACTGAAGTATCATTTTAAAAAATATGGTAAAAATATGAAAATGTACGAATATAAGTTAAGCCACACATACTTGTCCTGGTTTCACGCATGTACTACTAAGCTCAACTCATCTATTGATAGTGGTTAGCTTTTGAAGATTTACATAATATCAATCAATAAATTTATAGTCGATTGCTATAGACATATCGAAAGAACAAACACTTATACAAAACACTTTGTTGAATATTTCAACGAGAAACAAGCTTTGCATTGAAGAGTAGGAATAATTTGGTTTTTTTCTTGACCTTATTTCCGTTTTCTTATAACGAATCTTTTAAAATCGAGTTTGCCTATTTATTCCTACTAACATAATCTATGCTTCATACAAGAAATATTTATTTTCATATTCAACAAAATTAGTTTAACCAGCATTTACTGTATCGTCCAGGTAAACATTTAAATTATATACACATCTAATTGAAGTGCACACAATAAAAACAATGATTTTTACTATATTTGCTTTTTTCATTCTTTTCTAAGCTTTTTTACAGGACTTGCATGTTTTAATGGCTTCGAAGTATCCCCCTTATTCATACGGCTGTCTAACTACTGTCTTACGGACTACTATGTATTAAGTCAAGGAGTACGGAGAGTATTTTAGTAATACTAGCATTACTAAATGTATAATCGTATTGCAATGCTCTAATTCAGAGAGCTTATTTTCTGGTGCAATTTTTTTCTTAGATCAAATCGAGTAAACACACGCAGATGCAATTTTATACAAATATGAAACACATGTATAATTGTCTGACTCTTTATTAAGACGCTCACCACATGATTACTATGAGACATAGGAAGTTGAAGTTTCTAGTAATAATTTCCTACATATGGGAACTGTCGAAAGGGGAATTAATTATATTTTACGTCTAAAAGAGTGTTGAAAAACAGAACGAGATAGCTTGATATTTTGTTTTAACCATATTTAATCCGTAGAAAAAAATAACTGAACATTATTATGATTCTTTAACATCGAGGCTATAATTCTCCATTTAAGACTATAACGACAACATTACGTTATGTGATTGTTTTTACTATTTACTTTAGTTATTAAAACTATATTTTCACGCAGTTTTCAACATCTCAGTATTTTCCCAATATTTAGACGCCGGTGTTATAATTATGTAGGTATCGAAAATTGTAACTAAATTAATAAATGGGATTTATTTTAATTAGAAGTAAACATTAGTAATATAAGTAAACGTGTTCAGGAAATGACGTTATGACGAGGAATCGGCGAGCTAAATGAGTCAGCAAAATCGTCCACTTGGGCGTCGAAGTGACGGGAATAAGTTTTGTGCTGCTTCACCCATTCTTGGGGGATAGCCGGGAAGAGCTTAATACTATGCAAGCGTCTAGATTGACTTGTATTATGTTAGGAACTTATGTATTTGTATAAACAAACTAAATCAATATAAAAAGAGTATGCAGCCCAGAGAAAATAATAAAGTTTGTTTTTAATTGCGTTAATTATTACAACTACAAAGTAAAGGAAGAGAGAAAAACAAAAACAGAACGACAACTACCAACTAATGAATATGATTGCTGAAACAAATAAAAAGAGAAAAAGATGAACATAACTTTTTATGAATACGACGTTTACTATTGCCATGAATATTAAACGTTGTAAGTAACAGCACAGCTGTTTGCAAGACATCCTTCGACGAGATATCTTTTTGTGTCGAATTCCTTCTCCACATTCTTTTGTTCATTTAAAATGATTTACTATTATTTACGTTAATGAAATTTTAGAAGTAGCCGTGCCAAGGAAGTGAGATAGATCCAGTTTTTTGGATGCCCCATGTCGTAATGAACGGACACTAGTTTCGGGCTTTCCCATGAACTCATACCCAGAATAGCGGGGAATAGAGTAATACAATGCTATCGTTTAAATTGACTTGTAGAAAGAAGATTACAAATTGACACCTCCAAAAAAAGTATTGTTTTATTTGGCACTCCAAAATTACAGCTTCAAATAATGGAAAAAGCGAAAAAATGAATTCAACGATTAGGACGACTCCTACTCCCACTAGTATGGCTACATACGACGTGTCAACTAACAACAAACTGTTTACCAAACAGTACATTAGTTTGGGTCAACGGAAATATAACCGCGATGATATGAAACTATTACTGAAGTTGCAATCTAATAGGATTGAAGCCAGTTTTAAAATGCACTAAATGATGCAAACCTCCAATTTCGAGAAACTTAAGACCGTCTAATTGCTGTTTTACCCTTAATTTTGCATAAGATTAAATGTGTTCGCTAATAGGCGTTGACAATGGTCAAATTTTCGGTCGAATCATATCAGACTTTTGTAAACACTATATATACATTAAAATATTATAAGGTGAGGATTAAAAGAAACTCGAGTAATCCTGTACAATGAGACGAACACCTGAGAATGGGTGGCGGGCTTCTTTTACTTTTATTGTTGTCTAATAATAAAGTCATTCTTTACTTTTCTAAGTTCTTTTACTCACATTTTGCCCAATCCCATGAAGTTTTTGTTCTTTTTTAAGTATTTTAGTAGAGTTGCTATTAATGAATCCAAGGTTTCTTTTAAAATTCGGGACCCGCCCTGCTAATGGCATGTTAGCTACTACTCAATATGCGGATTTAAATTGTGCAAATAATAATTAGAAAAGGTGTAGCAGTTGTTTGATCTATATTTTATTGTGTATGTTTTTTTTGTTTATACTCTGAAGTGATGACAATGGTTTATATACACAGGGAAACACGAATGAGTAAAGATGCGTGGCTGGAATGTTTGCTTAGAGAAAGAAGTATCGCGGTGCCGCCCATTCAGGGTACATACCACGGCTTTTACGGTTTAACTCCGTCTTTTTGATTCGTATTCTACCTTATTTTTCTTTTATTATTTAATTTAACATTGACTTATACGTCTTTTCTTTCTTTCGCTCTCCATCGCATTCTCTCTCTCTCTCTCTCTCTCGTTCTTATTTTATTTCCTGGGATTCTATCTTCCTTCCCTTCACTTTATTTCTTTGTGTCTTTGTATTTGTCTTGCTTTCATTTTTTTCTTCCGTTATTAACTTCTCTACTTCTTTTCTTTTTCCGTTATTCTCTTTTCGTCATTACTTTCCCATTCTTGTTTTTTACTTTTGTTATGTCTATCTTTTTTCATTTTTACTTATTCGTTCTTCCGCTTTCTTACATATTTTTTACTACACTTTTTGTAATATCTTATACTTTTTACTTTTCGTTGTTTTACGTTTAGATTTTTCTTCTTTTCTTTATTACCTTTCTTTTTTTCTTTCTATTTTCTTACTGGCTTTTTTACATTTTCTTTCTTTCCTTTTCTGTCTTGATTTCCCTGTTTTTTCTTGCTTTCGCCATTTCTTTCACTCTTCTTTATTGCTTTTTTCCTCCATTCTTTCAAAACTAATTCGCGTTTGTCGACGCCCAGTTCCCACGACACACTTTTCCAGCTGAACATTTTCACCAATGACTGGTATTCCTTATCTACCTACTCGACCCTGAGGCAAAAAATATACACTCCATCTCTTCTGTGAAACAACGAATATTTTGCGAACATTTCCCCTACTTCTCTGCCCCTCTTTCTCTCTTTCTCTCTCTTTTTCCTTTCTTTTATAAATATTTCGTGCTTTTCATATCTCTAGACCTTTTCATCTGCATAGCATTTGTTTGTGTTTCCATTTTCTACTACACATTAATATCTCTCACACATAAAAACCCGTATATAATATATATATATATATATATATATATATATATATATATATATATGTGTGTGTGTGTGTGGGTGTGTGTGTGTGTGTGTGTGTGTGTGTATTAGAAAAGTGTTTTCTTTTATTTCAAAATAATGAGCAACATTTTTAATTATTTATATCAGGTAACCATTAAATTTAATTTTTATTTTTGTATTGACTTTATTACAAAAATCAAATCTTATAATCTTATTAATCTACGTTTATAAATGATTTGTTTTATACTCATGTAAAATTATGTTACTTATCATTGTAGTCGGAAGCAGCAACATTATCGACAATAATAATAATAATAACAATAATCATAATAATAATAATAATAATAATATATATATATATATATCTTTTTAATTCATTGTAATTTTTTTACGTAAATGTGTCTTCATGTTTGTTTGATAGTGCACCTTGAACTTCATAAAAATGAGAGAACCCCCTCACTGTGACGGGATCACAGGTAAACAAAGCCTGAGACTGGAGTTGCTAAGAACACCAAACCATGATGAATGTATATAAATACAAAAAAAAACGTTGTGAGACTCAGTAGAACGATCTGAGTGTCATTATGGGCACCATGTCACGATGGAATACATGCGTATTGGTTACAAAAAAATTACGACCGTACATGAAAGACTAACACACAGTTGATGGCCAACATGGGGGACCCGGTCCGCATCCTTCGAACATTGGCTCTTTTAATTTCAGGAACAAGTCCACGGACAAAAAAGAGGTAAGTACCTCATCAAATTGCAGGTATGACAAGGGCACGGATCCATCACACATAAGCAAGAATGAAAAGAACAAACCGAAAAGTCATAGAAAGAAATGGACTACAAAAGAGAACATACTGGTAATGGAATGCTACTACAAAAGCCGTTACCCCACATAAAGGGGATATGAAAGATCTATGGGATATTCCTACTGACTACAATACAACGGCACAAAGGATTGCAAATCAAGCAAGACAGATACTCAAGAGAGGGTGGATTCCGGAGATGGAATTAACAAGAATCAAACAAAAGAATAATGGCGTGACAGATCAAGACACACCACATGACGAAAACTTCCAGGAAGAAGACAGGCGAAATATAAACACAAAAACTGAAGAGGTCGAAGAGGACGGAACTATAGAACTATCTGCGGAAGAAACAAGAGAAGTGGAACACATCAAACGATTAATGTCCGAGAACAAAACAACACTCCCATTCCTAAGCAACGAATATTGAAAGAAGTTAAATTTTGAAACAGAAAGTAAACAGAGTACTCACGTACATCCTATGAGACACTATCAAATACTTAAACAACTTAATATATGCGGGGGCAAACTCAATAAGTATGAAACTAAGAAGAGAAAAAAAGACTGGGCAAAAGAATGGACGGACGAAATCTGGATAGGTAAATCAGATTCGAAACCCAGATTACCAAACTTCAAAAGAAAGCTCAAACCGTAAACAATATGAAGGAGAACAATAAACGATAGAAGAGGAAAAATTCAAATTGCAAGGAAAGACTAAATAAGAAACATAAAGAACTAAAACAAAAAATAGCAGCCAAAGAAGGAAGATTGGGACAATACAGATACGAACGTACAAACAGAACAGGATCTTTGAAAACAATGAAATCCTTTTTTACAAAAATGTAAACGGAGAAAAAACAAAAACAGAACAACCGGACCCGACAGAAACAAAACATTTCTATAGCAATATACGAGAAAAGACTAAAGATCTCAAAACCAATTCTAAATGGCTGAAAGACATGAAATATACACTTCTAGAAAATGATGAATAAACTGAAACAGAAATTTATGAAGAAACTATTAAGACAACACTAAAGAAATGGCAAACTGGAAAGCACCAGGTCACGATGGAATACATGCGTACTGGTTCAAAAAATCTACGACCGTACATGAAAGGCTAGCACACAAACTGAGAGGATGTATCCATAATACAGACCTACCAAAGTGCATGACCAAAGGAAAGACGACGCTCATACAAAAAAGATGTCAACAAAGGAACGACTCCAACCAATTGCAGACCAGTAACCTGTTTACCAACAATGTGGATAATGCTAACGGCACAACTGAGAGAGCAAATTTACCATTGCCTGAACAGGCGTGCGCTACTTCACGAAGGACAAAAAGGATGTCAGAAAGGGAAAAGAGGGACGTATGATCTCTTATACATAAATCAAAATATCCTAAAAGAAGTTAAAAGCAAGAAAAAAAACATATTTATGGCATACGATAGAATCCTCCAAGCATGGATAATATAATGCTAAAGAATGTACAAGATAATCGAAAGGATTATTAATCTCATCAAGAAAGCAATAGGAACATGGAGACTAGAACTGACCGCTGGAGGACAACACTTGGCGGAGATAAAAATACAGCGATGGATTTTCGAAGGAGACTCCCTATCACCACTACTGTTTATAATAGCCATGATGCAACTCAACTACATACCCAGGAAATGTGATGCCGGATACAAGTTCACAGGCAGAGAACAAAGAATAAACCACCTCATGTCCATCGACGACCTGAATATATTTGCAAAAAAACAAAAAGAAACTGGTAAAGCTGATAAATACAACTAGAACTTTCAGCCAAGACATGTAAATGGAATTCGAAATAAAAAAGTGGGCATTGCTAGAGAATTAAAAAGATATCTAGAGACGACTGAGGGCATGGAACTACCCAACCAAGAGCAGATGAAGGTGCTAGGCAAACAAGACAGCTATACGTATTTGGGAGTTTTGGAAGCAGACACATTCAAATCAACACAAATAAAAGAGAAGATTGGAAAAGAATATCAGAAAGCTCTTAGAAACAAAATTATATAGCAGAAACATGAGAGAAAAATAAATACCTGGGCAGTAGCACTAATAAGATACTCTGGACTATTAATAAGCTGGACTACAGAAGAACTTAGGCACCTTGACAAGAGGACTAGAAAATTAATGACTATGCACAACGCAATACATCCAAAAGACGATACAGACAAACTCTAGGTGAAGAGAAACGGAGGGGGAAGAGGACTGGTAAGTATAGAAGACTATGTGGACGCCACTAAAAAAGAGCTAGAGAAATACATAAACCAGAACACAGAAAGACTGATCACCGCAGCAAGAGACACCGTTCCAAGGAGCAACTCGAAAAGTACCGAAACTATGAGACTAACAAGAGAAGAAAACAACGAACATAGCTGGACATGGCTAAGAAAAGGAAACTTGAACAAAGAAACGGAATCTTTACTGATGGTGGTACAGAACAATGCGATTAGGACAAATTACATTAAGGCTAAACTAGATAAAACCCAGGAAAACAGTAAATACATACTGTGTGGACAAAGACAAAACAGTAAATCATATGATAAGTGATTGTAGCAAACTTGGCCTAAAAGTAACACGAACATACATGACTGTATGGGGAAAGCAATTCATTGGGAACTGTGCAAACAATTACATTTCGAATACGCAGACAAATGGTACATACATAAAGCAGAAATAGTACTAGAAAACGAAAAACAAAACATCCTCTGGGATATGGATATACAAACAGATAAACTCATACAAGCAAGGAGACCTGATGTTATTATAATCGATAAGAAGGAAAAATCTTGTAAAATCGTAGACTTCGTCGTTCCAGCGAATCACAGAGTTAAGATCAAAGACACGGAATAACGAACATAATAGACAGAACTAGCCAGAGAACTGAAAGGAATATGGAGCATAAAGAAAGATAGTATAATACTAATAATCGTAGGAGCACTAGGAACAATCTACAAACAACTGGAAAAAAGACTGGGACAAATTGGAATCAAACGGGACCATCGAAACCATACAAAAAGACGGCAATGATCAAAACAGCTGCAATCTTAAGGAAAATCCTTAAAACCAACCCGCATAAGCTACAAAGAGTAACCAGTCACAAGGAGTTTACAACAGCGAGAAAACCAAACCAAACGAAGAACATCACAACACGAACCAAGGAACATAAACTGCAAGAAACATCACTTCATAATCTATCCCACTCAATAAATTACACCGGCCTCAGCTCATACCACACAAAAATGAACCAAGGAACAGAAATTAGAAGAAACACTATAAGCTCTTTCCTTTCCCTTCATCCCCCCAAAAAACTATTTAAAAAAAAATGAAAAACATTTTAAAAAATGATGTCGGCCTAGGCTGACACCAGACAAAATATTTGTAGAGGGTCGCAAAGGATGATGAGGGACAGCACACACTGGAAAATTGCGGAGAATGCTGAGACCTTGGGGAGGCTTATTGCCACCCAACTGCCACAGAAAACCAATGATCATTACCAGCGATACATCAATGATAAGTAGCTGTTGCGATACCCCAAGGTTATTTCCGGTTGTTATCGAAAAGAGGTGAATAATAATGGAAATCTTGGGAGACTTGTTGTCACTCAGGATCCAGGAAATATCACTGGTTGTTGTCACTTACAATGATATGGGTGAGAACTCATAGTGTGTACAAATAATACTCTATATAATAATATGCTAAGGCAATTTTATTTTTGTACGTACGTTATTAACTTTCACTTGAAGATGGAATGCAAAAAAGTAATTTTTTATTTTAGATTCATCTAGTTTGCTGTTTTGTCAAACATTAAACTCACACATTTATAAAATTGTTTTGGAGATAGACCCACATAAACAAATATGTTTTTAAATCGCATTAACAAACGTTCTCAGATAGTTATGTTTCACATTAGACGAGGGTGCTACAATCATATCGTTGGGTCTCTGTTCGCATCGGACATCCATAGAATAGGCATATTTTTACGCACGGCAAAAATAGGTAATATACTAAAGATACCACTGTGAATTTCCACGGGCGCCACTCGAAATAATAAATGTGTAAAATATCAATATTAATGTTAACAGATACAAATGTATCAACTTCATGAAAAATTAAGAAGAAAATGTAAATTTGAACGAACTTGTGAAGAATAACACCTGACAGATTATCATTATACGTGGAGACTTCTTACCCCCACTATTTGTGGTCTTTACAATGATAACATCCACTTTATAATTATTTTGCAATTAAATGGTAGAAAACAATGACGAAATCACTTTATTTATATGGATGGTGTTAAATTACGACGAAATGCAAAAATGAATTAAAAAGACTAGTAATAACAGGGCAATATTGAGCCAGGACAGAGAATCTAGTTTCGGTCTATATGAATGAACGCTACTAGTGATTAAGGGAAAATTTGAAATAAGAGGAAAAGTAGGCAAATAGACAATCCAGAAGTCATTAGATCACATAACGAACGAGGTAAGTACACCATTCTGATATCTACGAAGCAGATACAATCAAACACGCATAGGTGACAAAGGTTATAAAGAAAGTTTATTGAAAGTTATAGAATATAATGAAGGACAATCTAATGAAAATGGTAAATAGTTAATAATTATTACAAAACACAGAATACACCAGAAGAACGTAGCAAATATTTAAACCTTACTACATAGAAAACTCTTATTAAAACAAATAAACACAGTTGCTGTAGCTATGGTAAAGTACTCAGAAGTTAAACTAGAAAATAGAAAACATAGGGCGTAAGACACACGTACATTTGTACGGCGTTTTGTTAAGAAGAACAAGAGAATAAAACAGGATGTTTGAGCGTTTATTCTGTTTTAGACAACGCCATAAAACGACGAACGAAATACATGAGCAATAATGAAGATCACCGAAATAATACTAGGAAAGCGGGAAGGAATAATACTTAGAGATATGAACTAATTATACAACTAAGCAAAAATATATGTTCGACGAACATTTGAATTTAGTTGTGAAAAGACTATTTCAAAAGAGAAATGTAATCGTTAATGGCAGCCGCATAAAACGACATAGTTAGAAACGGTACTAAATTAAAGATATACAAAGAACAAGCGCACAGAGACGAACTGGTAAATCAGATTGTAAGTGAATGAATGAAGCAAGCTAACTAAATTGAATATGAAAAAAGACATGACACGTATTTTGAGCTTGTTCAGTGGGAGCTGTGCAAAAGACAGGGACAATATCTACGAACACTACACAATATAATTTGAAAATAAAAGATATCATTTTCTCTATACTTTCTAAATACACACACACGCACACACACACACACTCACACATACAACTTTCCAATTTAGAAGAATGGATATTATCATACTTAGGAAATGTAACAATTCGAAGTCTTTATCGTCTTTTATGTACTGTTTTTTTTTGTCAATTATCATTCATTATTCTTTGTATCAAATAACTTTGGATTTACATATATAAAGAAAAATACAGACACATTTCATATAGTTAATAATTAATTTTCAACATATACATTATTTTAATTTATCTATATATAATATATTCACTGCTATTTAATCCCCTGATCTCACGCTCATATTCCTCTTACTTCGTCCTCCCCCGTAATATCTCTTTCTCTCTCTCTCTCTCTCTTTCTGTCTGTATATATATATATATATATATATATATATATATATATATATATATATATATAGAGAGAGAGAGAGAGAGAGAGAGAGAGAGAGTAGAAAATTAAAACCAAGTATAATTAACATGCTTTTATTTTTCTATAAATTTCATTTTTTATTATTTGGATTATTAGAATATTCTCATCTTGGTGATTATTTTTACAATGTTTCCGCCAGTGTAAACAACGATCATCTACAAAACCATACACATGAACATAGGGAACTTTAATCAGCACAATAGCTTCTTTAATCAATCCGAAATGTTCGTTGTGAAAACGTTTTTTGTGGACAAAAGTTATGTGTGTATGCGATGAGAAAATTCCCCAAACAAAATATTACATCAAAAGAAGTAATATTGTAGGTTTGTAAAATGCAGTTAAATATTCATAGAGGTAGTTGGTCAGTTTCCAAATGCGTTCTGAATTCTGAAATTGGACAGAAGAACGAAATAGGCTGCATTATATTTGTATGCATTTAGATATATCTTCAAGAAAAAAAATGGGCTGCATTATATTTGTATGCATTTAGATATACCTTCAAGAAAAAAAATGGGCTGCATTATATTTGTATGCATTTAGATATACCTTCAAGAAAAAAAATGGGCTGCATTATATTTGTATGTATTTAGATATACCTTCAAAAAAAAAGGGCTGCATTATATTTGTATGCATTTAGATATACCTTCAAGAAAAAAGATGGGCTGCATTATATTTGTATGAATTTAGATATACCTTCAAGAAAAAATAGCCTGCATTATATTTGTATGCATTTAGATATACCTTCAAGAAAAAAAATGGGCTGCATTATATTTGTATGCATTTAGATATACCTTCAAGAAAAAAAATGGGCTGCATTATATTTGTATGCATTTAGATATACCTTCAAAAAAAAATGGGCTGCATTATATTTGTATGCATTTAGATATACCTTCAAGAGAAAAAATGGGCTGCATTATATTTGTATGCATTTAGATATACCTTCAAGAAAAAATGGGCTGCATTATATTTGTATGCATTTAGATATACCTTCAAGAAAAAATGGGCTGCATTATATTTGTATGCATTTAGATATACCTTCAAGAAAAAAATGGGCTGCATTATATTTGTATGCATTTAGATATACCTTCAAGAAAAAAAATGGGCTGCATTATATTTGTATGAATTTAGATATACCTTCAAGAAAAAATGGGTTGCATTATATTTGTATGCATTTAGATATACCTTCAAGAAAAAAAATGGGCTGCATTATATTTGTATGCATTTAGATATACCTTCAAGAAAAAAAATCCAGCAGTCGATAAACAAAACAAAAGTCGAGATAGGAGATTTATAATGAAAAAAATAAACGGAGAAAGAAACACTGCACATTTACCGAACTCGCTGATAATATTTTCCAGACTTATCTGAGATACATTAATGTTGATTTGAAACGTCAGCGTCATATTATGTAGGAGACAATTATACACTTAACTCCCGTACGCATGAAAAATCATGCTGTCTTAATCCATATTAGGGGTGTACTACGATAAACAATCTTCTATCACGTGCAATAAAAAGCTGGTGCTTAAAAACACAATGAGATCAGAGTGAGAAAAATGTACGTTTCCATGGAATTCATATCTTCTTTGATTTCAGTCACGAAAAAGATAGCGAGATACTCCCATTTATTTTATCTCGATCCATTCCGTGTACGAGATATGAAATTAAATGAAATGCTCGACATAAAAAAGAAGGCGGGCTCATCTGTTTCTACCTAGCAATAATACCAATAGAGGAATCGTAAATGTCCAGTCAAGTTTCCCCCCAAAATCTAAGTAATTAAAGGTAATGCATCTAAACTAGGTTTCAAGGCATACAGAACTCAGAATTATAAAGAGAATTCGAACTATTTAGAGAGTGTATTTCACCCATCGATCATTTTAGTTGCACCTTAATCTGATCCAAAGCAACACTCTAATCGTGCCTTGCTCGTTCGAAAAAAATAATTGGCCACGGGATGCTTCCTGATGGCATTGTGGCATTAATTTTGGAGGTAGGCTTACTTATTTCTGTGGAAGCTTGATATCTGGATTATTTGTCAGGTTAGGATGTCCTATCAGCCATGTTTATGAGGTTGGAAACATGGCTGTCTCTGTAAAATCAGTTTCCTTGTTTTCTAAATAATAGAACATAGGATGAGTTCGAGCAAAAATAACTGAGCAACGGACACATAAGGCACAGGCAAAATATAAATGATTTGCAAAAAGATGTACAGCTTCATCCTGCAAAGACTGTGACCTTTAAAGGCAACTTTGAACGCACATTTCGAGGTTTGTCTTCAGCTCCGACCAACTCGCTTCCATTTGAAGATCATATCATATCACACGCTGAGGGTACGAATCGGATCAACTATTAAGCAGAAAGTACCTAGAATAAGTTGGAACCCGTCAAGGCCGCGCCAAATCGTAGGTCAGTCAACTTGATACGATTGATTTTGACTTCTATAACTAATTTATAGATGTAACAGTGCTAAAGTCAACACCAACGTAGTCTGATGATCAGGGCGTACATAGTTTAAAAGCTCAGTGAAATATGACAACTTTCAATATACATGTTGCCAAGTTTCATCGCCTACCCTCTGTAGTATCTGATTCTTTAGAGAATTGAAGAAAAACAATGCCAACAAAACAGTCAACAGCTCGCAGAATGGCAAATCATAAGAATGCATTTGATTATAGTTTGTACTGCACGAACGTCATACATTATTTCCCGATATCTCTGAAACTCAACTAAAAAAATATCATATCGTCGGCAAACGAATACCACGTGACTAGAAATCTGCCAGAGAGTTGAATTACGCGCAGAACCAATTGATCCGCCTTCTTTCTAAGCATGGGAAATAATAACCCTAAGACAACATTGCAAATCAGACGCGAAGTCGCAAAGCCCTGTTATACCGGACAAGACATTGCGGTAGTTATGCATTTTACGAACAGCGTTATAGTCGGCACATTCCGGCAAGTTACGTAAATCGGCGGAAAGAGCTAAATGAAAACTTTGTGTTTTTTGACGAAAGTCAATAATTGCATCGGCTGTTTCGATATCCCCGGCTGATCGTTTCGACACCTTCCGGTGGTTTACGTAACCTACCGGAATATGCCGACGTGCTGTCAGTTTTAATGTGGTCTGTAAACTGCATAAGTATAGATATCGCAAACGATATCGACCGCTTACTATTCAATTTCATCATTTATGTTGGTCATAAGTAGAGACTTATCAACCATATGATAATAATATGACTACAGAGGATGAGGTGTGGCCTCAGATCGACTTAGTTGCACTTACGTTAAGAATTCTTCTACTAGTGTTCTTGTGATACGCTAAGACACATCGCTTCGTCAGAATGTGTTCTTCTTTTCACACGCTGTCTCGGAAATACTATCAGCTTGCCCTTTTCCGCTACTAGTAAATTACTACACTCGAAAGAAGACAAACTTCTCAAGCGTTTGTGATATATCTACTATCACGCATACTCTAACAAATACTGTTGCTGTGTGATTAATAATATTAAATATAAAAATATAGTACAAGATACAACGTTAACAATTTAAACTCAGACCGCTGCCAGATGTTGCTAAATTAACAATAGTAGAAGACATCATATGCTACTGCTACTTCTACATTTTTTTATTTATCTAATACTGCTACTATTCTATTGAACAAACAATTTTATACTACAATCAATGATAGCTGAATCGCATGCATTCATATTTATTAAATAATAAATTGTGTGTTTTACTTACCTGCTTCGGCAATTTAGTCTTTAACATTAGCGATGTTTTAACTGAAAGTTGTTATAGCCAGTTGAGAGATATCCGTGAATAGGTTGATAAAATTTCGCCATGTCTACAAAATACAATATATATTATTTTAATTATTCAGACTACGGCATCAGCTTCAGTGCTATTCTTACAAAATTTTCGTAGCACAATGTATAAAGTGCTAAGTTGTAACAAGTTGACAGTAAGTCTTATAAGGGTTGAAGGTTCAATCTTCAGTATGGGCGATACTAAAGATACAACTACTAATTACCTAAGACTTCTACCTGGTCATGGTTGACAAAACTTGTTCAAGCTACACCAATATAGTGTTCCGTTCGCAATTCCGCACATATTCCCGAGTTTGACATAAATATTCTCGAGTTGGGGAAGGAGCACCTATAGAAGGACAGAGGCTACCTCGACCGAAACATTGTGAGAAGAAAATCTAAGATAAGAACAGTAGTTCGAATAATCTACATAATAATAATTATTAATTTTTATCTAAACAAATTCGAAACAAAATAACAGATGACTTCCAATTTTCTTCGAGGAGACGCAATGGGAAGCAATTCTAAACGCATAATACCAAACCAAAAGAGATATCACAAATACAATCAATTTATTTTCAATAAGAAAAACGGATACAAGCGTAACTCACATTGTTCGATATTATGATACTAGACTTACTTCCCTTTGCCGGCTTCCGTTAACAACTTGGAAGCCATAATGTTGTTTGTCTAGATGCGCATTCTCATCATTGCAGCGCGTATACAATAAACATGCTATGACTAAAGTAATTGTTTTTACTATAAAATTTACATAAAATGCCATTGACCGTTAAGTAACGCTATTACACTATTCTCTCGGTTTTGTCTCCGTTTTTACTATTTTCTTCTTTATTCAGTCTGTTAATATTTCTATTTCTGACTTTAAATTGATTAGAAAGATGTTTTATATTAGTGCTAGGAGGATACCCGTCACCCAATGGGTCAAATAAATTCCCCGAAAAAACAGTTTGCACTGCTATTATATCCCCTGTAAAACTATTAAAATCAAGATATAATGATAATAAATCACATGTTAGCTTCCTTATTTCAATTTTGATCAGAATCAATAACATGATCATGATTCGAAAACCGTCTATAATTTATGACTAGCTTAAGGAGTCTTAAGACGAAATTGAAATTTAGATAATATGTTCTCAATTGTTATTCAATGACTATGGATGAGTTTAATGCAAATCTGTAATATTTGAATGTTTATATGGAATGTTTTGCACATATTATGCTCCCTAAATCCCATTTAAAATACTTAAAAAAACTGACATTTCGGGAATATTTATTAATTGATGTTTAATATCTACTGTTAAAATTTTACAAAAAATCGGTGGTTTCTGAATTTTTTACAAAGGGCTTTCATATTTTATCTGCCTCTAAATACACTTACGCAAAGCACCTTTTTTCCAAAATTCATAATGATTCTTTATATTTTATATATATATATATATATATATATATATATATATATACCTGTCCTTATATAAATAGAGATTTCGTTATTCATATTCTTTTTAGTCCGTATTGTTGATGATTTCGATTTTTAAATATTTTATTTCATTTTTTGTTTCATACTACCACGTTCTTTTAATTTTTACTGCTTTCTATTTCTTTGCTATTCTTTTTGTTTCATTCATGTGTATTAATTTTGTGAATTATTCCAATATTCGTCATCATTGATGACTTTTTATTTTTATTATTTTCTATTTGTCGTTGCTTCTCCTTCGTTCTCTGAGTTTTGGATTAGTTTTTCTCATCTTTCATTCAAATTCATTAGTACTATTGTTTTTTAATTTCTTTTTCACTAGTTTTGTCTGTTAAATTTATTTTCTCAGAATAAATGAATCGTGCAACGACTGTTCAAATATAATTGAAGATATTTCATCCTGATTTTAAATTTATGTATTAATTAATATAAGTCTAAAAAAAAACTCTCTGTATAAAGTAGAAATGTGGTCTTCTACCCGTTGACTACTTTGAACTTATAAAACTAATGAAGAATAATTTGGTAGAGATGCTCTCCTAGAAATGTCATATTACTACTTGTAAAATGTTCGGTCGAAACACCACCTCTTTCACTTCTACTTTTTGTTTTAATATTTAATAAATAGTTAAATTATAGAAGGATGAATCTCCTCCTTCGAGTCGCATACGTTTTTTGGTATAGCTAAAGTAACCTTTGAGTTTCTAATGAACAGCCGATTTCGACAATTTCGTATTGAAATACGCTACCAAAAGGAGGAGGTAATACTTGAGAGGCCTATATCACGACACGAGAACAAATACTACACTAACCTTCCCAATTAGCTGTATGTTTTGGGAGTATGTTTTTATAACAACCCAACAGATACTACGCTACACTCTGAAACATGGAGAACGTTATTCCTCGACAGATGATAACATGACACCAGTACAGCTACTACATAACTTCTTCAAATGCGAAACCTCATCCCCATAAAATTGGTACGATCAGCATAGAACAGATGCTTCGGTACCCACCGTGAATAAAACAATGAAATATACTATAATAGTCTGACATATTATCGTAAACTGAATTAAGCTTTAAAACATGTTACAATAGTCCACTTATCACTAGTAAGAGTATACTAGTAATTTCAGGCAGCCCGATACTAAATCTCTATTAGTAATTGATAAATTGAAACTATATAAGCCTGTGTGAGAATTTTGATTACTTTACGAATCGCTAATGGGATTATACTTCATTAAATTAAAACATTTCTAACTTCATTCTTGAATTGTATAACTTCTATTATCATATAGTATTCTCTACAGTACTATCTTCTTACTTTTCGGGTATGATTCGGATTATTGTTCGAAACTTGGCTGCTTTTCTCACAACGTTGCGGTCTACGTAACATTCGAACTTCTTCGGGTGCGTCTGTCCGAACTCGGAAATCTTTCTGTGAAACTCGGAAATCTGTACAGAATTTAAAACGGAACATTTTATTAAATCCACAGGGGTTACTTACTTTTATTTCTTCAGGCATGACCGGGTTGTAGTTTTAAGTAATTCGTAAGTGTATTCAAAGTATCGTCCGTACTGAGGATTGAACTATCAACGTGCAGAAGATTGTCTCTTATGACTTTTATCATTTGCATGCATTGAACTATTAAAGACCTAGTGTTTTGCACTATTAAGGTGTTTTTTTTAAGTAGTGGCATTGACTCCTACTGACGTGATATAACCGCTTATTTTAGGCAGGTATAAAAGTAACATATATTACATGAGAGATATGTGCACATTTCATTAATTAAATGTCATGATTAGAACCTCACCTACACTTGATAACACGTTCTATCGCGGTAATTGCTTTTGTGTCGTCTGTATTTATAAACATGTTGTACAATATCAATAGGTTCTGGATGTTTAGAGGCATTTCCGGCCTGACCAGTTTAACTATTTTGAGCTTTTTACTTTGTCATTTTATGACGAAGCCGTTCCTGGACGCGTACAGCAACTAGTATAATAATTTTATTTTTAACTGTTCATTTAAATATTAACTTACACACTTTTGTTCAATGCTAATTTTATTCTTCCTTTTGAGCTTTAGCGGAGGTATACACTTTACAGAGTGATTTTCTAGTTTTACTTTTCTTTTCGTTTCTTTCAACGTTTCTGATTTTCCACTTTTGTTTTCTGTCGTTTTCCACCCTCTCATAGATCTCTCAAAACAGTATCGTCCCCCATCCAACCCTCTCTAAATTTCTCTTTTTGCTTACCTGCATTCACAAGTGAACACGTCTCATCATTCTGATCTGATTTCAACCCTCTTCCTGTTTACTGCATTCCACCCACTCCGGGTATGCACATGAAGAGGGAAGCAATGTGTGCCACCGACTAGTCAACGCAGGAGGTTGGAGGGTGTATGGCGTGGCAGGATGCTAGACCTCGAAGAGAACGTTTTCAACCCGACACCAACGCTTGACGGCGACTCATCTTGCCCAACCCGCTTCTTCTCTAAAGCAAGGCATTGTGCCAACAGCCAGACACCCTCAGAAGGATCAAGGCACTCGCACCCACACACAGGAAATGGCCTGTACTCGTGTACGCGCGCGTGCATACACACATACATAACTTCATGGACATGAAGTTAAACACAGACACACACGCGATTGGAATAACATACATAACGTGTATCAGCCAATAGTCGCCTGAAATATTCGCATTTTATGATTGTAAAACGAACAGAGAATAATGAAATGACGGGGAAAATTACATAAAACGAATGTAAACAGCCAAAGGAGGGCAAAAGAAATAACGTATAGCAATGAAAGAAGGAAAAGTTAAATAAAAGAGACAATACAAAAATAAGTATTTAAGGCAGAATTCAAACATAGAAATGATTATATAAAATAAGAATAACATGGAACGAGAGAGAAATAAAGTAGTAAATATATAATAAATATTTCTACAGAACTAAAATAATTTAAGGGCGGGTACAATTAATTCCCTCTACAAAAAAGTCGTGCAATACTTTCATGTTTACTTACGAAGATTAAAATCAACATATTACTTAACTAAACCTTGTGTCTAGAATGTTTATTTCTAATCTTCATCATATTACAATTTTTTGATTTGAAAAATGTCTAAAACTGAAGTTTTAGAATTAATAAGGTTTTAAGAATAAATTTAAATTAATCGACTCTTGCTTAGTTTGTGTCTAATGACTATTAATATAAATCTGAAATATTTGAATTTTCAAATGAGATGTTTAGCCTATGTAATGCCGCCTTGAATACCTTAATATTAAATACTGAATATTTATTGCTTCATGGCTCATACTTATTGTCAAAATTCCACAATAAACGGAGCTATCTGAATTTTCAAGAAAGGGTTACACTTTCTTTACTCTCTTTCTATAAAAGTAAATGAAACTAACTAAGGGATATCCCTTATTCCTCACAGTTAAACAGCTGTGTTCCAAAATAAATAGTGATCGGTTAATTAATTTAAGAGTATCATGTACACATAATGATATAAACATATAAACATACCTAAGTGTATGAAATAGAGACGAAATAAAATAAAGAAGTAATAATATAAAATTAATATGAAGGATAAAAAATGAAATAAAGAAGTACAGAAGCGAACAAAAATAATAAAGACAAAATGAAAGATTAAAAAATATCATAAAGAAAATGAAAAATATTTTTAAAATATAAAAGAAAAATACAATAAAAGATAGATAAAAACAAAAAAATAAATTAAGAAGACAAAGAAGAAAGGAAATACAGTTAGAGTACGAATAGCGGAAAGTGACAAACTGATAATAGAACACGGTGATATATACTGAAAGGGAGGAACATAGAAATACTAAAACATATAGAGAAATCAAAGATAATAAAGGCTGTTTTGTATTATGGAGATCATATAGACAACCATTCTTTTATTGTATGTTATTATCACAGCCTTTCGGCCAATGAAACTCTCGATCTTCTTCAAGAGCTGTATTTTTAACGTAGAAACCTATGAGTCGAAATTCATAATCTTTATATCGCACTAGGAACACTATACCGAATTTCATTTTTTAATCAAATGTGTTCGGTTTTCATCATTCTGTCAGTCATGTTCATGTAGTCTAACAGGTAATGCCTTGGTAAACAATTAATTCTAAGATACACCTCTGAATGTTAAAGGTTCAATCCTTACTACATGCGATAACAACTAAAACTAACATCATCAAAATATACCTTAAGAAATACGGGAGTTACATCGGCCGAAACGTTTCAAATATAACAACGCATATGTGTCTATACATTACGAATAGTACAACTTATTAATCAAATTATTTACGAAACTACCAAGAAATATTTCTATAATTTCTAATAACCGAACAGATATCGAAATTAGACGAATATTGAATATTAATTTCCATATAAAATGAAAGAAAGAAATTACATAAGAAGCAAAGCATAATTAATGGATCGTTTGAAAGTAAATAATAACTTAGAAACTTACATCAGATAAAAGACACGTAATAGAAAACAAATGTTTTTAATGGAAATCGCTCCAGACAAGGCATGAAGCCACTTTATGTAAAGAGCTAACACAAACAAAATATGATTCTCGCAAAGACAATAGATGCCTATTGGCCTTAGTCTTGAAGGAAGAACACGGTCAGCAAGAACAGAATACTATAAGCCTGCAGTTCTTGGAAAGACGCTACTGGAATAGGAAGATGTATGACAATGGGCTATTAAAACAGCGAATTGATGGAGACCACTGGACCAATGAGTCAAACGACTTAGAACAAAAGAAACAGGGAATAGATCACATAATTCTGAAGAAAACATGCAATACTAGTATTTATAGTGGACAAGAGGATGCAGAGAGGAAAAAAGGGTGGCGCCAATAAAATTACAGATACGTTTCTACACTTTATCAAGAAATGGGACAGAGATTCAATAGTCCAATTATGACAACAGTACTCCATACATGGTCTGATAATAGATTTTTAGAGAGAGCCTCAGGTCTGAGAAAGTGTTTGGAGCGATAGAGAGAACTAATTTTACGACAGGCAGAAAAAGCAATGGGTCTAATGTATGAACTCTACAAAGTTTCAGAGTGTCTTTCTCTAAAATAGCAGAGCCATAAATGAGAATCCCAGTAAAGAAAAGGGACTTGCCTACGATTGAAAGACACAAGCTGCGTCTTAAGACAATTAAAAGAAACAAACCGAAATGAATCTTAAGAATTATTAAATTAATAAAGAAACAAACAAGGAAAATGGTAAAAAAAGAGCGAATAATAAAAATTGGAAAATAATATAATTTAAATAAAATAAAACACATCGATTAAGAAAATAAATTAAATAGAATTAAATTAAAAGCGAATGAATGTGGTTAATACAGAAAATATGTTTACGAGTAAAATGCACAAGAATAAACATAAACACGAAATAAATATATTATATAACTACATAAAATGTGAAATAATGCTTACATTCACACACACACAAGAGAATGGTGAATATGAAGGCACTTACAAAAGACAAGTTTAAACAAAGAACAAAAAAGAATGACAGTTAAAAGAAAACGGTTATATATATATTCATACTATGCAATATCTCTCTCTCTCACTCTCTCTATCTCTCTCTCTCTATATATATATATATATATATATATAAATTTAAAATAAACGAAAAAGAAGAGTACAAATCACAAAAATAAAATGAAAAAATAAATATATAACATGATAGGATATGAATAAATTATGAAAAAATAAGTAATGGTATTTTTTTATGAATTCGTCAATTCACGAAAAAACATGATTAACATGACATTAAAATGGTATTCGATTTCATTTAAAGTATGAAAAATGGTTAAACACAAGTGCTAAGGTAGAGCGGATTTGGGTAACAATGTAAACACTTCCAACGTTTCATATGTTTTATTACATATTCACTCCAGCTTGGAATTGAAGATAATTTCCTTTTAAATCAGTAGTCCTCGATGCAAGATGTGAATTTTCTCGTTTACATTGTGTGCATTATTCACCTATTGATATATGTTGATATATATTTACAAGAATTTACCATAATATTTTTACTTGTTTCAATGTTTAGCTTTTAATCATGAAAAACGATGTCGGCCGTGTTTGAAAGACAGAAATATAAGTATACATCTATGTCACATTATATACCTTGAACAGTGGATTCAGCCTTTACCCGAATATAAGATGTCATGTGAGTCACTTCGATTGTGGTACGTTTTTATCATCTCTTTTTTTTATACTTTCGAACAAATCTGGGTACTTACAATGTTAAGCACTCAGTATTTCGTGAAAGAACCGAAAGTTTCGAAAAGCGTTTCACGTGATGCGAGGAATAAAAGAAAAAAAAAACATCATATTCAGAAAGAAACGTTTTATATTAGAAAAGCAAGAAATGAATATAAACAAACACAATAAAGAATGGTTTATGCAGCGGAAATCAAAGAATTACGAAATAACAATAAAGTGATTAAAACAAACTCAACGCGGAGTATATTTTAAAGTTGTTAAGAAATAAATTATAGTGAAAAGACAGAAAATTGCATGGAGTTAATACGAAGAAAACAAGCAAAAGATAATGAACCATAAAAGAGAATGAATAATCAAATGTAATAATGTGGACAAAGAAACAACGCTATAATACTTACAGAAATATAAAATTAAATCAAGAAAAGTAACATTAATTAATGGCAAAAGTATGCAGAAATATATTTGATTAAAGATTAACTGAAACAACGTTTGAAAAGATTACATTTCTCTTTTAATAATTAGTTTTTATTATTTATTTTTAAATACAAATAAAAATAAATTAAGTAAATATGAAAATAAATCAATAAAACAATAAATAAAAAATGTATTATTATAATTATGAGAAAACTTCATGTGTTAGTGCGTATTTCTTAAAATTAATGTAAACAGATATCTCGCTGCGCAGATCCCAGTTCTCCCCTTTTCATTCTTCACAGTAGCTCCCTACGTCTACAGTGGCGGCCTGCCTTGTTTGGGGTCAACTACGTAAAAAAAAACAAAAAAAAACAAACAATTAATACAATTAAAAATATAAATATTATTAAGAAATAATTCCGTAACAAATATAGCATGACATTACTAAAACACCAGGGTAACACTGGGTAAGTACAGCTAATAAGAACAGAGGGACAAAATTGAATGAAAAGTTGAAAGATAAAAGATGGAAGGAATGACTGAATAATAGAGAGCGACATGGATGCTGATAGGTAACAGCACAAAAAAGATACGTTAGAAGAAGCTAACACTGGATAAATTACATGATGACCTTAAAAAATAACAAATACAAAAGTAGAAGATAGAATAGATGTCTGAGAATAGCAATAGAAAAAAATCAAAAAGAACATGCATGCATAAAATACATTAAAATAAATGAATACATCTATGTGAAGGGTGTTTGCCTAAGTAGTTTTTTATTCTACTCAGCATAACACCCTTCATTTTCTTTAAGTAAAATTATGAGAATGAAAAACAAACTTATTAAAAATTAATTGAAAAATATTAAATTAATACAGTATGATAAATATAAAATATTTGTTTCAAACATAGTTAACCCCAAACAAAGCAAGCTGTTACTGTATACGTAAGTGGCTACTTAGAATTAGGGTGAAAGTTTTGGGGTCCTCCTAAATTTTGAGCTCTGCAGCGAGATTAATATTTCTGTGTTTACCTTTCATAAAATACACGAATATTTTGTAAATAAAAGAGAAATAGACGATGAAAAAAGAGTTAAAATTGTAAATAAAAAATTTATGGCACACATATAAAGAAGAAATAAAGATGGTAAAGAAAACGATGCGATGGGAGTTTTGATAAAAACACTCAAGATGAGAACAGTAGTCCGATTATACCAAATTCTACGAATTATCAATCCTCATCTAAAAAATTCCGAAGCATAACATACATGAAAACTCCATGGAAAGGGATATGCACAGACGCAATCACGTGATGACTAAAAGACACGTACACGAACGTATAAACATTAGAAAGATCTAGTTAAGAATGCGTACTAATAACAACTTTTCGTATGAGGATTGATAATTTGTATAATTTGTATCATTCAGACTACGGTTCTCATAATAAAGTACCCGTGGCGCAACAGATAAAAGTGTTTATCAGTTTTAATTAACCGTCTTCTGGATGAAGGTTAAATCTTCAGTATAGGCGATACTAAACATATAAATACGAATCACTTAAGACACGTGGAAAAAATAAAGGATTACGGATTCTCAAATTCCACAAGACGTACTTGAACAAGGTCGGAGATTACAAAGACAGAAATGTTGTAAGAATAACATCACATATAATTACAGTAGTCTGAAAAATCCAAATAATACAAGCGTAAAGTGTATCATAAACATTCGTCACACACACTGATTAATCACGTTGATACACCGGTTTTCTATTAATCACAGAAGTTAAGCAACGCCGAGCCTGGTAAGTACTAGATGGGTTTACTATTTGGGATTATCAAACGCTGTATGTAAGATGACCTTGACCCCTTCTTGCAAGAACTGCAAAAACCTAACGTCATCATCTCCTCGACCGGGATATACATGCAACTGTACACCGTATGTGAATTTGATATTCCCACGAAACTTCCTCTTTCGTAGGAAACCGCCTAGGGTGAATGCCGCTTTATAAGTTCGTTCGATCACACACACTCCCCTAATAACACGCGTGTCATGATAGAAGAGGTATGGGGGAGTATAAAGTAGTCTAAGCATCCCTAGTTAGATACTAATCGGTTAACACACACACACACACCATTGAGCGTTCTCACATACCAGCACGCACTCACAAACATCAAGAGACATACACACAATACAATAACGACATTGCCACATTAAAACGATTGAGCACAGACACCAACTAAAACTAATACACCCTATTGTCCAAGCGGAAGAGATATACGTGTACACGTGTACACGTAATAAATGAAGCGATGAACCTACATCTACAAATCTTGATTAAAAAAAGAATGCAAAGAGAAAAAAATTAAAATGAAGCTGACAGAAAAACACAGTTTATTCCGCCCTTATTCAGGTGAGAAGAAGTAACTGTTAAACGTACGCCTTGTTTATATTTTGACGAGTTAACGTTTGTATAGTTCTAGTATTGTGTACGTGTGTTCGAGCTAGATCGGCTTTGGAGGTGCAGTTAACTGCGAATCAGCCTTCGCCGTCGCTTCATCACTTATATTGATGAGCGTCAGAAATTGGAAATGTGGTGCCGAGTTCCATTCAAAAGAAACAGGACGAGACGACAGGCGAATTGTTTATACTAATAAAATAACGAAATGTTACATGCGTATGTAAATCTTGATGGATGAAAAGACCATGTAAAGGGAAAGGTAATATCAAATTAAAGAATTATGTTGATTAATTTTTATTGGCGACTTTTCAATGCAACCAATGATAAAGAGTTCGTAAATAAATCAGTCAAAGAACGTTCTGGTGAAAGAAAAGAACATATCTGTTTCGGCTGACGCCAAGTGCAAATGATATATATATGAAGTATATGTGTTAATATTAGCGTGCTTGTTTCATAAATTACACAATTTATATACTAATTTATGTTCGAGAAAGTTCGGTTTGTGTATATTGCTAACTCGGTGTGTAGAAGTTCCTGAAATGATCTCTTTGTATTCGCAGGGTGCCGGGTCTATTTTGTGAGGACTGGTCCAAAATGTGGCGGAAAATCGGACAATTTAAAAACGCTGTAATTGCGATTTTATAGTACGTTCGAAATTTGTTTACTGACTATTTTTGTACTTTGATTGGTTGATAGAAATTGCCGATTTGAGCGTTTATCCAATAGAGAGTCGATACGTAAACACAATATTCTACTGCTCTTGCTACTATATTAATATTTTCTTTAATAATAATAATGTAAAATGTATGAATGAAGTCGCAAAGCTTTGAGTAAAATAATAGCGTAGATGACAAATTCAAAGTAGGGGTTCAATAATATAATTTATAACCAATGAACTCGGAATAAGTAATAAATATACGCTCGTAAAAATACATCTTGATACCTTCAAATTGATTACATTTTATGCTAAGAGTGACTTTGTGTCTGATACGTCGACCTCCATCTGAAGGTAATGTGGGTCGATTTGTGTTGTCATGACGCATGCGCTCACTTGAAATCCTTATTTACTTGCCTCTATACGAGGACAGTTTGATACAAGGTCGGTGTTTAATACGGTAAAAATCCAGCTATCACCAAAATAGCACGTTGGATTGTGAAAAACTTTTTATTGCCTCAGGCTAGAAGAATTCCACCTTTACTGATCGAGGACAGAAAAGATGAAGTGTAGTATAAGAAGAGAAACTACATGTTGCTCATATTCAAAAACACAATGGTAATTGTATAAAAGTATTGCAGAATATTATTAGTAGCTAGAAACATACAGATGATTTTTTTAAACGAGTCCGTTTGATTATTGGCTTAAATTTACACAAGTTTCATGTATTCCATCGAGATGATGTTGTCTTCAACTTATTCCTCTATCAATGCTGAATTTTTCTCAGGCTCTATTCAAAGTGTAATATATTTTATATAAGAAAAGTTGTTCTTGGTTTAGAAAACATTGTTTATATAGTAATATAAATTATATCAATTATTTTTCAGGGAACATTATTCAGAGAGTAAACACCCATTCTTATAATACCACTTTCTATTCAAGTGTTTTTGTTCGTCACAATCCCCAGGGTCAGTTTGAATATGCAGCTGATCTAGACGGTTGAGTTCGCTTGTGAATTTAATTCTCTACATTAACCTCGCCAGTGTTTTGATTTAAAATGTAATTTACAAATTTCGTATGCTTCACTGTGTCCAATTGTTTTTACAATAACTGAAACTTTTAAAAAGTTAGTAAAGTTTTCAGTGTCTGAATTACACATGGCTTCGTCACGCCTGAAATACGAAGCAAATGTAACTTCATTGTCGGGGTGGTAATTGAAAGTTTCAATCGTATCCAAAATTGTGTTGTACAATTTAGCCGATCATTTGACAATTCGAATTATTTCTGCTGTTGTTTTAGGGTCTTATCGAATCTTTTACCTTTTATCTGTTCTTATCTTTTATCTGTTCTTTACGTAACAATAATCTTTATGTTTCAATTTCATTTCGGTAGGATTTTTGTTCTGCGTGTAACCGTAGTTGCTCATTTTGCTGATGCTTGAAAAGCTCCAGAATTACGTTTTTTAAGCGCTCCATGTTTTAATCCACCAGTCGAAGTAACTCACTTTCTGATGTATGATTATATATATATATATATATATATATATATATATATATATATATATATATATATTCACGGTTCGTAATTCTTTCTTACTGCGAGATAATTTCGTATTTTCACAGACTAAATGACAAACAAAAAATAATACGCTTGAACAAAACTTATTTACTTTGTTTCTTGTTAACGAAGAGAAAAGAATCGACATAGCTTTTCATCTTCTTTTTTCTTTCGCGATTGAAACTTGACTTTTAAAGAGTTTTGTTTTGAAACGAATGTGTTCTAGGAAACGTTGTCGTTTGTTTCTAATTCTTTTCATGACATTTGAGGGTTCTTTTTCAGAAGTGCACTTTGTTTTTTTTAACTCTATGTTGTTACTTCTTGCTTGTTTGTTAACAAAATAACTAGAACCTACCACTAAATATCTTTTCCAACAATTCAATTTCAGAAAAAACCCTGATTAGTCCGTCGGTAGTGTTTCTGTGCAACTTATGTCAAGTCTATTTTCCGGTTTTGAGCGATACGATATTCTTGCCGTAAACGTCGTGTGACATACTGTCGAAATACAAATATTGTGCTGAATAAATAAGAGTACGTTGTCTCCAGGTTTGTGGGATGTAGATTTCGAATCCTTGCTTTTAGTGTGTGTCAAACACGTTTGGGTAATGTTCTAATAAATCCTCAACGTTAGTGTTGTAAAATGTTGTTCTTTAATACTTGCCGCCATTGTTACAGCAATGTACGTTTCGAATCACTCGTAAATAGTGTTGCGGCGGTGTCAGTATCGAATCTTTCATTGCCAGTGTAGTAGCCTTTTCACGCCGATAATGATCAAAACAAAAACCGTGGTATAATTAAGAAACGTTTATAAACAGAAGTATGTTACACAAGTACGCGTAATGAGTCCGAGGGCAATACTCGTCAAAATTCGCTGTCATTACGTTTAGATGTCACTATATTGATTGTGTCGCATGAATTAATTTCTACCTGGAATATTTACCTCCGCTAATCCCATAACAAAAGCAAGAATAATAATTGCAAAAGCTAAAATAAAATATTAACTATAATAATCGTAATAAAATAAATGCGATTGTAATGATGCACATAGAAATATAAAACAAACGGCTCTAAACACAATTCTGCACGACTTCGTTTTTCTGTTTACTCGGGCAAAGTCTGTTTTGCACACAGCTCAACCCAGATGCCTAAGAATTATTACTTCCACAACGTTCTAGTTTTTTTCAAGGAAGATAATAACATACAAATTCAAAATTTACGTAAGCTTGCACGTGTGTATGCATATACACACACGCGTAGTTAAACACCATGTTATTATTACGGTTAAACACAAGAATGAGGAAAAGGTGGTTCGTTCGTATTGATGCTCAATGAGCGTTATTGGACGATTACATTGCAATTCTCGCCATTTAATTATAGTTTACAATCAATAACTACTATTACTTATTTTAGTAATAGTTTTTGTTATTATTATGTGTATTTTAATTAATACACACTATTTCCTTTGCCCCCTTAATGTTTGAGAACTATACATAACTGTATACACACATATATATTCCGTTATTTAGGTCTTACGTTAGAGGTCTCTTACTCACCAAGCAGATACCTCATAGTGTATTCCAGTATCAAAATAGTCACTGAAGAATTATTTATATTTCGTATTTTAAGACTGCGCGCTATATATCTAGTATGTTTTGTGGAAGATGTAAATTATTTTCAAATCCTATTCTAAATAAATAATACAAACTATTGTATTAAAGTCGTTTCCGGTTGTTTTCAGACGATGCAAAAAGATAACTCTGGTTAAACGGAAATAAACATCGCCACAGTCGATAGTGAATTTTTATTCCTCAAGACTGAACCGATACAATACTGTGATTTTAGTCTGAAATTCGTGTAGACTATTATTTTTTGATCGTTTATCACCTCCCTACTCCCCTCTCCATCATTTCTGTATTCATCCCTTACTATATAAATATATATAAATATATACAAATATATATTTTTTTAAACATAAATAATTGCTTACTAAACTTAATTGCGACAAGTTAATAATTATTTAACACATTTTTATATCTGACGTTTGTTATAAAGATTATATTATGAGGTCGAAGTTTCGATATGACCATACTTTTTTATATAATATCTACGATTGAATATATCAAAAAATAAGAAGATTACACATAATGGAATAAATGGCTAATTGGAAGAATAATTCGGCCAACTTGAATTTATAATCCGAAGGATTGATATCCGCTAAAAGTAAATTACATGCTCCACTATTATTTGTTTGGCGAAGAAGAAATGATAAGAAATGAAAGGAGGAGGTATATCAGAAGATTTATTACCAATTTTCTGTCTTATCCCAATTGTTTTTTCTTGTATTATTATAATTGTTACTAATAGTCCTCGTTTTCTCTGTAAGTTTTGGTTCTTGTTCTTCATCTTCACGGGTTGTTTTTTTTATTGTTGTTTAGCTTTTTACACTGTTCCAAAGATTTCCTTTTTTATTCGTATTCTATATCTTTCTTCACTCCGCATGTCTTCTTCTTCTTCTTCTTCTTCTTCTTCTTATTATTATTATTATTATTATTATTATTATTATTATTATTATTATTAGCTCTCTCCGGTCGCATATTTTTGCTAGGCTGTTGCGTCAGAAATGTATACTCACGCGTAAACCGATGGAGCCCCAGTCATATTTCTTGGGTGGTTAGACATTGATTTTCTTTGTTTATGACCTAGAATATTTTAGTTGAAAATAAAGAAAAAAAATTCGAGCCTACCCCGATTTTTGTGTTACCCTCCCCATAAATAGAAATATTTTTAGTTTAAAAAGAAAGAAAAAAAATGGTTGCCCCCCTCATTTTTTTTTATTTTACCCTCCCCCATACATAAAATATTTTTAGTTAAGAAAAGAAATAAACATTTTTTGACCGCCCACCTCCCACTTTTTTTTACTCTCCCCATACATATAAATATTTTTAATGAAAAAGGAAAAAAAAAAGGAAAACCTAACCCTAACTCTAAACCCTAATTCTAACCCCCACTTTGACCATGACCCTAACCCTAACGACGGAGTCAAAGTTAGCACGGGTCCTAAAGTGAAAAAGCATAAAAAAATCAAGTACAGTGAACACGATTAGTTATGTGAATGCTCTGAGATAGACAGTGTACCTAAATTAAATTCATTAGAATGTGTGTGTGTGTTTGTTAATGACCTTTTTTAACTAAACAATTTGATTCTAAAATCAGGTGTATAGTTGTACAATGTGTTAGTTTTTTGTTGACAGAAAAGAAAAAAAGTCACATAACGGAGGGAGGGAACCAATTCAATAGATTGACGCTGGCTGTTTAATCAGTTTCGTCATAGTTATATAAACTACGTAACTTATTTCATGTATGTATATATATATAAATAATAACAGAAATAATTATAATTTATAAGTAAGATTATTAGCGAGTAAAATAGCGTAAATACATGTGGAAATCTGAAGAAAACAATCATGAGTGTATATTTGCTAATACTAATTTATTAGAAGTTTTTAGTATTATATAATGAAGCTGGCGGACTTAGTAAATAGTCATACTACTCTAATGGAGTTTCGGTTTCAGACAGACAGACAGACAGAAAAACAGACAGATACATAAACTCCATTATTAATAGATAATGATTATTTTTATTATAATGCTCATTCTACTTCTTGATTTTCCACTAGTTTCACCTGTTGTTTTCATCGTTAATGTAACTATTTTTCTGCTTCCTTCCTTATTCGTTCGAATTACACTATTTTGTGTTATTGTACTCGTTTTCATATTATTTCCTCTTGTTAATTATTATACTCGTCTAGTTCCTCTACTATTTCTTGTTGTCATTGTTCTTCCTCATCTACTTCCTCTTCTGCATCTTTTGCTTCTATTCTTCTTCGTCTTCTGCATTTTCTGCTTCTATTCTTTTTCATCTTCTGCATCTTCTGCTTATTATTCTTCTTCATCTTCTGCATCTATTGCTTATTATTTTTCTGCATCTTCTGCTTGTTATTCTTCTGCATCTTCTGCATCTTCTGCTTATTATTTTTCTGCATCTTCTGCTCATTATTTTTCTGCATCTTCTGCTTGTTATTCTTCTTCATCTTCTGCATCTTCTGCTTATTATTTTTCTGCATCTTCTGCTTGTTATTCTTCTTCATCTTCTGCATTTTCTGCTTATTATTCTTCTTCATCTTCTGCATCTTCTGCTTATTATTTTTCTGCATCTTCTGCTTGCTATTCTTCTTCATCTTCTGCATCTTCTGCTTCTATTCCTCTTCATCTTCTGACTCTTCTGCTTGTTATTCTTCTTCATCTTCTGCATCTTCTGGTTGTTATTCTTCTTCATCTTCTGCATCTTCTGCTTGTTATTCTTCTTCATCTTCTGCATCTTCTGCTTGTTATTCTTCTTCATCTTCTGCATCTTCTGCTTGTTATTCTTCTTCATCTTCTGCATCTTCTCCTTGTTATTCTTCTTCATCTTCTGCATCTTCTGCATCTTCTGCTTCTATTCTTCTTCATCTTCTGCATCTTCTGCTTCTATTCTTCTTCCCTTCTTCATCTTCTGCTTATTCTTCTTCTTCGTCTTCTGTATCTTCCCATCGCTGTTCTCGGTGAACTTTGCCGTTCATCAACGGTAAGCCTCATGTGATTCACCAAACAGATAACGAATATCGCGAAAGTTAAAAACACAACACAATAAAAAACAAACAATTACCACAGTTGAAAATCGAATTCCATTGGAAAGACATCTTTGAATCTTGCGAACTTTGCCCATTTATTTCACACTGTAGGTTTACTTTGGCTTCATGCCAATACACGATTTGAAGTTTCTAGAATATTAACACCTAAACATTAAATAATATACTATAAAAGTAAATATAACAGTGAAGCCGAACCACAGCATCAATATTTATGCCAACGATTACATATGCAAACTACGTTATATTCACAGACTTATCTACAATTTTAAAAAGTAATTCTAGAAAAAATATTCATTGCATATATATTTGGAAGAATGCTCCCTTGTTAATGTACTTAATACAGAGAAACCTTACTTATTTTTGATATCATATCAACATATAAGTACTGTCTTGGCTTATATGTATATATTTGTTTTTACGTGTTGAACTATTACATATTCGCCTATATGTTTACACATATGTTTTTCATCTTATTTATTTTGATGCATATATCTATCGTTTCATCTCTACATTACCCCATGATATAGATATAATAAATGATGCTTGAAATAAGTATGTGTTAGTATATACACACGCACACGTACACACACACACACATATATACATATATATATATATGTTTTATTTATACACACATATGGCTACACATCGATCCATGTTTAAACTGCAGCTTTCTTGAATATGCAACTTGTAAAGTTTTCTATGATCAGATTTGAACCGATTAAACTTTTTTACTTGAGATTTTTAACTTCTAAAGTGGGTAAGCCCTTAACTGTTTATATGCTGTCACATGATGGATATATATATATATATATATATATATATATATATATATATATATATATATATATATATATATTCTTAACTATGACATACTATAGAGGAGATACGATCTTATCTGGAGAAATTTATCTTTGTCAAATAAAATAACACACAGACAAAAACACCTAATTCTTTCGTCATATATGCATTCATATAATATTTACACGCACAGCTACATAATATATAAGTGGGCCTTGGGTTTAGTTTCGGCAGCCTCGTAACTCTCGCTTCCTTGTATTTGTCCTTTAGTCCTCACATTCTATGAGCGATGTTTCTGACAAAGCGGGAAGAGTTGCTCTTTTCTGGGTCAGTATCTTTCTATCTAATACTTGTCGAAGGCTTCGTTTCGACTTTTAATTACTATTTTCATTCACCCTCTCACATCAAATGACTCCATGTCTTATCTGGGGCTCTTTCAATAAAAATTAATATGTATAGTGGCATATCAATACTCATGAAAAGTTAGTAATAAAGGAATGTCTGTGTTTCATTTGAGAAGACTTAAACAGGAATGAAACATAATCATGTCTGCCTAGCTCACATGAGGCGTAGCGTTAATGAATAGAAAAGTTAATCAAAGAGATCAATGGGAAGACAAGGTAGAAAAATAAGAAGAATAATAAGCAGAAGATAAAGAATATACTTTTAGTAAGCTATACTCATGTACTTTGCACGGTTGAAGTAACGACACTAGCAACACCCTCTAGGTGATATATTAGTTAATATTAAAAGTATATATATCTGCAACAACAAGGTTTTGCAGTCGTGCCTGACATTCATGTAAAAGTAATATGAGCTTTCATATAACGACATAACGCCCACTACCTGCAAACTCCGACCAAGCACCTGCTCTGTGGTCGCCGCTGCACCTCGAAAAGTTCTCCTCTCTGCACCTTGCACATCTAACACACGAACATTATTGTCAACGCATAAGGAAAACTAAAAAGTGATTTATTGTATTCAAATATGTTTGTTTACAGAAATATTTAATAGTTAAAATATGTTTTATTATTAATATTGAATAAATTAAATAAAATAACATCATGTAATTTTCTTCCTTTTTACAAATCTTCAAATGAATGTTTTGTTTATTAGAGAAAATGAATATTTGTCCAAAATATAAGTAAATTAAGTTTTATTGCTAATCATTACTATTACCGACATAAATTATTTACAGAGGAAACACCGCTGGGAAATAAATTCAAAGCCTATCTATTTTGTATTAACTACTCATATGTGACCTATTTTGCGTTACAACATTTTAATATAAGTTATTAGCCCCCAAAGACCCGCAAATATCGGACTCAATGAAAGTAACTGACTGAACAAATCTGGTGAAACTTACACAGAATTTGAACCGAACTGAGTTTTTTTAAGTTTTTTCTTTAACTCTAACCTAAGTTGTAGATTAAGTTCAACAAAAATCGGTTTGATTCGATTCAAATTCTTCAAAAGTATAACAATTGCCACACTCCCCAGATACAGTATATACGGAACTTCAATGGTCTACAACTAATATTAAATATTATTAATAAATGCGCCTTAACCAATCAACCCACAGCACTTCCCTTAAACTAATTAATGTTTACCATATTATTTTAAAAGTAAGATCTTCCTAACTGCTAAATATTATAAGAAAGAAATAATACAGATAGAAAAGGTTGTGTTCACCTAGACATTCGCATGCCTAAAACACAAAATACACAGAGGGACCGATTCTATAAGTACACAGGCGACCGCGGAGTGCATATTTGTCCGGAGGTGTGATGCACTGGACATTATACCGTTTTACCCGACATTTTATTTATTTATAATTTGAAAATTATAAACATTTCAGAAGAATAAATGTTACTAAGTCCTTCAAAGGTGTTCTTTGATTACTGGCCATTACTGATTCTGTTCCATAGCGATTTAAATAGTATTTCCTTACTGAAAGTTATTTCAATTAGCGTCACTTTATTTATTTTTCCTGCAGTCTAATCAGTGAATTTTTGCCTCGAAAGAAAAGAACGGCATTTTGTTTTACTTTAAATTTAGCCAATTTATCATTTTCTTTTGCTATGGTGCTCAACTTCTTCATAGAGTTCGCCGGTTTAAAATATTTAATTCTTACATCATAGAGGTATGTTCAAGCCTAGTAATGCATTGTTTCCCCCTCTTTGTGCCGGTATGTGAACTCTGCTATTGCCAATTTTAGGTATCAAGTATTTTGTTGTTCAATCAATAGCACAAGATCAAACACAAACCACTGTTTAGCATCAAGCTGTATATTGGGTTTCTGAGTGATACCTTCTTAACCAATTGATATTGTATACCTTTTTCTATAGAGCGAAGCGATAGCTGGTTAGACTTTACAGACCTCACTTGAACTCGCGTCTGTGTCGAGTATGTTTGCGTACATAGAATTAGTTTGGCTCTAAGATAAACGTGTCACCATTAGATTTTGACATGAGTAAAGATCTCTAAAATAAGATCAGGGATCTGAGATGAGTAGCTTGTTCGTAATTTTACAGATAATAGGGACATCTTTATACAGATGAGAATGTACTTTTTTTTAACCGGCTGTGGTTTGGAAGGGAAACATGTGTCTTATCTATAAAGGATGAGGTAAATATATTTGAAAGAATTTCTAAAAAATATCATGTAACTATTGATGAATGCCAATACTGACTTATGTTTTTCATATGACCTATGCATAGTCTTGCATGAGCGAGATAGATATTGAAGTAATCACAGGAAAACAGTATTTCGCTGTGATGTAAACTGTTAAGCTGATACCATAATAATAGAACTTGATAATGGGGGCATTTCTGTGGTTTGCTTCAGTGGTTAGTTCATATGCATTGACAATCCATCACCTGATAGTGAAACCGTTTCTCAATCGGATACATGACGTCACTAATGTATTTATTGATTGGGGCATAGCTCCTTAGTTTGTGTTCAATTACAAAGCTCAAACAAAGGTCTATCTTTAGTTTCTGTTGCACTCAAGCAAGATAACTGTTTTGATTCAATAGCAAAATAGAATTATTGATTGCACAAACATAGATGCTACGGTTCTTGCACTCATGATGTATTTTCTCACATTTCTAACCGACAACATAGTATATTACAGGTTAGAGTGTCTATATATTTGGTAAAGTTATACAGTATAGAAAATAACCGCCTATGCTGTTGTCAGTTCGAAAGCCCTGAAGATATTAGTTTCTCAATGTATGTTATTGGTAATTTCCGCTCTTATGTACACACAGCTAGGGTAGTTTAAATTATCTAAGGGGAGTTTGAATTACCTACAAGACACCACCCTCGAGTGTCTTCGGTCTCTCTGTACAAAGGTTTTTCAGGACAACCTGACATAAAGATACTTCCCCCTTACAAGTAAACATTGGCCGAATATTCAAAATAACATAGTATTCGCAGCACATATGAGACCTTCTCAGTAGGGATATGCACTGGCTTACACAATAAATAGTGCACCTCCTCCAAGCGATGTTAATTGAAGTAACAACACTTAGCTAGACACTCCACCAGACTAGATAAATACTTGTCCTGGAATCTGGTAAAATCAAGAGACCACAAAATAGATATATTATAACATAGTGAACTGGTCAACTGCGGAGAAGAAAAATAAATGGTCTTAACTTCTTTACATACTCAACGTTTGACAAGTAAAGGTGACTTTAATGAAATATTCGAATATCTATGTATCTCATATAGAGATGAAGTGTTTGCCCAAGGATAGCGGCTCCTTGATTTCTGAGAACTTCGACTGAAGTAAAATGATACAGGAGACAGTATATATATAGTACTTGAATGCCTCCAAGACACTGTACTCGAGGGTCTACGGCCTCTCTTTACATTGGTTTATCAAGACAACTTGCCATGATAGTATTTCAGCCTACAAGTAAAACCTGACCAAATATTCAAAATAAAATGGTATTCGACGCCCGAATAATATCCATTTAGTATGGCT
>OY744515.1:147053865-147068865 GCA_963556195.1 Sepiola atlantica | reverse complement strand
AAAAGCAAGGAAATTCCAAAAATGTTACACTTTTATTGTCATTAATTCAAGGTATAACTACATATCAACTAAACAATTTCATTATCACATCACTACAATATAAATCTCTATGCATGAGTGGATGAAGTGTGTGAGGTGCCCTGAAGAAAAATTCCTACCAGTAAAATATATAGCCTTGTTGTGCTCGCATACTCTTAATGACAATAAAAGTGTAAAAATTTGGGAATTTCCTTGCTTTTGTATATTTACTGTATATGAATTTTCATCTTAACCCTATTAAGGGCATATGATTTCAATATACTTGCATTTATCATGGAATGTCACTACTTTTGTAAAGGCTATGCCTCAATACAATGGTCATTGTTAAGGTTTTTTTGGAATTTTCTGGAAAACTAAGGTATATGGTAAACTGAAATTAAAATGCCATCAACTAGACCCTAGAACCTCTATCCCTGACAAAAGTCAGTTGAATCCATCAAATAGTTGATGAGATACAGGGTGGCACATACGTACGCACGTACGTACACACAGATAACACGATTTCATGATTGAACTTTCTGGATCTCTGGGTTGCCTTGACTAATTATGCTGAAATTCTACACACTTATAGAACCTATCAAATAAAAATCTTGGGCAAAGTATGAACTAATTTGATTTATTGGTTTTTGAGTTATGATTGATCAAAGAAATGAGATTTCCAGCATAGGCCATTTGTGTAGTCGATTAAGGGATAGAGCGCTCTCGCGCCTCCCTTGATTCTTAGACGGTTTACTGACATCTACTATTTGAAATATGTTTCTGGAACTTGATTATACCGGGTATAATGAATTTCTAGTAAGTATTAAACCTCGAGTATAACAAATAAGATTATTATACAATCCTTCTCGTGGGAATAAAAATATAGATTTGAATCGCGTTGCAAAATAAAGAGAATTATTTGTATAACAAAAGGAACAAAAAGGGCAATCTAGTGTTTGCCTTTCACCAACGATTAAATAAATCAAATATTTTCAGCAAACACACGTTTCCTTTATTATTGCAATCCAGTTGCTTTACAGAATTTACCCATATATTTTTAATACGATCACAATGAGAATCAATGGCCTTTTTCTCGCGCAAAATACCGTTATATTATCGTCGATCAAATAAATGCCATTTTCACTTCGAATTGTATGAGTTTGAAGGTGAAGCGATAAAATAAGCAACGCAGGAAAACATGTTATCCCTTCAATTCTTTTGGATTTATGAATTGATTAGGATATCTAACAAGAAAAACGAATTATTAAATTGAATGAAGAAAGCCTAACTAAAATAACTTGAGATATAATTTATTATTTGGTGTTGATGACGATTAAATTTCGCTAAATGGGGATGCGTTTGCAGATAATAGAAACAAGTACTTTAAAAAAAAAAACCATTCAAAAATAATGTGTTATTCTTATTTATTTACATTTGAAACGAAACATATCCTTTTAAATCCATAAAATAATATTCGAATAAGAGGAAAAAGCTATTATATCGCCCTGAACGTAGATATTGACGCAGGCCTTCTTTTTGAGGCCGAATGCAACGATGTAGCCTAGGAAGTTTGAAAATGGGCAGGTAGGCTGAACACATATCGATGAAGAAAAACACAGATATTCGTATATATCATATGCATTCTTCGCTTAATCTGAACCGCACATCTCAAGTTGGGATAATGCTCGTTTGTTTACCTTTTTCAGTATATTTTTTCAAGCAAAATACATATTAAAAATCATTCTCATATGAAAAAATAACAACCACTTTAATTGTTCTAATAAGCAGTATTTTTAGATTTTGCAACAAAAGCATCTATCTTTTCCTGCGCTTATGTGTAATACTTTCAGCTTCCTACATACCGCAGGATGGTGTGGCACAAGGCTGGAAGGTTAGGAGAAAAATTCCAATGCCCTACAGAAGGGACACTCTAGTCTACTAAAACTGCCCTGGGAATACACGTTGGCTTTCGTCGGTCGGAGGCAAGACCTTGGAGAGTAGACCTCATCAGATTACCCAAGGCAAATACTTCAGTCTAGTAGAAAAAGACCACGGAAATGACCCAGTTTCTGCCGGATTGTCGAGATGGATCATTAACTGGTCTTATTAATCTCCCTCCCACAAGGTAATGTGTGTCACAAGGTCGGGCAAGTGGGAAAGAACCATCGCTCGAGAATTTGAGCACTCTGGTTGTTTAAAAATTGCCTGGGCAGCCCCGTCGGCATTCCCCGGTAGTGGCGCCTCAGGCAGTAAGCAATTAACTTACTCCTCCCCAAAGAGGGGAGGCAAAGCCTGGGAGGGTGCACCTCCTAGAACTGCACAGGACGGACAACCAATAGACCGGCGTAAATCCAGACCCGAAGACCCGGCAATACCGGTTTATTAGGCGGGGTAAAAAAACCTAACTGGTATCTTCTAGTCAAGCATCTCTAAGGAAGATAAGCTGCATCCGAGCCTGCGACTTACGTTCACTGTATGTTGTGTATTTATTTACTCCTCTCCAGGAGTTTAGCACAAGGCCAGTTTTATCTTACTTCCACAAGGTAAGATGCGACCCAATATCGGGTCGGGAAAGTGGGAGGGTGCACCTCCTAGAACTGCACAGGACAACCCACAGACCGGCGGAATCAAGCCCCGAAGGACAAGACGACACCGATCTATAGGGTGCAGTATCTATCGGAACAGATACTACACTTACTTCCTAGCGTGCCAGGTAAGTATGTTGTGTGATTCCCCGTTGGTATTATATACAATTTATATCGTTGTCACTCCTGTTACTCTATCTTTCTTTAGCAACAGTAAACGTAATAAAAGAAACATTGAACATGGGGACCCAAATAATCCATTAAAAACAATAAGGAATATAACAACACATATTTGTATTATCAAACACATAGCTGTGAAAAAGAGAGATACATATATATATATATATATATATATATATATATAAATATAGAGAGAGAGAGATAGATAGAGAGAAACGAGGAACGAGAGAGACGAGGAACGAGAGAGCGAAGAGAAAAGGCGTGATTCTACATTTTGTCTGTCATTAAATTCAAACTGCCTTTGCAAGCTCAATATTTCGTGATTCAAACTATCTATTTCGGGCTCAATGAATGACGCAACTGGTCACATCTTCCAAGTGTCTGTATGAATTATAATTTTCACAATCGACGTAATATGATTAAGCTAAAATAATTATGGAAGTTTTGACATTCTCTATAGAGACAGGTGATTGACACCATCTAACCATATAAATCATACATCTGTGCCCGTTTGTAATTTGAATCTAGTCTACACTAAACTTAAAAACACCCTTCTAAGTAATACGTAACGAAGGTTCAGCATTCTATTCTTCATTTCATAAATAGTCTTTAATATTGATAAAATATTAACATTTATTCAATAAATAAGAACAAATAATAGTTAATTAATAAAATGTCTTCCACACCAATATGCACATATCAGAAAGCTTCATCGGATTCTTTGTAGGGCGTGAACCGACTCAAGGCGTTTCCACAAACAGTGTCGATGGCCAGTCGTTCTTAAATTCCAGTGAATGTACTATGATCACGGTGTAACGCGTCATTAACCAACTGAGCCTGTTGAGGAAGTCCAGGTTAGCGGGACTCGTCCACACGGCGATCGGTGGGCACACACATCTGTTGAGAAGTCTGGCGTATTTTGATTGCTTGCCGTCTTCTGCTGACGCTGCTGCATGACCAGGGTTTGTCGCTGATTCTTTTATATTGAATATCGACATTCTTTTATTTTAGTTATTCGATTTATCCTACATATTAAACAGTATTTTTGTTTTGCGCAATTAATAAAATAAACGTTTTTTTTAATACAAATCATCATGTTAACTATGTTTATTTACTCAATCTAAACACATGCTTTAATAGTCCCATGGTAGTGTACATTAAGTTTTATTGTCTGTTTAGTCACATGACACTACTTGGTTCTATAGATTTGTTCAATTAAAATTAGAGAGCAATGGTTGAATTCATTAGATACAATTGTTTCAAGTTAACATATTAGACAACGTATGCTGAAAGTTCAGTTTGCCGGACTTCATTCTCACGTTACATAAGGAAGATTAATTGCACTAAAAAAAAAATAGGGTCAAAACTTTTTAAAAACTTAACCATTTTGAGTATCTCTATTTTCGTGTCTAAACGTTAAATCTCTTTACAATTTGTTTTCCTTGACAATTGTTTTACTCCCTATTTCAATATTCTTATGTCAGGACGTATACACCGGACAACTGTACGTATGTATCTTCAACGTTCAGCAGATAATGACGAACCAATATTTGATTATCAATTTTCCGCAGAATACAAAACGCATTAGTTACTTAAAACAAGCAATCATATTACTACACAGCTACCCCTTACATGCGTAGAAATAAATGTACAATAAAAACAAACTCATCTAAAGATTTGTCAAACTTAATGAACAATATTGCACTCCTCATTTACGCGAAGATTTCGAAACATCAAACTTTTGTAGGAAATCGATCCCTGCTGCTGGGTGTTTTACTCTTTGATTTTGCCTACAAAAGTGTCAGAGAGTATCGACAATCATCCATAGCTGAACGTCTTCCAAACTATCCTCGCTAAATAAAGAATATCTTAATTCGACGGATATCAATAATCTATCTTAATAATTAGAGAAAACACTCATCATTTATGTTTTTTTTATTATTCCACGTTGCTGTTCTTTATATGTGTCAACAGTAAAAATGTGTTAATTGTATTTAGTTTGCGCTTCATCTATTATTATTTCTGATGATAGATGTGTTTTGGATATATGTTAAATACATAAAACACAAAATACATACAAATACGCATCTTCCAGTGCACTAAACTGTGAGGAAGAACATTTTATAGTGTGTAGCGAATTGTTCTCTAGTTTATATGGTGACGTATTTCCTGTTTTTATGTATGCGCAACGTTATTTGGATGAAGGGCTAATTACATTATTTTGTAACACTTTTTATTGAAAAATTAATTGTGTCTCGAGTACTTTCCACTACCCCTTTACTTATATATATACATATATATATATATATATATATATATATATATATATATATATATATATATATATATATATATGGCCATTAAAAGAAATTAAATCTTACAAAAAATATGATTAATAATTTTATTAATTCACTTGCGTTTGTTTTAGCGGCCGTAATTTCCCCATTAGATAACTTTACAGTCATACATCTAATCTCATACTCGAATGGCCACATCCGATTTACGAACAATAAATAAACGCACATGTAACTTAATCATATTTTCGTTCTTTCTACAATTTTAAGGAAACATTGTATTTCATCTTTCGGAACAAATAACAAAAAAAACTTTACCATTCAGTGAGAATAATTATTACAATGAACTATGCTGTTAACATTGATTGCAGACATCCAATGCCACTTTCATTTCTTACTTTCTTAAATTCTTCTGATTCATTTAATTTTACTTGCGTCATTTGTTTACAGTGCCATCGTCTTCCTTGTTTGCTTTTAGCGAGGATATAATAAAAACGAGTTAAATATATTTATATTATCATCATTATTTTACTGTTATTTATATTATCTTTTATTTAATTGTTATTTATATTGTTCTTTTATTTAATTTTTATTTATATTATTCTTTTATTTAATTGTTATTTATGTTATTCTTTTATTTAATTGTTATTTATATTATTCTTTTATTTAATTGTTATTTATATTATTCTTTTATTTAATTGTTATTTATATTATTCTTTTATTTAATTGTTATTTATATTATTCTTTTATTTGATTGTTATTTGTATTATTCTTTTATTTGATTGTTATTTATATTGTTCTTTTATTTAATTGTTATTTATATTATTCTTTTATTTAATTGTTATTTATATTATTCTTTTATTTGATTGTTATTTATATTGTTCTTTTATTAAATTGTTATTTATATTATTCTTTTATTTAATTTGTTATTTATATTATACTTTTATTTAAGTGTTATTTATATTATTCTTTTATTTAATTGTTATTTATAATATTCTTTTGTTTGATTGTTATTTATATTGTTCTTTTATTTAATTGTTATTTATATTATTATTTTATTTAATTGTTAGTTATATTATTCTTTTATTTAATTGTTATTTATATTATTCTTTTATTTAATTGTTATTTATATTATTCTTTTATTTAATTGTTATTGATATTATTCTTTTATTTAATTGTTATGTATATTGTTGTTTTATTTAATTGTTATTTATATTATTCTTTTATTTAATTGTTATTTATATTGTTAGTGCGATTGTTGTTATTATTATTAGTCTTCTTAATGGTAGTAGTAGTTGTAATAGTACTTGTAATAGTAGTTTACTAATATTACAACACAGATGCATTATTCAAAGGTAGTTAAGAGTGAGATTATTCGGCATTTTGAAATGAAGACTATTATTATTATTATTTCATAGTAGTCAAAACTTTTGGATGTTTTTAGTTGGACTGTTCTTTTTTTGAACATCAAGTCAATTCCATTGACCATTAGACTATCAAGCTATACCTTAACACTTTCGCTGTTCCTAACAGGCAAGCCTTTTGCAGAATTGGAAAATAAATTGTCTCGTTAATCTATTTAAGCCATTTATGGTGGCTTTGCGTTATGGTTCCAAGCGTTCCAATTAAAACGGGAATCGCCTTCACTTCTTTACATTTCCATTGCCTACCTTATTTTTATATTGAGTCCTGATATATTTTTCGTGTTCTTCTTCCTTCTAAAGCAACTTATCTTGTGTGTGTTTAGAAAGATTAAGTCGGTTTTTGAATGTTCAAGAACCTTATTAGTCTGTATGCGAATGTCCCAAAGGTGTTTCATATGGTCGTTCTCCTGTACCACGTTTGGCTTATGCTCATACCACTGCTAATTGTGGTCCAATTAATAAAGTGTTCATATATTCTAGTGTCGTACCTGAGCGAGTTTGTCGTGTCTCTATTTTGTATACTGGTGTTGTGCTAGCATCGGGCATTCATGTACAACATGCGCTAAGGTTTATTCTCTTTCATTACACAATTGGCATATCGGTGATTTAGCAGTTTTGTCAATGTAATGTTTTATGGACCTAGTGTGGGTGGCTTTTTCCTGGGTAGCCATTAAAGTGCTCTCGGTAGATCTTTTGAGATCAACCCTGACAAACCAATTGAAGCTGTCATTATCTCTAAATGCAGCATTTGTTAAAAAAATACACTATGTACGTTATTTCAAAATTGAAAACTTTGATTCTTTTTCACCCTAGTTCTTAGTATTTCCTCTCTTTTCACTTCACGAATGAGAAGCTCATAACTTTCAAAAATATATTTATATAGACGATCTTCTTCTATTTTCACAACATATCTAACACTAAGTAGACCTCCATCACCTTCCTTTCTTGGTAGATGCAATCGATCTGCATCTCCTTTCTTTGCAAAAGCTTCATAAACTGTAAGCATTTTCCGTGTTTTGGTATCGAAACATTTTAGTTCATCTACATTCCAGTCAAGTATCCTGACAGTATATCGAATGATAGCTACTGCTCTGGAATTGATAGCATTATTATTATTATTATTATTATTATTATTATTATTATTATTATTATTATTATTATTATTTGTACTCACAAGCAGTCATCACGCAAATCTTCATAGCTTATGTTGGTTGGTTTCCACATTTAACGATTTTCCTTATGATTTTCAGCTGTTTTCATCATTGCCGTATGTTGTATGGTCTCATTTAATTCAAATATCGCCCAGTCTTTTTTCAAGTATTTTTCGGGACACTTGTAAGTGCTCCTACGATTATTGGTATAATAGTGACTTTTTTCACGCTCCTTATCCCTTTACATGTTCTGGTATTTTCTTCGTTGTTGATATTATTATTATTATTATTATTATTATTATTATTATTATTATTATTATTATTATTATTATTATTATTATTATTATTATTATTATTATTATTATTATTATTATTATTAGGATCATCATCATCATAATCATCATCATCATCATCGTCGTTGTCGTCGCTGTTGTTGTTGTTGTTGTTGTAAAAATTAGTAATACCAGAAATATGGGCACCCGGAGGCAATTATTTTTATTATGATCATTAATAGTAGTATAAAGAGTAGTAATATTGCCACAGAGAAGCAATTGTTTTAGTGGTAGTATTAGTAGTAATAATATTATTATTGAGGCAATTATTATAATTATTATTAGTAGTAGTGGTAGTAGTAGTAGTAGTAGTAGTAGTAGTAGTAATTTGTCCATACGAAGGCACTATCAAATATTTATTTAGCAAAAGAAGATGGGCATTTTTTAACTTTTATGTATATATTTATTAGTATTATTTATATTGTTAGTGGTGTTGTTGTTATTGATACTTAGTTATTCTTAGTGCTATGGTTAGTGTTCTTAAAAGTGTCATTGTACTTGTAGTAGTAGTTGTAGTAGTTTTAGTAATATCGCGACACGGAGGTAAGTCTTATCTTTAATAGTAGTAGTGTTAGTAGCATGTTAGTAGTATAAATATTGCCATACAGATGCAATTCTTCTCCTTCGTCTTTTTATCATTATTATTCGTAGTAGTAGTCGTAGTAGTAATAGTATTAATATTTCCACACACAGAGGCAATTGTTAGATGAGGATTGATAATTTGTATCATTTAAACTACTGTACTCATCTTAGTTGTTAATTTCAAAACGTTTCGGACGATGTAACCTACGACCTTCTTCAGCTGAACTTTCCTAACTTAAGAATTCTGTATTCTTTGTTATTATCGCCTGTAGTGAGGATGGAATATTTAACCTCCAGAAAACTCTCATTTAGAATTCATTGTTACTCAACGCTCTATTAGTGGCACCACTGATCAAAATTTTAATTTTTTGCCATATTCTGATTTTTTTTCTCCAGAATTGATAGTTTCATATTTATTTTTATTTAAAATTAATTCAATATTTTATACGGATGCTCCTACTATATATATTTAGTCTACGGAACTGGGAATACAAAAGTGGGAAAAACAAACGCACACATATAAAAAACAATAGATTCATCTTTAGAAATAGCTTCTTTTCTCGAAATGCTAGCCTTTGAAATTCCATCCCTGCTCTCTGTTTCACTAACTGTACACATCTGCAGAAATTTAAACGTAATGTGAACTAATATCATACTGAGCAACGCCCCTCTAAGGATTAACCTATAAATATGGCTCAAGTTCACCGTACTCCATTACGTCTCAATGGCAATGCGATTTGTTTGGGTAGAATTAAAATATAAAAACATATAATGCTACCCAATATAAAATGCGACTTGCATTCATTTTTCAATTTATTTGACTGTTATTTTTTTATAGTTTTATTGTTTTTGTGGAATAAATTATTCAAAATGTTCACGCTGTCCAGTTTTGAAGACATTTCTTTCACTTATTCATTCGCGATCCATTAAGATCTATTCGAATATCAATTTCCGTCTAAGCTTCTCTAGATTAAATACCCCACAGAGCATGACAGCTCTCTGGGGGCTGTCATATTAAGTTCATCTGACATGAATATCCTCTAGCTTAATTATGTGGTTTAAATTTATGTAACACCAGTCACTTGAGGAAAACAAAGTGAATATACTATTTCCCCAGCGTAAGTGTGGTATGAATCAAATTAAACTGTAAAGAGTCCAATATTATTTTCGTAGTACGTACCACGTGTGGCAACACGTATATCGTAATATATGGAGCAACTCCTCGCTATATTTTGTTTGATTTTCTAAGGAGATAAAAATGATCATATCATTCGGGAACTGGAGGCCAAACAATTAAGTACTTTTAGAAATAGACATCTTCGGTCTCTTTAGATTGTAATAATATTGAAACTCATCCCTTTCAATTATTATATCAGAGTCAAATATTTGATAAGAGAATGACAGGTTACATTGTTTATGTCTTTCTAGCACCCCTCTCTCTCTCTCCCTCTCCCCTATCTCTCTTCCTGTACGTTTTCCTTATTATTTTTGTCAACAAAATGAAGGAAAGGGGAGAAAACAGAGAGGACAAATGTAGAATTCAATTCTAAACGAGTTAACATTCTCTCCGTCTTCCCCACTCTCTTCTCGTTGTTTTTGTTTTCGGCTCTCAGTCATAATCGAGGGAAGAACTGGTAACAAGAAAGCCAAATCCCCACTTCTTTAACGGGGAAATTCGATCAAATTATCTATTATTACATACAACGAAATATTCGGAAAAATTTGAATTTCTGTGGAATATTTAAAAAGAACAACCTAGTATTTTAATATTACAATATCTCAAGCTTGCATTCAATTTGATATATGCTGATTGGAGACTAATACGGCGAGATTCTCTAAAGTTAATGCCTGTAATTAGAGACACTTTCTAGAATAAAATAATGTAATGAATTTTGATCAATATTGGAATAAGGGATGGCAGATCTAACATTTATTAGCATTTCATGTTAGTTACAATCTTCGTAACATTAAGTACTTAGCAGAAAGTAGAGACAAAAAACTACATAAAACTAGTGCAAAAGATTTCGGTTCAGTGAATTAATTTTTACTCGTCCTAGGACGGGTATTCGTTCTATTATAATTATATATGAAAATACACCGACACCCACACACACACACACACACACACATATATATATATATATATATATATATATATATATATATTTCATGTATCCACATAACATTTTATAAAGAGATATAATTTTTTATGTATCACTTTTCAGTATTTATTTCAACAGTGCTCAATACGCAAATAAGGCAAGGTAGTAAGCTATAAAAATATATTTATGCCAATTAAGATACACAGTCTCCGTGTGTCATCCCCGGGGGGAATCTCCAGGCTATATATATATATATAATGATAAAAGTAATAATCCAGGCAAGGTGAGCATCCGCAGGATATTAATGTAAAGAATTTATACTGGGCTTTTAAAAAGTGCTCAATATTAAATAGAGCTTTTATATATGATTATTTTTATTTCATGAATTTTGGAATACATGATCTAAAAATGCGGTAATATGGGCACATTATATTTTGTGTACATCTTAACATATAAGGAGTGCAAATATATATTTTGTTTTCTTTTTAATTTTTGATTTATGACAACACCCGTGAGCAACCTGGGCACATTATTTCTTTTGCAAATTTTACCATTTAGCTGGTGTGACAACACAAACTCACCACGATCCAAAAAAACTTTTAATCTCGAAAACGGACTCTTATGTGTTTTCTTATATATTTTTTTCAAAAATACAGAGATTTACATTGCGTAAATGTAAACTTTAAAAGGGGCGTACCTATATATATATACATATATATATATTCAGATTTTTAATTATTTTATTAACTTATCATTATGAATTCTGGATTATATATTCTCGGCAACACGGTGAGTAATTTAGAGAAGAGATTTGTGCAACATGAAAATTTAACTCATATTAGATAATATATTCTTAAAGAAGCGGTGCACCGTCACGAGCATCAATAATATGTATGTGCTCGGTAAAATCTTAAACTTTTACACTCATCATTATAAATTATTGAATATGTATTCTAGGCATCAAGGTGAGTAACGCGGGTACATGATTATTATTTTTCTGAACTTTACCATTTAGGGAGTGCAACCGATACCGTGCCCTACACCGCACAGAAAAGGAAAAAAAACGTTAAAATTTAAAGCTAATGCCATATGTATTGCTTATACCCGTCCTGTGCCGGGTATTTTCTAGCACACACACAAACACACTCACCCACCTGCACACACCTACATCAACACGCATATATTGAAGACGATTAAGTGTAGTACAGTGAAAGTATTCGCGAACATAAATAGAACGAAAAAGCTACGGCGCTTACATCTGATAATTCGACAAGAAAACAAGAAAACAAGGATTATCCGAAGGATCGAAAAGATCACAAAACAAATGATGAATCAAAAACAATCCGTGATATACAATAATGTATGTCTATATAAATATATATATATATATGTATATATATATGTCTGTCTGTCTGTCTCTCTCTCTCTCTATATATATATATACATATATATATATATATATATGTCTGTCTGTCTGTCTGTATGTCTGTCTGTATGTCTCTTTCTCTCTCTCTCTATATATATGTATGTATTTCTGTCTGTCTGTATGTCTGTGTCTGTCTGTCTGTCTCTCTCTCTCTCCCTCTCTCTCCGCCTCTCTCTGTCTCTGTCTCTGTCTCTGTCTCTGTCTCTGTCTCTGTCTGTCTCTCTATCTCTCTCTCTCTCTCTCTCTCTCTCTATATATATATATATATATATATATATATATATATATATATATATCATTGATGCTAACACATAGTTCGGTGTAAAATTCTCCAAACTACTAAATGTGTTTTAGATTCGTAAAATACAATCAACATTTGCTTAATTTACTGCCCGATAACTGAATCAGTTTGTTTACTCACACGTGAAAATATTCATTTCTTGTTCGAATAGGAAGAATATCGCTGTGAATATTGACATCTGGAATGTAATAGAAGTTTCTATCAAAAACTTTCTCATTTTAATGAGATAGCGCTCAGATGAGAAAGTATGATTAACATACTTACTGCAAGACTTATTTTTCACTAAATTGTATCCCATTCATTAACGGCTTAACATCTTTGTGCCGCTAGGAAATATGACCGTCGTTGGAGAAACTGTTAACATATACATGGTAAGTACTCTTCACAGACACTCCCCTTCCCCCCACACATATATATTTAGTTATATATTCATTTATATTCATATATATATATATTATGTAAAATCTGCAACACGAATAAGTGTATGATTAAATCTGGGTGGAAATAAAGAAGATAATTGCGCGGATAGTAGTCCCAGGTAATAGAAAATAAACGCTTTATCTGTATCTTGCTTAATATATGTGTTTTTTTAACTACTACTTAGTTACGTATTGAATTGTCATTGTAGTAAAAGCTGAATATATATATATATATATATATATATATATATATATATATATATATGTATATATATATATGTATATATATATATATATATATATATATATATAACTGTATATATACATACGTAATATATTATATTATTTGTAATAATGTAATATATGTGTACATACATTACACAGTGATATATACATATATACACATATACACACACAACACACACACATACACACACATATCTCTCTCTATATATATATATATATATATTACTAGAATACACATCCTTAAGGGGTAGCATTAATTCCCTAAACATGATACTTTATGTCAATAATTCAGTCTATGTTCTTGAAACTACATTAAACTATTTATAGCAAACATTACGACCCTTTACGCCTTGCATTTATGTTTTTCAACATTCATAATGAATTGTGAAGGTAATTGCTGAAACGAAACTATCTGATAAGTCAGTTAATGTTAGGGTTGTATTCGGGTGGGCCATTGCAAATGATCCTGATATGAACGATATAGAAATGGTTTACTTTTTCAAACTATTTGAAACATTAGTTATTACAATCTAAGCATCTCTGTTTATCTGTAGTATCGTCGCAAATAATTATGTATTTGTTGACATTTGATAATGTTTATGACACCCTGAATTACATCGATACACATTGAGGTGTGCGTGTTTAAAATCTGTAATTGTGTTGCCATTTGTTTGTGTGCATGCCTAGATATGTAAACGTTGACGATAGGCAGTTTGATTCCTACGTAATTTCCAGGAGTTTGTGAAAAATGTGGAAGTTGTGGGTGAAAATGAAAAAAATATTGATGATGTTTCTTTTTGTAATCATTCGACATGTTTGCACTAGTTAAGACTGGTCAGTTACATTTTGTTCTTATTTTGACATACATACGTGTAAAGTTACTCACACAGGTACATCTGCATACGCAACACTCACCCAGCCACCCAGCCACCCAGCCACCCAGCCACCCAGCATTATATATATATATATATATATATATATATATATATATATGTAGAGAGAGAGAGAGAGAGAGAGAGAGAGAGAGAGAGAGAGAGAGACAGACAGACAGAATTTTAGATATGAATTTAAAATATAAACCTTTATGTGACCATAACTGTGCTTACATACAACAAGGACAGCAGAGTGAAGATCCGCCGTTATGGAACCACAACATACTATGTTGGATGTCTTCAATAACACTTTTCGATCACATCTACAATGAGGACATCTGAAAACTCTACGGCATCGCACCGGTCGAGGGAAAAATCAATGAATGGCGACTCAGATAGTTTGGACATGTGTTTAAGGTCAACAATGATACCATTGCGAAATTGGCTATTGTATTAAAAGACACCGGAAAGCAACCGAGAAAAAGGCTGATAATGCGATAGACGGACGCCTTACACAATTATATCTGCAAACGGACATTTACCCGGACCAAACTCTCATTTGTTCCAAGTGGAGACAAACATCTATTATTTCATTATTTCACTTTGGATTAATGAAAAAAGTAGAGATGTAAATAATTTCACATTTTACTGGGTAATTTGAAAATAGATCAATTCGTTTAGTCTATTTTGTCGAACATTGTTGTCGGTTTTATGGGTACATATGAAGAATAGTATAAAATGACGCTGTCGAGACAAAGGTTATGTTATACTGTATGACTGAATAATATCGAATTTACACAGTAATACACAACTTAACTACCTTTGTGTGTATTCTTCATTTAGAATAAGGTGTAGAAATGTAGTATATATTATGAAGTATGTAGAGACCTATGAAATATATAGTGTCTAATGTAGCAAAAATTAGTGTATAGTAAGACAATGTTACCAGAAACAGATTTTGTTAAGGTACCGACACATGACATGATCTGTTTTCGTGGTAAACGAATTTTCATTAATCGAGTATTTTTGTATAGGATAAATTCGAATTGTGTTATTGGTTGATTTTGT
>OY744515.1:146951365-147051365 GCA_963556195.1 Sepiola atlantica | reverse complement strand
CCTTATGCATCATACCCTACTAAAATACCCACTGCGATACTCTTATTCAGTCAAGTTTTGGAAACTTCGCATCCCTTATTCTTCTACATATAATCATTATCATATTTAGTCTCAGATGGCTCACCTTCCTAAATAAAACATGCTAATAGACAGTGTTCATTATACTTATTCACTGATAAGTACATACTTTACTCGCCATTCAAAAGAAACATATAGAAAGTGACTGAATTTTTATTGAAAAGTCAAGTTGTGTGTATCCTTATTGATGTTTTACTGGTTTCAATAACATTTTACGTATAAAAATATATATTGCATATTCGGATGAGTCTCATGAGGTGCATTATTTGTTATTTTTACGAATAACCCGCTACTTACAAAATATAGAGATATCTATTTGGTTTGATTCAAAACATGTCTTAATCGAATTTTAATCACCTAAATTACTTACTGGGTTCTTTCAAATTTTTTACGGACTAATACTCCAATACTTTAAATTGCTAATGAACTTTGGAAACGTACTTTTTTCACGTTTTAACTTGAAAATCTTACAAGTGCTTATTATCTTCATTGGATGCGAGAAATGCATTTTTCATCCAACCCGTTAATTACGCTACTAAAACTGTGTAGAATTATATTATTTGCCACAATGAAAAACATTATCGTTGGGAAAATTATACGAAATTCGGGCCAATTACATTAAAATTTAAAACATTAAAATACTGTTAAAATAATTTAAAGTCATACCTTTCAGTAAAATTCCGATATCTTCAGAAAGCTTATTTCATAAAGAAAACACAATTGTATTATGTATTGTGACAGTCTAAAAAAGAGCTTCATTAAATGCAGTAAAAAACGGATGATAAACATTCTTATAGATCACTTTACAGATTCCTCAACATTCTAATGCATACTATTCAGATTTGTTTCAATGCTATGTCATATCATATGAAAAGAAACCTTTTACATTACTCTTTAACGTATATGAAAACCGATTCTTCCGAAGATGTTAAAAATAGCCTTTATTTATCCGTTAATATATTTATCTACGGAATAGTTTTCTGTCAAACGATGGTACGTTTCTCTGTTGATATGTAAATTTTCCAATGTACGGAAGACAAAAATTACGGTAAAATATTCCATTAGATCGAATGTGTGATACACAAACAAAAGTCGCGTGCTGATTAATTATTGGACAATCAGGCGTATGTTTTATTACATATCTGTTTTATTTTACATTGAAATAATTTTTCTCTTTGTTATCCATTAGTCTATGTCAACATATTAATTGTAAATAATTTATGTTATCTGAGTATTTAAAGAGAAGTTTATATTTCATCTTCAACTGGAGAAAATTGCGGGTTTATACACCCATTTGCTATAACGGTTAGCGTGATCGCTCATTGTTTCGAAAGCTGTGGTTCAATCCTAGCGTTAGTCTTACCAAAACTTGATTACTTAACGTTTAGTGACCGATTGCTAAACACTCAGAAGTGTAAGATCAGGGTAAAGGGTATGGTCCTTCCTCTACCTTTTGGTGCAGTAGCTAATTAAAATGAGCTTTAGTCTGGTTCGACTACGGTCGACGCATTTAGTATTACCTTTATCTAATGTGTGTGTGCACACATGAAAGAAAATAGAGAAACAAATAATAAAAACGTTAAAAAAAGATCAGGATCATTTCATTATCGATTTGATTTGCCTTTCGAAGACAGCGGTTTGTGTTCTTCACAATCCACGACCCAGTATACTCACATCCATATGTAGATTGTTTTCGACATATCAGATAATAATTCGCATAATCATTAAACTACCATACACTTAATGTGTATATGTTTTGTCTAGTCAAATCAGTGAAAGGGGTCAAATTAATTGCAACACAAGGTTTCTTTGCACAATGCATTTCTATGAGGTGGCTATATGAACATATTTAAAGTCTATAAAAACCCACTGATGCGAAATATGAAAATTTTACAATTATCGATCTGCGATAATAGCACGTGTTTATAACAAATAAATGTAAACAACCCCGTTTTAATTTTGTCTTTTTTTCTAAAATTGTCCATTAAATTGATTGCTGGTTATAAATGTATTTCTTCTCTTTAAATGAAGTTCTAATTTACTTTGTAAAAGTTTTAGAATCGAACTTTAATTCAATTCACCAAAAATATTTTACGACGTAAAAATGTTATTACATATAAAAAACAAAGTTTTTGATACAAAATAAAATTTGAATATTTTTTTAAACAACACAACAACTTGTTTAAAACTAAAACATATTGGTTGATGTTTAAAGAATTTCTTAGAATATATATAACTAGCGGAACCCGTCGCCCGGCGTTGCACGGGAGAAAGTAGTATATGTTGCATGACGTCGAATTAAAAAAAAACGGCCCATAGTTCTTTCTACACCCCCACCCCTATAACGTGTTGGCGAATGTTTTAAATTTAAAAAAAAAGAAAAAAAGTGGCAGAGTTGAACGGGATCGAACGCTGAAACCGTCGATCAGTACACCACCGTTCTTACCCAAAGCGTCACAGTTTCGAGTTAAAAATACATGTGAAGCTAATAACGCTATGGTTTTTTATTGACATGCGTGTTTTGTTAACATTTAGATTCTGCCGACCAAATGGAAAGTTCAAAAAATGACACGGTGTAGGTCATTTTTTGATGAAGTAAATTCATTTGGGCAATTTTTCGATAATATGCGTGTTTAAGGTGTATGAGTTAGAAAATGTAAATGTATCCGCGTCTACCAGTATCTTGGTGCTTATTGAATTAAATAGGAAGTCGATTCGATCTAGAAATGTTATCCGCCATGTTGAATCATTAAATGTTGCAGGAACTGTGTTCGTTAATTTCATTCGCTTAATTCCGGAATGAATTTAAATGTAGAAGGTAGAATTAGATAAAACTTAATCTGATATTCGCGAATAATCATCGGAGTGTAAGGGAGCGGTTGTTAAATTTTTGCGTATTGCTTAATATTATGTAGTAAAATAATGCCAGACAAATACGAAATAACAATGGGTGCTTTATGAAAATTATACTGTGTTTATTAGTACCCGGTGTCGATGAGTGTAGTCACAGTACAGAATTGTTCGGGAGAAAAGTTTTTACTACCACCTATATGGAGTTGGTATTTCGGAGAGTCGTGGCGGCCGGGCCGAATGTAATATTCAGTGTTTGTTTGGAAAGAAGAATAACAGATATACTAAAACACGCTCGAGTGAATAAGTGCAATGTAATTGTGAGTTCAGTAGCCCGTGATGCATGTGGTTATTTTCCTATTCTCCGAGAAGGTACAGGGGGAAAAACGTCTCTACTTTATATATTAGATAAGTCAGAAGTTTAGAATAACTAACTGAAATAAATCTATACTCTATTATACACTGCTGGTTTTTACTATAAGCCGAAAATAACTTACGGATAAGTTTTATTTAACTATTCGTTGCTTACTGCCACAAATAGTATTATATATTCACTCATAATATATGTAGAACATTCCACCATTAATCAAAGGGGTTGGATGGGCATCAATTACCTTTGATACTACATTCTCCCCCATCTACCTTCTTATTCGTAAGGAACAAAATCATCCCATCGACCAGGCTTCCTGCAAGTTCGTTGAGGGAGTCTTGGTTGTTCGCACCATACATCCATGCTAACCTAGGATCTACAGGACCTGACGACGTTTCGGGACTGTCTTGTGTGGCTGGCTAAGGGCTAAAATATCTTGCTCCGAAACGCTCTAGTTTTCTTCGGCGCTTGGTGTCTGAAGATTGAGTATCTGTCTTAGTCATTAGGTGAAGCCGCTTTCGTGGTACCCATCTGTTGTAAGAACTAGAGTCAGATTATACTGGTAGAATATTCAGATTCGTTTTGTTGGGACTCTGGACTTGACGTATATGGCGCACGATCACCGAAGTGGGTCGGACTTGTTCCACGAACCGGAGCTGTATATCCATCTGAAGCAGTTCTACGTTCATGTACATTCCCTGCCGGGGCTAGATCCTTTAAGAAGACAGTAGATTGCCTTCTTTCCGAATTTTGGACTAGTGCATCGCTTCGATTAATTCTACCTCGCTCACCGATGGGTAACGTTTACTGTAACGAATATGGCGTTTTAGTAGAACTGTTCTAGGTTGTGCGAGCCACGAGGGGATGACATACCTGCTGAACTTCGTCGTGGGAACGAAAAGAATCTCTCATGTGGAGTAGCGTTTGTCGCTGTACAGAATAGAGTCCTAATAGCATGTAAGGCCATGGGGATGATATTTTCCAAATCGGAGATCGAACTATTGCGATTTGCGGCCGCCAACTGTACTGCCTTCCATATTATACCATTGTATCTTTCGCACTGTCCGTTTCCCTGAGGATCGTGAGAAGTTGTTCTACTTACAACTACTCTTCGTTCATGCAGAAATGGTTGGAGTTCGTCCGAATAAAAGCAGATCCACGATCTGAATGTATATATGCAGGCACTCCAAAAACAGCAAAAAATGGAGCAGATGCCTAGAATTACTGTTGCATCCGTTACGTCTGGGCAGGGAATGACGAACGGAAATCTTGAGTACTCGTCTATTATTATGAGCATGTATTTATTTTTAGTTTTAGAGGGTAAAGGGCCCTTAAAATCCAGGCTAAGTCTTTTAACGGTTCTGTGGCCTTAATGGCTGTTGCTGGAGGAGGTTTGTAAAACCTGGGCTTATATTCTGCGCATATCCGACAAAAATTTGTAATTCTTTTTACGTCTTCGACAGAATATGGCAAGTTTCTGCTCCTGACTACGTGAATCATTCTTGTGATACCTGGATGACACAATTCCCTGTGTATATACTGAAGATCATCTGAGCCAGTTACCAGGCCACATACCCTTGAAAGCGCGTCGACCGCGGCATTCTCCTTACCAGGGCGGTAAGTGACGTCTAATGAGTAGCAATAAAGCTCCATTCTCTAGCTATCTACTCGTTTTTTTTTGCTCGTTGTTTTTAGGTTAAACATACATGATACTGAGTTTTGGTCAGTGATTAATTCAAAATGTCGGCCGATTAGGTAATGCCTCAATTTTCGTAATGACTCAACTATGGCGTACGCTTTTTTTTTATTGCCGAGTGTCGTCGGTCAGATCGCGAAAGTGTTCTTAGCTGCAGGACGACTGGATTGTTTCAGTGAGGCAGCTATCGCACAGTCGGAGGCATCTGTCTCAAATAATAGAGGGATAAAAGGATCTACAGCAGAAATGGCAGACTGGGCAATGTTCGTTTTCATGTTTTGAAATGATTTGATGGCGGAACAGGATAAAGGAAAACTAGATACTTGCGTTAATGGGTGTATTTTTTCTGAAAAAGACGCAACCTTTTGGGAGCAGTGGCCGAACATACCGACGGCTCTTCGTAAAGAGGGCATGTTTCCAGGGATTGGTAATTCCATTAGGGGTTTCAGTCGCTCGGGATTCGGCGTTATGGTGCCATCTTTGACAATGTATCCCAAAAATTTGATGCTTTTCAAGTTGTAGGAACATTTTTCATTGTTCAAAGTTACATTATATTTCTTGATAGCAGCCATGAATCGTTTAACGTGTTGGTCATGTTCGGCTTGGTTATGTCCACATACTGTAACATTGTCTATATATGCACCAGTACCCTTCAATTTTTAATCTATTACCCTCTTGAAGCTAGCCACACCATTTGTTACCCCAAAAGGAATTCGGCAGAACTGGTATAGGCGACCGAAGGCCTCGAATGCCGTGTAGGGCTTATCCTCTGGCTTGATAGTTATCTGACGGTAGGATCTTCTTATATCTAAAGTACTGAAAATGTGATATTTTGCAATATTAGAAATCATTTCGTCAATACGAGGCAGTGGATAGGCATCGAGTAATGTGTATCTGTTGATGGTCTGGGAATAGTCAATGATCATGCTTTTCTTGTGATTTTCAGTGGCTGTTACGAGGACCTGTTCTCTCCATGGAGATTCATTTGGCTCTATAATTCCTTCCCTAAGTAGTTTTGTTATATCTGCTGCTATGAACCGTTTGTCCGTTTGGGAATAGCGTCTTGATTTTACGGCTATTGGGTTGCACTCAGGAGTCAAATTAAAAAAAAAACTGACTAGTGACGCACTTTGGCAGCTGCTAGTCCACGTACCCTAAGGACCGGCCTGGGGCGACCAAAAGGGATTTGAACACATGAATGTTGTTTTAGGTAATTGTGACTACAAATCACTTCGCAGCAGAGGTTTTTCATTACCGATAATTTGATCCCTTGATAGGAGTTTCCTTTTAGTTTCAGATTAATCATGAAGTATCCGATTACATGGGATGATAAAGATGAATTTGCCATTGATATTTGGTGGGAACAAGGAAATATTTCCCATTTATTCGCTTTTACGATATTGGCATTAATAACATTTTCGGAACTGCGTGTATCAATAAGGGCATGAATAGTAAATCCATTGATTTTAACTCTCACGATTGTTATTTAGAGGCAGCCGGGGAATGCAGCTGATATTGTAATTGGTGCTACAGTAGCAAGAGTAGCCGAACGTTCTTTTGAAGAGCTGACCGGCAAACCTTTGCAAAATGTCACTGTGTATCACACTTGTGGCACCTAACGTCTCGAGCTGGGCAGGACGAACGAGAATGTATACGAAGGCCACAAAAGTAGCATGTGGATCCAGCTCAGGCGGCAGTGATAGGTTGTTCGTGATCGTTAGAAGAGGGTGTGGGAGCATCTTGGACAAGAGAAGAATTTCGAACCTGCAGAGGAGGGTCTACGATAGCATCTCCCAAAATATCTGGTTGTAAATAGAAGACAGACTGCTTCTGTGTAATGTTCAACGTTAGAGCTTGTTCATAAGCTGTTGGCAAGTCTAGGTTTTTATTCTCTAGTAAGCTGTGTCTTATTGGGTTGGACTGTATTCTATTAATAAATGCGTCCATGATAAAAAAACATCTCTGGCTAGCTTCGCAGATAAGGCTGTAAATTCACACTCGCGACTTAATGTTTTTAGAATCTGAAGGTACTATTCAAGGCTTTCTTCTGGTCGTGAACGCCGGGTAGCAAGTAAATGTCTAGCAAAATGGTATTTTTTCTTGACAAACATGGTTTTTAAAATGTCTACGACAGTTTCGTAATTCTCACACTCAGATCAATTTCTATAAATGGCAGTAGACACATGATCTGAGAGAAGGGTATATTTCTCAGTACCTGTTAAAGCCGTGTTTGAAGATTACTGTAGCGCTGTAAGGAATCTTCCGAACTTTTTATCCAGTGCCGCCATTTGTCAGTAGTATCAAGGTCTAGACGATCGAGTTTCAGGTAACGTTCCATAACGAATACTTAAATACATTGTAATAAAAACTGGAAGCCGAAAATAACTCACGGATAAGTTTTATTTAACTATTCGTTGCTTATTGCCACAAATAGTATTCAATATTCACTCATAAGATATTACACGAATGTAGAACAGTCCACCATTTATCAAAAGGGTTAGACGGGCATCAATTACATTTGATACTACATTTACTGTTAATTTCTTTTTTGTTACAAATTTAATAATGCCTAATGCAAGTACTAAAGACATGTGCATACTTTGTAAAGAAGGTATTATGGATAACAATCTTAGCGATACATTGACAATTAACCAAAAAGGAAGTGATAGCATCAACACAGTATGTGGGGATTATGTAAGTAGTTTTCGGCATAAGCACCGAAGTAAAAACATAGTGTAACCATAAAATTATAGAAGCGGATTAAAAACATGGAATGGGTTAATATATCATAATGTAACTGTAAGTTACAATCCCAAACAAGAACTTTTAATTTCAAGAATTACTGCCTTTTTGTGGTATATCAATCACATACCAAGAAACGCAAATAAGTCAGAGTTATTATCTTGTGAAAACATTAACATTTGATAAACTATAGACAAAATATGTAAAGCCGGAATGATGAGTGATGTGCTAGTGTATTAGAAAGATCATCCTTTTCAAATAATTTACATGTCTAAGATGCAGTCTATCGCCAAATGTACAGCACCAACATTAGGACAAGCAAATAGTGAAATGAATATATGACTCTAAACTCCAATTATCCATCTACAGATGAACTTACTTTAGAGAAAACCTTGGCATTTCTCCCCATAATGTTCACTTTATGCAGATTATTGCAACTGGAAAATACAAAGGAAGCAGGCATCCGTGAAACATTCTATTATTTAAGCTATTCGACTAAGTATTGCTCTTTTACAATTATGGTAAGCAATAAAAATGCATACCTGTTGATGCTAGGTTGTTGATAGATTTATTACAGCAACATGGGTTTTGTAGCTCATATCAAGAAGTCCAAACATTTGAAAGAAATGCTTATGTAGCTATTATGTCACTGTTTCATGATGTTAATTTGTGCTATATGCAGCAGACACTTTTGACCACGATATAAAACCCTTGACGATATTGCACCTTTCATCGAATGGGTATGGTTGCCATATTAAAACCAGGTAAATTTGTCACACATGTGATTTCCCAGCATGTAGGTACAACTGGACAAGTAACAATTTATTATTACCATTATCACAAAGATAATCTATGTCATTTGAGTAAACTTACCCATCTTAAGCGTTATAATCATTTTTATTAAATTTCCATACTTACCTGATATTCTGTGGGCAGTTTCTCATGCATCAACTTGGACCGAGAAAGTTTATGTTATAAAAACGTTGCTGAATCCTCTATGCACATATGTAGCGAGAAATATTAGATGAAAAATAAAATACACAAAATTAATATACTTTCCTACATGATATTGAGCACTTATAAAAACAATATCGATTGTTATCTATTTACTATAAACCTATATTTACCGATATATATATATATATATATATATATATATATATATATTAATTATTTATTACCGACAGACATCGATGTTTTATGCTTACGAAATCTTCAGTGTTATGAGTTAATTTGCGACGGTCGGTGGGCGCGAACTCCGATCAAAAATCGCCACTTATTCGCAGTCAAGAGTCTTACGCGTCGGTCACCGTCAATTAGCTTGGAAGTTAGGAGGAACTGATGTTGATCTAATCTTCTGAAATACATCTATAAATAAATATTACGCTCTTTTTTTTTTTCTTAATACTCGTGCACTCTGCTGGGATTATTTCTCACTAACATTACACAAACACACACACACAGACACACATATATATATATATATATATATATATATATAAAGAGAGAAAGGCTGAGATCGCAAATAACTGATTGCAGGATACAAAGATTGAATTCAAATAAAGATTGTAAAATTTGACAAGTCGTTATTAAATTATTCAGATCAATAACAGCGGATACCAGGCGGGAGATTAGACCATTAACTCAGAAAATCAATTTCATCTCATACATATGAATTGCATCTTATATATACAAAGTTGCACAAGATGAGTTTTTAATGTGCAGAATATGCATATATTCCAAAAGTGGCAGACTTCGTGAGACAAAAAATACTTCCTTACAGGAAAAATCTTACCGAGAAGAGAGAGCATATACTACACTTTGGCCAGCCCGTGAGACAGGTAATACCGACGGAAGAAAATTGATGTCGATTACTATACAATAAGGCGTATCAGTGATTACAGGTCGCTTTAACAGTATGATAATGATGATGGCATCTGAAGAATTCAGAAAGAAAGCAAAACTTGGATAGGCGCCAAACACCATCAATCTCAAGATGGAAAGCAAACACAATTACCAAAATGTTTTAGAAGACAGATAAAACAATTGCGAAACAAATGACCGGGAAATGAATAGCAGGAGAACTTTGCTGATTAGACAAAATGGTCTTAAATCAGTACAGCGAACTTATTTGGTCAATGTAAAATCCACCATTAAAAGAAAAAAAAACAATAGCTGAGATTTTTAGGATGCGTTAATTCAATTTGTAGGTAGAACGATCAAAAAGGTTATTCCTTTGTTACATAATGAGAGCCGTGTTCTAATTGATAAATCTGAGTGCAACTTTAAATGTCAGAAGTGACTCAAGCGGAAGTGGATTAAACCACGTAACTTCCGGCCGGAGACCATCGGCTTCTTTTAGCTGTCGAGGCTTAAGCAAAGATACATCTGATTGCTGCCCCTACTTAAAATAGCGCGCACAGTATGTACGGGAGTATTGATTTACTCCTCTCCAAAAGTTAGACACAATGCTAGTTTTGATCTTACTCCCACAAGTAAGATGTGACCCAAGGTCGGGTCGGGAAAGTGGGGTTTAAAAATTGCCTGGGCAGCTCCGTCGGTATTCCCCGGTAGGGGCGCTTCAGGCAGTAAGCAATAAACTTACACCTCCCCAAAGAGGGGAGGCAAAGCCTGGGAGGGTGGACCTCCTGGAACTGCACAGGACAGACCCATAGACCGGCGCAAATCAAGCCCCGAAGGCCAAGAGTATTGATTTACTCCTCTCCAGGAGTTAGGCACAAGGCCAGTTTTTATCGTACTCAACAAGTAAGATGTGACCCAAGGTCGGGTCGGGAAAGTGGGATTTAAAAATTGCCTAGGCAGCCCCGTCGGCATTCCCCGATAGGGGCGCCTCAGGCAGTAAGTAATAAACTTACTCCTCCCAAAAGAGGGGAGTCGAAGCCTGGGAGGGTGGACCTCCTAGAACTGCACAGGACAGACCCATAGACCGGCGTAACTCAAGCCCCGAAGGCCAAGACAATACCAGTGTATGAGGTGAAGTATCCATCGGAACAGATACTACACTTTGATCTTAGCCAAAAGGCCAAGAGTAGGCTTGAGGTAGCGAAACACACTATCCGTCTATCTATCTGCCTGTCTGTTTTATCTCTCTTTTACTCGTATACAAGTAACCTGTATCTCAATGGCTTTTCTGTAATTGTATTTTTGAATAAATCTTTTATATCAACACCGGCATCTTAGTGATTATATCCGCAGACAATCAACAAATTGTGTTAGAAACGAATACACAGGTGTATAACGGTTTATACAACAACGATGAGTGAAATTGCAACAACTTAAGGACGGCTGAAGACAGACAAATAAACATGACATTAAAGAGTTGGATCAAATCCGTCACTAAGCTCGATGTGGAAATAGTTGAATCATTTTACATCTGTAGAAATTACTTGATTCCGGATGTAATTTTCGACCTGTGTAAATGTTAGATATGTTCTAAAAATGTACTGCAGCTACGCCCTGATAGATGCCGCTCAGACCACTATTCGCTGGCTTGACAATGTACACAATCGACTCTGTGTGGGTAATCTCTTTTTACAACACTTTTCTAACAGAAAATACCTTAGTTGTATTTATTTACTCTATTATCATTTTCAAAGTAAGTTATCGATTTAGCTCCAATGTCCGATCACTACTGATTTATAACACATTCACATCAAGAACTTGACGCCTTATAACCACTTCAAATAACTGTAATGTCATCCTCTGTTTACTTAAAACATGACCATTTTTTGGCAATATTTTCCAATCTGAGGAACACTATAACCTAATACTACAACCTATCAACAGACTACAACTACTATTCTCCTTATGATATTGTTTATCTAACAACTGACAATATCATTAATCCTTCAATGGCTTTTGACCATTGGTAAATGGTTACTCATTGGTAAAGAAAGGACGCGTAGACGTTTCTGAAAAAATGCTATTTACAAAATCTAAGCCTTCAAATGATAGATATAATTCCATAGATGTTTTTATCATCTAAAATTAAGCGCGCCCATTAAATATGTGTGATTAGTAGGGCTTATTTTATTTCAAACCGTGTCACACAAACCAAACCGTCGATTAAAATATTTTTAGAAAAATATAAATGTCGCTATATATCGAGTTCTAAACTTTCATTTTAGAGATAGAATCATTTTTGTTATACATAGATTTGTTTTAATTAATATATATATATATATATATATATATATATATATATATATATATATATATATACAACATGAGGTAACATTATTTGCTTTGTATATGAATATATTTATGTAGACGACTATATATATATATATATATATATATATATATATACATATTCATATACACACATATATGTATATATATATATATATATATATATATATATATATATATATAACATTCAATGGTTAGAATAGCCGACTGTCAAGAAAACGGTAAAGTTTTTAATTTAGCTTGAATCAGTCGGCTTTATGATTACGGTAAGAAGCTGTGATGTTAGGAAACACTTTCTATATTAATAGTTTTATATTGGATTAAAATGCTACTTCAAAGATATAAATAATATCTAATGTATTTAATTAGTGAACTATCAGGATAAAAACAAAGCTTCATATATTGGAAAGAGCATTATTAATGATAGATTAAATGAAGGAATACAATGACAAATTAATCAAACTTCATTGCATATCAAATGTTTAAGCAAAAAGTACTGTAAAATCTTTAATCTATGGACTATCAAACAAAATTTTCTCCTCAGAGAACTATTACCGCAATGACATCACTGCGAGTAAAAATACGCTTTGAAAATATACAAACATATATAAATAACTTAAAGTATAACGGCAAAAAACACACTTGTTAACATACCCCACCAAGATACGGGCGAATAAGAGATATAACAAAATATTCTAAATAAATAATGGTGTGCACGAAATATGCGATAAAATTCTGAAACCTCTACCGAAGACTATCGTTCGATTGTTTACTCTCCATTGATATGGAATACAGGCACATGATAGAGAGATATGAAACGCATTCGCAAGATAAATGCAGAGTGTACCGAATTAGCTGTACAGCACTCATACTTTCATTCATCTTTACTGAACGTAACTTAATGAAAGCTGACGACGAAAGATAACCTACAAATATTGATTTCAATTAAAAAGAATAACGAAACAGTAACTTGTGTTTTATGTAGGGTATCTACAAAATTACAATGAATTAAAGTCATTTCAATTTTTAATAGTTCAGTATATACTGCAAAAGTGTATAATATAGTGTCGTTATCTAGTCTACATATGACGTAAATGAAGGTCGTAGATGATGTTAGTTATTATGTTTGAAGTATTATTTCTTGTATATATATGTAGACTATTTGAAACTTTGGGTGTAACTTTACTATTCTCCCCACATTTGGGAACGTGTAGGAATCTCCAATGCCGTTCTGTTGATAAAATACTTTAGGAAGATAAAATGTCACCAGTGCATGGTGTTGCAGTTTATGGTGTCATTTTATAATCTCGCATCTGAAGGCTCGAAACTTCTTAAACAATAAAATAAGAATATTGACCAATAAGTTGTCATATTTTAATAATACACAACAAACTGAGCTCTAATTATCGGGGTTTCATGGTATGACATTTACAGCAAGACCTTGATTTACTACTAGAACGAGAGAGAGCTTTCCTTATTATCTCCATGTGCCTAGTGTCAGGCATATTTTCCATCGACAGAGCTTTTCGCATGAGATTCTCACATGTGGAACACATCCGTGACAATTAAGACTCGGTTGTATTCAAGTTTATTGCTAGGACATTATTTTCATAAACTCCCCCGTCATTAATCAAACGTAGTTCGTATCATTTATCAATGTTTGTACTTCTATAATGTTACTCATCTTTTCATCAGACTATAACTTTCATCGCATTAAATGTTATCTTGTAGTTGCTGCTCAATTTTATAAGTGATACACAATAACTTTCATCTCATTAAATTTAATCTTGTAGTTGATGCTCAATTTTATAAGTGATACACAATAGCAAAGAAAAAGATTTTGGAACTCAATTTTGATCAAATAAAATTTTCCGTATCATGTTGTAACTCAATATTCTATTATAAGGATTTTATAGAAGATATGCACATGATTATATTGTACCCCTCTTTTGATTGAAAACAGTTGACCAGTGAAAAAGTAACTGGAACAGCAGCACATTAAGTTGATGACTTAATTGGCAATATTTCTGAATTAAGCCGTCTAATTACGCTGCAGCAAGTGCATAGCTTACTTATTTTCAGAAAATTCTGATTGAAAGCGGTGGCTGATGGCCACTTAAAATATCCATTGCATTGTGCAATAAGATACATACTATTTATATACGGATACTGAGAAGAGAACCATTTTCACATGTTCCAGGAAAAGATCAGTAAATCTAGTTTGCTTCTTACTTATTTTTTATATTTCTTATCTTTCCGTTTTTTCTGACGATGAGTCATCCTACTGAATGCCAGACATTCACCGTCCCTTTAAGTGCAATTGTTTGTTTTTCTCTTGCATTCGGTTTACCGGGTATACTCGCCAGATAGCTTTTGAAATTCTTTTTCATTAGTCCTGTTGCCCCTATAATTACTGGAATGATGGATATTTTCCTAAGATTCCAGTTTCTTTTCATGTCGTACATAAGACCATCGTATTTCGTACTTTTGTTCCCTTTCAGCTCTGTTTTATGCAACATCATCAGGATCACTGGCTTGAACCAGGGTTGCTACTTTCTCCCTTTTGTCTAATATTATGATGTCAGGTTTAACCGATCCGTTTTCTAGATATGTAGCTGTAGGGATTGCATAGTCATAGTGGATGGTATATAAATTGTTTCCAACTGTTTTTCTAGCATATGCTCCCAGGGCTTGCTGCTACACTGGATATTCAACTATTTACAAATAGTCCAGTGAAGATATCTACGCAGTCCGTGATATCGCATTGTATTATAGCCATCTCCTAGCAGAACGTCTGGATGTCTGGTGGCTCACACTCTCTACTTCTGTTTTCCAGAACCAGCACCTGATATTGTTGCTTAGACCACTCATCTTCTAAAGGAATTGATCATCAACCTTTGATCTTGAGCAGCCATTATCATTCTCTCATAGTGGAGAGATCCTTTTTTCAGTCAGTCTGTTGTGATAGTTTTTAATGATATGCGATCAGTAGAATCGCGAAATTCCTCGCATTGCTCTTCGATACTGGAGTGTGAGGTGACCGTGTTGAGGGATATGCGAGACAGAAAATCCTGTCCAATATTTTTCGATAATTTCCGTCCCTGCAGTCTGCGCCTCGGTTGGCAAAATAGACTCACCTTTGCGACCATAAGCCAGAGGTCGGCCCAGCATTTTACTCCGCACATAGCTCTGACGATGACGTAGTCGATAAGGTGCCAGTGCTTGGATCGCGGGTGCATCATTATGTATTTTTACAGATTGGTACACGAACAAAAGTGTCCGTGATAGAGAGATCGTAGAGAGCGCATGTGGGTAGGAGAATATTCCTATTGCTGTTGAATTTACCGATTCCTTGTTTGCCTAGAACTCTTGGCCAGGCTTGGGAGTCGGTGGCGATCCTGGCGTTAAAATCACCGAAAATTAACAATTTTTCGGATTGGGTTGTTGCTGCAATCAGCTAGTCCAGTTCCTGATAGAACTAATATTTCACGTCGTCTGAATTGGTCATTGTTGGTGCGTAGGCGCTGATGATGTAGAACTTACTCTGTTTCCGAGTGGGAGCCTCATCTTAATCAGGCGGTCGCTCAATCCTTCGGGGATGCTTTCTAGTTTCTGCACAAGGGTAATCTTTATAACAGAGCCGACACAGGATTCTTGTCTGTCAATTTCCTTGCGGCCGCATCAGTAAAACGTACACCCGCCTTCTGTCTCGGTCAGCTGACCGTTTTCTGCAAGGCGTGTCTCGCTCAGTGCAGCTATGTCAATGTTTTACCTGCCATGTTCTTTGGTTACCAAAACAGTTCATCTCTATGGTCGGTCCGTTTTTAGGTTATCGAGAAGGATTTTGACATTCCATGTTGCAATAGTTAGTGCGTCGGACATCTTTTTGTGTTTTATCTTACTTTTAATCCGCTTGACAGTGATCCCCGCAGGCCACCGTAAGCTGGTCAGGGTCGTGTGAGACAGGCTTTCTTTAAGGCACCTTTTCCAGCCGTGCTAGGGGAGAGCAGAGAGATCGTGAAGAGAGCTGCTCGGTCACCCGAAATGTTACCAGGCTCTTCTACTCTTATCGATTCAGTTAGGAACGACCACTTGTCCTTATTAGCTTGTATGCAGGTTCGTGACCACAGCTGCCAGTGACTCCACACCTGCTGCTCCGTCATTTCCCCATCGCCAAAAGACTGGTTGTTGTAGACAATGCTATGCTGTCGTTGTCGTTTTTGATTTGACATGCGCGGTATTTAAAATATAGTGAAGGAGACGTGCGCAGAATCAACCTCACTCTTTCGTGCTGGCGTATCTAGTCCAGTAGCAAGACGAAGTCGAGACGGTTGGAGACACATCAGGATGCATAAATTGGTGGAAGGTGCCAATAATGCCATTCATCCGTCTTGGGCATTCAGACTCCGGATTTGTATAAGGGTTACTCCTATAGCCTTTCATTCTCCCGAAGGTTCCCACAAGGCAGTGGGTATAGATGGTATTAGTCTGAAGCTCTCCTCGGTGACCTTCCCGCCTTGGGGAGCCTTTTCAGGAGCACAAGGCTCCGGACGGTATAGCTCGCCAAATCATTAAGCCCACACAAGGTTCATCACCGCGTCATGGTGCCATCCTAAAGATTATATATATATATATATATATATATATATATATATATATATATATATATATATATATATATATATATATATATACGTATTTGTAAACGTTGTATTAAACGGTAAGACAGTTAAGACTCTACGAGTCCGGTAAGAATCAATTTCGTCTTAAAGCATTAAGCAATTATTTGATTTATAACATTTTAAGCGTATTCTTTCAACAGCAAAAATAGTCAAACCTCCCAGACAGTGCTCCACACTTCCGGAATTAAAGATAGGTTACTCAATTTTCGCTTGGGACACTTTCCTGTGTAGGGGAGTAGAGACAGGACCCCCCCAAGATACTTTTCTGGCGACAATGATTTTTGAATAATCCTTTGATGTGTATCTGTTTCATTGCGTCCATCACGCTCGAACTGTTTAAGCTAGCTTCGTATTGACACCCGGAATAACGTTTACCGACAAGTTTTATAGATGAAAGTCTGTTTAATTTTTGTAAATCTTATTAGGTATTACTTTTCGTGCAGTGTCTGTGTATTGACACAATTACTTACACACCTATCGGAAAGTAATTGAAAACAGCGACACTATGTAAGTAGGTTTCAGTGAGGATGCTCTTTCGTAGTTAAGAAATAATACAAACACAACGTTTGTACTATTTCATAACTTATTTCATAATATAAATTATTATTTATACATTCAATATTTACAGAACGCCAAAATAAATATTTTTAACAAAGTAAACAATCGACTAAAGTGTGTGTATGGGGTTGATATATGGAAACAAAGTAAACAATCGACTAAAGTGTTTACATGGGGTTCATATATGGAAACAAAGTAAACAATCGCCCAATGTGTTTACATGTGGTTCATATATGGAAACAAAGTAAACAATCGACTAATGTGTTTACATGGGGTTCATATATGGACACAAAGTAAACAATCGACTAAAGTGTGTTTATGGGGTTCATATATGGACACAAAGTAAACAATCGACTAAAGTGTTTACATGGGTTCATATATAGAAACAAAGAACACAATCGACTAAAGTGTGTACATGGGGTTCATATATGGAAACAAACTAAATAATCGACTAAAGTGTTTACATGGGGTTCATATATGGAAACAAAGTAAACAATCGACTAAAGTGTTTACATGGGGTTCATATATGGAAACAAAGTAAACAATCGACTAAAGTGTGTACATGGGGTTCATATATGGAAACAGGAACCTTATGTGTTTGTCGATTTTCTCGGCCAACACCCGAGAACGAGTATCACTAGTACACCAACCACTAGTTTCATTCTCTCGGAAGGGTTAAACGAAGTCTCTTACCTAAGAAGTTCCACATAGTCTACTAATATCGAGCCCCCCAACCCATCGCTGCAATGTTGCAGCCTGTTGCGACCCTTACGGGCTTGTAATTATTAAGTTAACACCTTAGAACATTTACAAGAGTGTATTTACAGAAGTACTGAATAGTATGTTACAGAATGTCTGCGTCCGATACTGATACTATGGCTGCCACCAATGAGTATTACAATTACTGCTAGGACACTTCGTTGCAAGTTGCTTGATAGTCTTTGGAAGAATAAACCTACTCTTGAAAGAGTGTAGGTCACTATAACACCATAACGCACCCTGTGCTTGTTTTACGAGTACTACGACATAAGGCCAAAACGAATTTATTCCCTTTTTACAATTTCAACATAAATACCCCCAACAACCCCGACTACCAGCAAAATTCCTCCCCTTCATTTTAGAGGTAAAAAGGAAATGTGACCATTCTAGTAAAATAAGATTAATATATTTGTTTTCTATTATTTCACGATATATGTACACTGAAACTTTGAATTACGTCCGGGAGCTCTTATGTTGAACGGAAACTGTGAAGTCGTTTCTACAAAGAATAGTAGAATCCCTGAAGGCAGTTTGCATGTCATTATTTATTATTACAAGCACAAACAGTTAAGAGATGTGATTTATCACGATCCCAACATAGACCTTTACTACTGAAGATTAATCTGTGTAAACATTTAACATTTCTTCTTAAACGTTTTCTCCGTTAGCTTCAGATTACGCACTAACATGACTGAGTGTCCTCTAAGGCTTACGATCCTGGGCCATGACTTTCACTTTGTTGATTCCTATGTTTTTCCATTCACAAACGTTATCTTTCTATATTTTATTTTTGTCTGTCTTTCGAACAACTTCCTTATAGTATGCCGCTAACGCATATTTTTCATACTCTACACTGGGAACTTAAACATATTTAATTTAAAAGATGGATGATAATCATAAGCTTTTGTTAGAAATAGAAATCTAGCGCAACCGTTACAGGAATTATTTGTTTTCTGATCGTAATTAACACCTAGCAGGTCCGTTTCTTGTATCGGACTTCTTGTCACGTCGTAGAAGTAATATCTTTTGTGCCACTATCAGTAGGCGTCGTGGCCGTAGTCGAGTTGATTTATACTTTTGAGCCGTTGTAATAGATATTAATAACAACAGCAGACAATCTGTAATTAAATATTGTCTTTATTATATTTCTTTTACATTAAATGTTCTTTTAACTTGAAGTAATATTAAATATACCTCTCATTATCTCCTCTGGTGAATAAAAATATCAAAAATATACGTCTATGCTGGTCGTTGAATAACATCCGAGCTAAACATATTACTGGTTGATGTTAAACTTATCACTCACGACTTCGTGTTCGTGACGTTATTTTTCCAGACACGTTAGCCTGATTCCAAGTGGAAATGTCATCTTTGTCGTAATTTAATATATATAAATTTTGCTTTTTGTACATAACCACGCCTCCATATAACTACAGAGAATTCATATTTTCCTGTTAAAGAAATGGACCACTGCAGCTGGGATTCTATTGATGACACATTATTCTTCGACTACTCTGGATCATTTTTGGCCTTTTGGCTAAGATCAAAGTGCAGTATCTGTTCGGATGGATACTTCACGCCATAGACTGGTATTGTCTTGGCCTTCGGGCCTTGATTTACGCCGGTCTATGGGTCTGTCCTGCGCAGTGCTAGGAGGTCCATCCTCCCAGGCTTTGCCTCCCCTCTTTGGGGAGGAGTAAGTTTATTGCTTACTGTCTGAGGCGCCTCTACCGGGGAATGCCGACGGGGCTGCCCAGGCAATTTTTAAACCCCACTTTCCTGACCCGACCTTGTGGGAGTAAGATAAACACTGGCCTTGTGCCTAACTCTTGGAGAGGAGTAAATCAATACTCTGGATCGTCTGAAAGAAAAGGTTTTATGTTTGCCTGTAATTTAGAATTTACCTGAATTCTATGAGTTGTATGATCTTAGTATAACAGCAGACTGACATATTATTTGTGAAGTGTTCTTTTAATATTATATGATATATAATACATATTATTTATGATAATCCAGTGAGTATTATGTTGTATAGCTTCTTTAAAGTAGAACATTAATGATGACACTGCTTTCATCCTGACTTAACGGGGCTGCAATCCGGATCCTAAAACATTGAGAGCGCTTTACACGTTATTTTGAATTTCGTCAGAATATTGAACGGATACATTTTGACTTAATAAAATACCAAATTCTTCCACCGAACTAAAGCAACAAATCGCAGGTACAACATTATATCAGAAACTATAACACACACTCACCATAAAATCACTTTTTGTCTTACTTCCACAGCATCTACTCATCCGAAAATGATAAATTATTCTTTTTATTGAACTAAAAAAACACTCTTTCAAATAACTGCTGCCAGGTATATGTTTATATAACTCATCGTGGAAGACGATAAATTTGTATAACCCGCCATGTATCGCCATAGTTGGGTGTTTAAAATAGAAACATCACGAGTCAGCATTGCTTCAACCGGCGTCGGTATCCGTTATTAGTAGGACATTGTTTGAATTATCCCGTTTTCACCGACGAATGGCGAAAAAAACACGCGTTCTCTTACGGGGCCCCCTATCCTCCAATTTATCACACTCTGTTATCTTAAGGTATATAAATATATTATATATGCTTTCTTTGAGAAGACCAGGGTATTTCTTAAATCACAAAGCAACAGTTATAGTAATCGTACACGTGAGTTCATTGATTTGACTAACGGAGATAACTTTTCTCAACTCTACGGACTAAACGGATCGGGGCATTTAAGCAACCTTCGTATAAAACATAAATTGATGTTCGGTGTATGTGAATTAAGCAATCTACTATATAGGTGTTATGTGACTGACATGTCTTCAGTCGTTAATATTTCATCTGCATAAATATCCTTACATTCATCAAAGGCATCGACCCATCAGGGTGGGATTCCTTGACCGAAGACCGAAAATGGGAGGTAATGTAAAGGCATGCTACAAGAAGAGTGAAGATCGGATATACCAGAAGTCGAGGGTAAAAAAGAGCATAGACGGTAGAGGGTTGCAACATAGCTATCGTGACCAGACGCTACCTACATATGTAGCATCTGCAACAAAGCCTGCCTATCCAGGATAAGCTTGCACATTCACAACAAACGATGCATTTGGCAACGGACTAATCTGAGCCACCAGACTCTATTGTATTCTGACACAGACGGTGACAACTATGTGAAGTACTATTTCTTTATCTTTAAGATATCCTCTTCGAGATCTGTCGGGAAATGTGAACTTTTATGCCAAATAAGGATACTAGGTATTGCCCATATTCTAATAGCCCACGTTTAAAGACCTAGTTGATTACTCGAACCTGTACTTAGCGAACTTCCTTTCTGTTTAACGAACCATCTATTTAACGATTAACCGAAATTGCTATGCCTCTAAACGATGCATGACACAAGGAAATGACATACTGGTCGTGTTTTTTTCCGCTGTTAGATGTTGTAAATTTATCTACAGCATAATTGGGCATTTGGAGACAAAGAGAAAATCGAATTTAGCTGCACACAATGGATGTGCAGTAAAGACGCATATACAACTAAGTTAATCTCCTTCATACTCTGTTACATTTATCGATCGGTGATTTCGTTTCGGCTCAATTTAATGCGGACACAGATAAGCAATTGCTAAAAAAAGATAAAAGGTTTTGGTCGAACGAGTGACCGAAGTTAACCTAATCGAAACATATTTTTTGATGCCGCTCACTGAAATTGAATTTGCATTTCTATGTGAGGTATTGTCAATCGGACCATCGATTAGTCTCCAGTTTTAAATAGTATTTACACAAATAAACGTATTGTATGAAAGGACAACTTTTATATTTAATAATTAATAATAGGATGTTATTATATCTTTTACGATGGTCTTTTGTGTTTAAGTTTATATGACATTTTCTTTGCTGTTACGCGCTCACGTACTTCAGTATGAATAGCAGTTCTGTTGGCATAGCATGACGATCTATTTCATTTGAAAATATCATTTTTGTTTCTCTGAAAAACTCGTGTACTTACGTTGAAAATATTTTAATTGGGATTACATGTTCAAGTACTTACGTTCGAAATAGCATTTTCATTGGCACACGATGCTCAAATTTTTATGCGTAAAATTAGAATTAAATTTGACTTACACACTCATGTGAATGAACAACCGCTAATATGACATTGTGTAGTTTTCTCCCCAGCTACGGACATTTTGCTTTCCACTGAATGTTGAACTTTATGGAAAATACAAATTTACACGCGGTCCTCTGAATCTCATGTACTTAATTTTCAAATGACATCCTTAAAGGGCTGACTCATCTCATTTTTGTTTGTCTGATGGTATTTAAGTTTGAAATAGTATTTTCCTTGGTCTGATACGCCTCAACGTTTTATTCTAAAATCGTATTTTTATTTTGCTAAAATGATCATGCGTTCAGGTTTGAAAAACAATTCTTGTCTTTATTGAATAAAATTGAAATCACATTGCGCTAAATAAAGGAGCACATCGTTAAATATATTATACTTTTGTATAATATATTTAACGATGTGCTCCTTTATTTAGCGCAATGTGATTTCAATTTTATTCAATAAAGACAAGAATAAAGTCAATCCTTTTTCATGTGAAATAAATTAATTATTAATATTCTGATATAATATTTCTGTATATTAGTGGTGTTGCCCAATTTAAAGGCCGCCATGAAAACACGGACACGGGGTTTAGCTAAAACAAGTATATAAGAGAAAATAGTAAGTAATATGTCAGTCCTTACTGCCAGAGTAGACTGGGGTTGCATTCAACGGTATTTAATTGCTTCCTACCGCAAAGAGGGGAGACACGACCTAGAATGGTGAACCTCCTAGGACTACCCAGGACTCAACACCTTAGCCGGACAGAAAAAAGACACCGAAATACCATAGTCTCTGCCGGACAAACTGTTTAGAACGAATCCTCGACAGGTGTACCCCAGTTCGAAGACTGGGTATGCATTCAACAATATTTAATTGCTTCCCACCGCAGCAATATGTGAGCTAAAGTCAGAAGATGGAGGAATAATCAAGCCGGCTCCCTTAAAGGATGAGCACTCTGGTCTAGCAAAATAGCATGGGCAACCCCGTTGACATTCCCCGCTGAGGGCGCCTCAAGCAGCACTCAATAAACTTACTCCACCCCCAAAAGACTGGTGTTGGTTTCAACAACTGATAAGCGTAATGCTTCCAGTGTGTATTTAGAATGGATGAGTCCAAACGAATTGTTATACATACGGCACCATAACAATTCGAAAACTGTCGGGTAAGTTTGTGCCGATTTTTAGTAATTCATGTTTTAACACTTTAAATACATGACAAGTTAATTGAAAGCTATATTATACTTACATGTCTGGTAAGAGCATACGTCAAACTATCTTTTTATGAAGTTAACAATTATTTTATTTGTGATTATATTATTTAAATAGACGATTGGAAGACTAATTTTAGGCACTTGATGCTTTTCTATTTACTTAAAGTAAAGATGTTTAGCAAACAACAAAAATGATACGTTCAGTGTATCATTGAGATGCTTTATATGACAGGACAATACGGATTCGCAAAGTTTAGAGCTGGGGATGAAGACACTAAGGCTGACCATCGTCTACAGCTGACGGCCAAATAATCGAGGATAATGCACATTACGCAACACGACAGCTTGCAGAAACTCTTTACATATCATAATTAACCATGCATGAGCATGTGATTAAATATCTAATGGCATATATGTTTTTGAGTTTTCATTTCCATTTAAATTTCCGGGCAACATGATATATAACTACTGTAAATATGTAAGACCCACGATTAAAATACAGTTTCCCAATCGAAGACAGAATTAAAATGAAAACAAAAATTGTCATCATTAGGAAAAAAATATGACAAACAAAAACAATGTATGGAAAAATGTGAGGATAGTGGAAAGAAAGAATGTGAATTCTATTGATATACCAGTCGTAAATGCTTTTTGTACTGGCTTAAATGTTAATGGAATGTAAGACCTAAACATACAACTTCAAGTTTAAAAGCTAGCAATCGATAAGTGTTAGATGTATGTACAAGTCTATAGGATAAAAAGGGATCACTGGATGTGACTTGGACGGGATGAAACGCTCGGATCAAAAAGGTTAGACACAAAAGCGATATTGAGTTATGTTATGACATTCGTTGAAAGGTCAAATGGCTCTGACGTCACAGATTCCTGGTGAGAAATCAGCTTTTAGTCAGTTCACCATGGAAGCGCTTCATGGACAGACGCCCATAAACTGAGCTCTGCAATGCACATAGTCGGGTGACATCGCCAGATATGTGCTAAGACAGAATAAGATCCAAACGGCGGGACAAGAAAATAGCTGATTGAACCCGTCACATTTCCACAAAGTAGTATGAAAGAAAGACAGAGTTTGAATGAACGAACCGACGAATGGAGATCTCTCCGACTGAAGTGTGAAATACACCAATAGAAAAACTCTAAAAAAGTCTCGTCTTCCGATGTTTTGTCTCCGTGCATGAACACAGAATTTTCCCACAAAACAGGTTCTACCACTGTACATCACGAGCCGGCGACGGAGATGAGTGTGCCAGAAAACCCACGACCAGCGGAGGCAGACATTTGTAAAGTAACTTTCCTTATGCATAACTCTTAGGATAAATAAAGAACACGCAATTATGTCCCTTGGACCATTTCAGAGTTATCGCCATTTGTCGAGTGGCTTGCCGGAGTGAAAAGTAAACATTGACACGGATCAGACTGTCTCATATTTCATCTCGCGTTACAGCGGCTAAATAACTTATTTCATTCTAATTACACTTTTAATAAATCTGTTAAACCTTTCTGTTGAAAAGTCATCCATTTTGTTTGACGAGTTATTAATTATTATAACCTAAATTACATGGTTTACAACAGTGGCGACGGAGGATTTGATTGACTTACAATTTTTTTCAAAAAAAAAACAAACAAAAAAAAATTGATGGTACAATTCAGCGATTACTGGAAAAACAGTTACGGTTGATGGAATTATTTTCAGAGAGATTTTCCACACCTACATCGTCGATTTCAGAAACAAATCTTCGGACATCTACAGATTCCATTTCACAAACAATAACGGGATTTCGTTATGACCTAATGGCAAATTCGACATTCGAAACATGGTTTGCGCGGTTCGAGGACATTTTTCGAGTGGATTTCAAAGATCAAGCTGACGACTGGAAGGTGAAACTTTTGTTACGTAAGCTTGGGACGTCGGAACATGATCGGTATGTAAATTACATATTGCCAAAACATTCTCGTGACTACGATTTTAAAAGCACAGTACAAATTCTCACTCAGATTTTCGATGAGCATATTTCATTATTAAATATGCGTTTTAATTGTCTTAACATAACGAAATCTTCCTCGACCGATTTTTCAACCTATGCAGGCTTTGTAAACAAAGAATGTGAACGTTTTAAAATCCCTTCCATCTCGATTCTCAGTTCAAATGTTTGATTTTTGTGTGTGGTTTGAAAACAACAGACGAAGCAAACATTCGCACAAGGATTTTGTCAAAAATAGAACAAAATCCAGACATAACATTGCAACAAGTTGCCGTGGAATGCCAGCATCTAGTTAATCTAAAACATGATTCAACTATGGTACAACAAGCATCCGCATCCATGGTAAACACAGTTCAAAAACAACGTCGGCCCACCTCACCGACTTCAAAATAAGTCCAGCCCCCAACAGCTTGTTGGAATTGTGGCAACTGGCATTTTGGGCGATACTGCATCTTCAAGACACACCGCTGTCGCAGCTGCAATCGACTCGGACATAAAGAGGGATTTTGCATCCCTCCACGACAAAAACCAACACATAATAGGCAAACCTCACATGCACACAACAGGCAACGACATCAACACAGTTCAAATACAAACAGTTTTACAAAAACGAACAGTCTGATAGCAACTTTTCTCAAAAAAAATCCAAACGAAAATATGTTACAGTACAATTGAATTGCCATCCTATTCAATTGCAAATCGATACAGCATAAGATATAACTATCATATCACAAAAAACTATGGGAAGCCATAGGCAAGCCTTCATTGACACCAACAAGTCAGGTAGCACAGAGTGCTTCTGGAGATTGTGTTCACATCACGGGTCAATTACCCGCTACCGTCAAAATGAAAGGAAAAACGGTGTCAGGTGCCGTATACATAGCAAATTCATGCCATAATTAGCTGGGACTTGATTTTATCGAGTTACTAGGTCTTCTCGACATTCCACTCAACCAAATATGTGAGGTGGTGTCCACATCGTCACATCAGAGCAGTAAAGGCGACTTCAGCAAGAAGAAACAGCAACGGTGTCGGCGGAACAATCGACCAACCACCAACCTTTCGTTTGGACCAACCTTTGGCTCCACTTCAACAGAAACTCCCACAATAATATCAACACCAATGATTACCACAGGGAATCCTAAAATCACCACAACATCAGGACCTACTTCAACAACATCAGTTCGATGTGAGTCTACTAAGGGTATGACTGATAAAACCTTCATACCTGATGACTACATTAGTGGAACACCAAACACACCAAACTCTCCAGTAAGTGATGGCAGACCTGCTGGACCTGGATGGATTGTACCAGCGCCGATTACATCTACTGAACCCAAACCTAGCATCACCGTTAAATCGACTGATGACCCTCAAGGGGTAGAGCTGCTCAAGGTTGATGTGACCGGTAATGCTGTGAAAATCACGATTCTTGTACAACGTCCAGGATCAGAAGATTTTGTAGAAATTCCTGATGGCACTAAAATCACTGGTCCATTCATCTCAACCACATTTGACAAAGTTATGGCAATCAAGGTGATTTTTGAAGAAAAGGCAGTTGATCAGAATCCAGACTACAACGTATGGCTGGATATTGAAGCATGTTTCCATTTGCCAACATCTCCAACAACATCATCTACAGAGAAAATTACCACAGCAAGACCTCGACCAACCACCTCCTACATGAAGCAAGCACCAATTCACCATCGAGTCAATTACCCACCAGAGGTGTACCAGCCAGAACCCCACCCGCCTGGTTGTGCAGCAGCAGCAAGGTTCGGTCCTCGCAATACAACAGTCCTAAGCAGAAATTGCGCACAATGTTGCGTGCTCGTCAGCTATCAACCCAGGGTTACATTCAGCATAACACACGTTCGGTCGCTACCGAACCATCCTCAATCCAACGGACAAGCCGAAAGATTTCTAGACACATTCAAAAGCGCACTACTAAAAGCAAGACGGGAGGGAACAACAGAGGAGATACTACATGCTTTCCTCCTTTCCATATGGAATAACACCAAACAGAGCTGTGAAGAATGGTCTATCACCAGCAGAGGCACTCATGGGACCAACACTCCGTACCACACTGGACGCTTTACGTCTCCAGCCACAAAGGCAACAAAAAGCCCTAACAAAACAAAAGCATTTTCAGTTGGCACACCAGTGTTTTCTTGGAATTACAGACCTGGCTGGCCAAACTGGGTACCAGACATCATCCGCAAAATAAATGGACAATTTCTGTATGATGTTCAAGTCGGAAATAAATTCTGGGCACGGCACAAAAAACAGTTGCGTCTCAGATACTCTGTAGGCAACTTAGTGGACAACAGAACAACCATTCCATTTTATTTGTTAATGGACATATTTGAACTGCCATCTCCATCACCTCTCATTCAGACAAATGCAGATGAGAATTATCAAAGACCTCCCAGAACTTGGCCAAAGCGCAGTCGCACTAGAATAAAGCACCTCCAAGTTGACCCCAGGTGCGCTCGATACAGTTAAATACTAAAACGGGGAGATGTTAGGATAATTAAAGAACACGCAATTATGTCCCTTTGACCATTTCAGAGTTATCTCCCGTGTCGAGTGGCTTGCCGGAGTGAAAAGTAAACATTGACACGGTTCAAACTGTTTCATATTTCATCTCGCGTTACAGCGGCTAAATAACTTATTTCATTCTAATTACACTTTTAATAAATCTGTTAAACCTTTCTGTTGAAAAGTCATCCATTTTGTTTTACGAGTTATTAATTATTATAACCTAAATTACATGGTTTACAACAATAACATATTGGGTCCTAATCTGTAAAACGAAAAGAACTAAAAATCGAATATGCCTAACGAACAATTTTTAAAATGAGTAATAATTTAAAAGAGAACTATGTTTAAAATCCGTAATTTGAAATGTTTAAAAAGAAAAAGGTTTTGTTAAAGAGCAGATGTTTTAACGGGAATTATTGAAAATAGGTAGACAGTTGTAAGGCTTAAAATTTGCCCTAAGGAAATATATTAAAAGTGCCCGTTGGAAATGCCTATAGAAGTGTCCTACGGAAATGAGTTAAAAAAAGGTTGAAAACGCTTTCATAATCTTTTCATAGACTTTTCGTATTGTTTTCGGTTACGATAAGATTTAATTAACAAGCGTTATGTAACAAATGCGTTTTTGGGACCGTAACCAGTTGTTTGATTGCTTTAAGAGAATTGCCGCGGTCAAGGCAGGAGTAGTGGCCATGCAACATTTACACGTGATCTGTTATGCTTCGTTTTATTTGAAATGCTTTAATAAACTAGTTTCCGTATCATTGCACGATCTGAGTAGTAAAAAAATGATAGTGTCTATGTGATATATTTAACTGTGAAAAATACATTATTTCATAACACATTACTTTTCAAAGGTCGTGTTCCCTCCCCTTTTTGCAAGGGGAATAATTGATTTTTGCTCAACAACAATCGACAAGCAAAACAACTCTTGTTTAACTTAGTTAATTATTTTTATACACCTCATCTTTAAAGCGTATTTTCATTATAAAATAGCAACATTTATTACAACAAAAAATTTAAAATATATTTTTATTTATTATTATAGCATTTAATTTTCGTAGTGTTAAATTTTCTATGAAAAAATAAATAAATAACAATAAACTTTTTTTTTGTTTACAAAACGATGTTACACTATTCTATCTACATTACGAAAGAACAGATTCAGAGTATAAGTTAAAAATAACACCCTGTGTTAAACTACCCCACTCTTTTCACAAAACCAAAAATAGATTATTCTTTTTTAGGCGATTACGTATGAAAACCCTTAAAAACTTGGTAGAAATATGAAGAAAAAAACGCTTATTTTAGAATAAGGAGTGGGGATCAGTGTCGTATATCAATTTAATTTCAAATGATCCCCTCACTACTGGACAATTGTAGCGTTTTAGGGAAATTAACTAAATTCTTTTTTTTTGCTATCGGAGCGATTTGTTGTTTTAGAGAGAGAGGGTGGGTCCATTTTACGTGTGGTTTTGTGACCTTGTCAGTCGGACTTAGGGTTAGCGGTTAAACTATTTTTTATTTATTTCCCTAAAAAGTTTGAATGCCCCAGACATTGGGCATCATTTTGCATCAAATATATATGAAACTTATCGCCCACTTTAAATTCTAAAATTATTGTTTTTTTTTATCTTTCCATTATCCACAGTATTCACTCTTCACACGTAATCGCCTAAAAAGTTGAATTACATTTTGGGGAGCGAGATAAGTGGCGCCTGTTAACTACAAATTTACCCATATTGCATTTCTTTCATCTAGGATTTTTTTTAACTATACGTCCTTTTTTCACAGGAAAGGTAAATACAACGAAAAAATCAATTGCTTACGATCAAAATTAAATCATAAGCAATTGATTTGTTTCGTTGTATTTACCTTTCCTGTGAAAATTGAATAAATAACTTCTTTCGAATTGGCTAATTTTATATCTTATTTTTAGGCGTAAATAAACATGTTAAATGTTTGGGTATTATTGTTGATTGAAACCCCATCCCCTTTTCAGGCAGTTACGTGTGCATACTTTGAAAAACCTGATGATAATGTTAAACATTTGTCAAAAAAAGAGAAGACCTCTAATATTTCTAAATTATAAAAAAATATTATTTGTTTTACTATTCATTAAGTCTTTTTTGTCTTTAAAAATCAAAGGGGGCCATAACAAAGTAATCATTTCGAAATACTCAGTAATATGAAATTGTTTTATTTGACCAACCGACATTCTAGTCTTTCATCTATTTATTTAATTATATGACCATTTCTTAATGGGGAATTCATTTTTATTTTTCGGATGAAACTAAATAAAATTCCTCGACTTTAATATATCTTAAATACCATATCAATGAACCTTTCTTTTCTTATAAATAACATTTCCAAACATTAGAATATAGTAAATAACACTACAACAATCATATTTTTTAATGTTTTGTTCCAAATTACCAATATGTGAAATGGATTTTTTTCTGTAAAGAAAACTATAGTTTTATTAACTGCTGCCCAGGGGCGGGTTGTTTTTGCTAGAACTTGATATTAATGTATTATATGTGTCCCAAAATAGCTTATTGCATAATTAAAATGCTGAATCAGAAAAATGAAAAATCTATTGATCTTATTACAATAAGTTTGCCTTGGTCTAATTTTGACTACACAGTCAATTATAACTTGTGACTAAAATAAATTCATTTAACATATATTTCATTGTTTTAGTGTTCATATATCTCTAAAACATACTATAAAAAATAATGTTTCTTAAGATTTGAGCAACTTTCTTTGCCATTAATTTTTTTTCATACATATACGTTTCACCATTGCGGAATCATCAGTGTAGAGGTAACCAGTTAAATCACTCGCATGATTCGAAGCCAAATTTAACTCCAATTCCGAGCGCACTAATCAATAAGGCTACTGTGAATGGCTACAAACAAGATGAAAAATAAACCCTATATATGTGCCAAGGAGGTGGATTATAATAGTCGGCCGGCATAACAGTGTTTAACAGAAAAAAAAACTGGCATTTATAGCTTAGACCTGACGGCTTATTTTATTACTCATTAATACGCCCAGCTGGGAACGGGCTACAAAAAAATATTTTGTTTTTGAATTTTTATGATGAGGATTGATAATTTCTATTATTTGTATTATTCGAGCTACTGTTCTCATCATGACTGTAATTATCACAACGTTTCGGCCGCTGTAATTTCCGGCATTCTTCAGGTGTATTTTTCAGAACTCGGGAATATTTGTGTCGAACTAGGGAATCTGGACGGAATATCGTACATAACCCTTTATTTAATCCACGGGGGTAGCAGCACTGGTTCCGTCAGCAATGACTGGAAGAAGTCTTCAGTAATTCGCAATTCTTCGTATCGTTCGTACCGAGTATTAGAGAATTATGTCAGACATTTGGTTATCGTTGCAGTTGTATTTTTATCAGTAATGCAGTATATCCATGAATGCAAAAACGTCGTTGCTTTGTATTATCCGAAACAGTTACATGATAAACGATCTTTTTTTCTATTTTACGTTTTGGATAAGTTCTCCTGTTTATGTTTTACGACTTAAGTATATGCGTTCCCTTTGGTATTTTGTAAAATTTGCAGCCGTAAAATCGACTTATGCAAGTTCTATATTTGGCATATGCGGTTAAGTTATTATTCAAACAATAAAACCCCTTGGATACAGAGTGTTACGATAGTATTGTTGTCACACGGAATTCGGAGGGACATTCTCATGAATTAGCAGTGGGAGCTGATTCTGTGGATAGTCGAATCCTCTACATAGCCTATATAAATTGACAATGTTTTACTAAACGCTCTTTATTAAATCTCTCTCACTCTCTCTCTCTCTCTTTCTCATTCTCTCTCTCTCTCTATATATATATATATATATTATATATATATATATATATATATATATATATATATATATATATATATATATATATATATATATATATATATATATATATATATATATATATATATATATATGTATATATACAGGGTGATTCATAAGTCACTTAGCTATTTATTTTTGAAATTCTAAACTTAAAAAATACGGTAATACAAAACAGAAAGTTTATTGAACAAATTTATTTATGGGAGTTTAAAATTATAGCAAATTTTCAAAATGTCCACCTTCGTTCTACATGCATAGCCCCATTCTTTTTTGCAAGGAATTTACGACTCTTTGTAGCATATTTGATTGATTAATTTTAACAAACTCGGCAGTGATTTTTTATTTGAGGTCGTCGATGTTAGTTATCGGCGTGGCAAATACTTGGTCACGTAAATATCCCCACAAAAAATAGTCCAACGGGGTCAAATCAGGGCTTTGCGGAGACCAATTGATTGGCCCATCTCGACCCCACCATCGATGATTAACACACATTTAAATAAATAAAAATAAATATATATATAGAAACAAATATATAAACGAACAAATTTAAAATAACAAATAGCAGTAATAAAAGAGTAAGATAACAATTATCAAAAGTTCATAGTATGTTTGTGCTTCATATGGTAATCATTTTAAATAGCTAAGTCAAGTGACTTATGGATAACTCTGTATGCATATTTAATAAAAATCACACAATACTTACCTAAAACACCGGAATTACCTTAACTTCTTATAGCTCAACAAATCGAAGATACAATCTGTCTGTTGATCACAGTATATATATATATGTATATATGTATGTATATATATATATATATATATATATATATATATATATGTATACATATATATATAGATATAGATATGGATATATACATATATCTATACATATTTATACGTATATATATTGAAAAGCCTTGGCTTAAGGAAATAATAATAAACACTAGTTTATTACTGAATACACCTTGCATTGAACAATTGAAATTTGAAATTAATTTGGACAATCGTCGCATTTTTATCACTTTTTTTCTTCTATCTCTCATCTATATATATATATATATATATATATATATATATATATATATATATATATATATATATATATAAGAGGGTAGTGCAGTATTAGTGCAGTTCCAACGAGTTAAAAGGTATATATGTAAAGGAGTAAGGCTACCAACATTTGTAAAAGTTTTTTTTCAACATGTATTTATTATTTTGCTACTTCATAATTTTGTTATTTTATCATTTTATAATTTTATATAACGCGTTTCAAGCGGTGGTCCGCTTTTATCAGATATGTAAATCCATTCGATTTGAAATAGTGTTGTTTCATTTTATGACATTTTTTATTATTTGACGTTTTTGCGCATGCGTGAGTTTGCGGGTGTGTGAGTATGTGTTTTGATAATTTTATATCTTTTATTTTTTTTATTTCTTATCATTCCTGCTTCTCTTGGTCAAAGTCGTGTGTGTTTTTTAAGTACGTGTTATTTTGACCTTTATTTTATCGGTCATCTTCATTTTTTGGTGTGCGTAGATTTTCTTTTGAAATGTATTACTTTTTATTGCCCCCTGTCTTCAAGAAGGCTGTTATGCCCACGTGTGCGTGTGCGAGTGTGCGAGCATGCGTGTGGTCAGTTCTATACATATCTGAGCGACATATACACCCCCACACGCAAACACGCACACACACATATGTGTGTACACACACACAGGCGTACAGAGAGGTAGAGAAAGGTTGATAAAAGTGTGTTTTGTTAGAATTATTATCTGTTCAATGCTGGATTGAATTTAAATATGCAGTTTTATTCTTGTGTTAGTAAGTAGGTGTAATCTTGGCTTTGGAAAATTGGCATTATTTTAAATTTTTATCCGCTGCATGAGTGCACATGTTGGGAGACGAATAATTTATATATATATATATAATATATATATATATATATATATATATATATATATATATATATATATACATATATATATACCTAACCACTGATAGATATGTACATATCGACAGATATATATATATATATATATATATATATATATATATATATATATATATATACTAGATGAAGTGAAAGAGTAAAATAAGATGCGACTCAAATATTATTTTCATTCAATGTTCAAGCAAAGTCCTTTATATATATATATATATATTTATATATATATATATATATATATATATATATATATATATCTGCATATACATCAAAATATTTACTATATTACGTGCAATTATATATTATTAAAAATATTTCTAATTGAGCGTCACATGTTATTGATGTCAATTCGCGACGGCTTTATTTCTATTCTATCAGTTTTAATGTAAAACAAAATCCATTCGCCTGGTATAGTAACATTTTAGATTTTATAATTACTATCGTAATTATAGAGTATATAGCTGAAAAGTGAAGATTCTTACATCTGGATCCTTTTATAACAGTTATATCTGAACCATTATTTGAGCATACAGTCAGAGAGTATTCTATTCCTATTGTTTAATTAATTAATAGTATGCTAAATTATGCTACTTTAATAATAAACAATGTAATGCTACATGGAATATATTTTCTCTGATCATATATATGTCAGACAATGAAGTATAATTTGAGAAACTGATATAATAAAAGGTGTATGTTTAAAGATCCTTGCTTTATTTGATCCGAAATTTATTCTATATAGGTGAATTTTTAAATATAAAAATATATATCATGTTCCAATTACAAAATTATGAATGTTTCATAAATGTGCATTCTTCTCTTAGTAATACTATATATATATATATATATATATATATATATATATATATATATATATATATATATATATATATATATATGGGTGTGTGTGTGTGTATAGTAATGTACAGAAATAATGGGTCGCTGTATCAAAGCTTTTCAGTGCGATTTGACAAGAAAGTGGCTCAAGCCGCCATTGAAACTCGGCCGTCTAGACGTCTGAAAATCAATGTTTTTCTGAATTTATTAAATATTTCAAATTTAAATATTCAACATATTTTTATCTTATTTTAATTTATGATGGAAATTACAATTCTAAAATAGAAGTTATACTGAAGGCAATACTAAATGACATATTGTTATGGTGCCGTACCTATGTCACGAACATTCCTAATAGAATAGTGGAAGCATTTAGGCTTCTTGTAATTGGATTGAACTCCAGTCTACCCTGGCAGTCAGGACTGATATATCACTTCACTTGTGCCCTGTACATATCTTTTTAATATATATTGTTAACCTAACCCTGTGTACTGTGCATTCATTTCGGCCCCTAAACAGGGTCACAACACTTATAATATTTGAATCTATTCTAGCTGAATTAAAACTAAAAAAAAACTTATTTGAAACTAAGAAATTAAAATGTATTCTGATTATCTTGAAACGTATTCTGATCTTATTATTAAAATTAGAGATTTTCTGATTCATTAATTTGAATTAATAACTTAATTTGATATTTTTTTCAGCGGATAAAAAGTAACTAATGCAAGTTAGGTTTTTTAGATGCTTTCATTTTTGTGATGTCATAATGATTATTGGTTCAACTCAATTAGCAATTGCTACTAACATTTCCACCAACTCAAAGTAAACCTGGAAACTGTTGCTTTATAGTTTATTTCATTATTAATAATAACTAGAATTTCTCATTAAGCTTTAATTATCGCATGTTTTTGTTACGGTAACAAGTCTAATAGTGTGGAATTTCATTTGAAATGTACTTAAACTGAGCGAATAATACATTGAGAAATAATTCGCCTGACGTATTTGATTTGGGTTCCGTTAAAAAATAAACATTACATTTTATCAATTTATAACATTCTTAATTAAATACACACATTTTTTTAATAGAAATCAATTTTATTAGTGTTCATTCTATTTGGTTTTAAGCAAATTGAAAAGGGAAGATTCCCATTTCAATTAGCAGGAGTAATTAAGATTAATTACCCGTGGTCTTTATCTTATAAAAGCATAGAAACAATAAATAAAAATGGGTTGTCTTCTTGTCGATAGTTAAGAGTGGATTGAAACGAACGGCGATTAATCACAATTTTGTGGGATTTGAAGAGAAAAAATGTTAGTTCATTTCCGGGGGAGCTCCCCTTAGACTTTGTGGTGGGAGACTCGTATTTTCATGATGTCATTAATAACCATTCAATATAAATGACTTGCAACGATGAACAGTGGTGAATATCAATCGAAATCCAACGAATGTGAGTTTATATGTTTGTAGACTAACGCCATTTATGTGCAAGTTATATAGGTAACACACCGTGAAACAGACAAATATGTATTGAAAAACTTGGCTACGTTAGAATTCTGCATACATCACTCTCTATACAAAGTTAGTTATGTATATATGGTTATACATGTGTATGTATGGGATAACCTCTAAAACCAATTAAACTATTATGTGGCTTGTATTTAGTCAACTTTATTTTATGCAAAGTGGGGTGGAAAAACTCCGTCAAAATTAACAGGAGTTTTGAACAATAGGCACTAGAAGACAATAAATATTCACCAAATTCTAGTTCTTTCGAAGGATTATAAAAGGGTTATGGGAACGTAATATTAGCACAACTTCTTATATGAACATTTAAATATTTTAGATGTCCTTTAAATATGATCCATAGTGGTTAGACACCAATTAAACAAGAATCTTTGAATTTCACTTTTTTAATTAAAGACACATTCTAGAATAAAAGCCATGTAATAGAGTTTGATCAACATTGGAAGACTAGTTTTCGACATTACGGCTATTATCACTATATTTCGCTTTTAGTATTTTGAAAGGGACGTAAAATGACACAGGGAATTAATTTTATACGCCTCGGGGCGGATATCGTCTTGTATTTGTTTCGCCTGATGTAAATATGTAATTAAAACAAGTAATAGAACTATTTCGATAAAATCAGACTAATAGAATAACTGGATATGGAAATTAACGGAAATTAACCAAGCCACACATCCTTCCCGATTAACACCAATAACCAACACGAGGATAACTATTTACCAAAAAGAAACTTAATTTATTCTTTTGAGTGCAATGAACGACCGTTTTTATTAATGAGACCCATTTCATTTCTCTCAATTAAATTTGTCATATGAATTCACGCATGCTACAATAATATTAGTATTTCTCCAGCCTCTGAACAAGCTTACAAATTATAATGTAAATTATTTAGCAGACACAAACTTTTAAATATAATTATTCAATCTTAAAGGAGAACTATTTGACAAAATAAGCCGGACAGAAGATGTACTACGATTCAAAATGATATTCATTAAAAATAATATTCAATTGTACGAAAGATAGTATATATATGTATATATATATTATCGTCATTACGTTTTTAGTTTTGTACTTTCGTCATATCATACATACATTCTTCATTTTAATAAAAAAGATTTCACGAAGTGACCGAAAATCAAGTGTGTGGAAATACTCTTTTTGCCTCAACAAAGACGGTAGCCTCATATTTATTACTACAATTTCAAATATTTTCAGGTGATGTTTAGACCGTGAATAGTACATCAAACGCATTGTTATTGTATTATTTGGTGCATGGCAAGTTCTTCAATAAATTATCATCGTTTTTCATCGTTTGTGCCTGGATGTATGCAATTAGAAATTATTAATATGGTTAGCTAGTTGATTGGAATATATATATATATATATATATATATATATATATATATATATATATATATATATATATATATATTATACATGCGTTGCTCGAGAAAGTAGATAAATTCAAGAAATTCTATGTCAACTTTTAAACTATTGAATTATTTGCTGTATACGATTCTATGGCGCGAATACAGACCCCACGATATTAATATACAACAGCAACTAGAAAGGTATAGCCTGAGAGCATGCCTACTTTCGAGTAACAAAATTAAACATTCAGCTATCAGCTTTAATTTAATCAAGCAGGTGTTGATTGATGACATATACTTTGTCATTTTTAGGAGGTAGAATTAAATTTTCCATTTACTACTAAGTTTTGTGAGGTATGAAACAATTGATGCAATACCCGGAGTAGTAAATATTTTGCCATAGTTTTTTGTGGCAAACCTTGTCATAAAATATTTTTATATGTAGAGAGGCAAACTCCACTAGCCATTTACTGACTATTGTGATACACGCGCATGTTTGCAGATAATGTTACTGCACTTCCACAAACATAACAATTAAATGCAATCATTTAGCTCATCAGTCGGACTTCCACGTTAAACAATAGTACATGTGTGTCTGAAGTCACCTGATTATAAAAGTGTGATGCCACTTATGACAACATCACGTCTTTTGAGATCACGTAATGTTTTATCCAGAACTTCCAATGTTTTTGTTATGTCATTGTACATCTATATCATACGACCAAGAAACACTTTTGAAAAACTTTAGATACATTTTGCTGGTTTTCTACCAAAAGTATTAACTACAGTACGAAACACGCAACTCCAATCAGTATTTAGTTATTCTCTTCCATCCCTTACAATTGATGTTTGCTCATGTTGTTGATTACAAATTTCACACACCCATGCAGTGATGCCGTATGAGGTAAATTCCAATTTCGCCAGTGTTTCATAATACATGTAATAAGTTATATATTCGATATAAACCAGAGCCATATTGAAGATGTTGTCTTCAAGTGTTATATTAACCTAATATAGTTTATTGCGTTCCCTAAGAAGGGCATTTTCGAATGCTTTTTTGTGTGCATCCCAAAGTCGTTTTGGATGAGATTGTACATGTAGTCAGCATAATGACACACACAGGCCCATAATTACCTGCAGTTTTAGATATAGCTGCAACCTGTACAGTATCATTCAAATGGTTCGCATCCGCAAGTAGTCAATGCCCACTACATTCATCATTAGATACATTCATAAATTGATCATTATTAGTTCTGAGGTCATTAAAGCTGTTGACCTCTAACATGTTATCAAAGTTGTCTCAAACAGATCAAGAAAAATAATTAGTATTTATTTACTATCACACCCATCGTAGTTCAGCCACCCGACCGCAAATTAAAACGGAGACGAGTAACCAAGGCTTTTTTTTGTTATTTGGTATTTCAAAAGAATTTCTAAATTATACCCGGGTTAGATAAACAACAATATTCATTTTCGGCTACATATAAGTTTTTGTTTTGTGTTAGAGTAAGGTTAGATATACTTACGAAATATCTATGCCCCCCCCCCCGCAAAAGAACTTAAAAAATATAAATTATAAAAAAAGAAAAAAAACCTATTTAATACGGAATAATACTGACGAATTAGTTCGCTTAAAAAGAGATCTCATTGGAGTGAGTCAATATATATTTGGTTTGGAGAGCCGGATTTAAAAGTGTATGTTTTTAATCAATGTTATTTTGTTTATAATCAATGTATTCATGTTAATTCAAAACTATTTTTAAGAAGGTAAATATACTTATTGTATATATATGAATGCCTCCTACCCAACCGAAACGAAATGCCAGCTTTTCAACCGCTTATACAAGTTCCCCCTCCATTAGTATTCATTTTACATGTTTTAATTTATTTTAAAGTATACCCTACAATACTTTCTTGCATGAGAAAAGCTAAATTGTTATTCAGCGCATTATTTTATTAAGAAATTAAAAAAACTATCCCCCATTCAAAAAGAAAAGTGACACAGGAATGTAACGCATGAAACACAGAACAAGTCCGACGAATGTGGTTTCTACTTCTTGCATGAGAAAAGCTAAATTGTTATTCAGCGGGTTATTTTATTAAGAAATAAAAAAACTATCCCCCATTCAAAAAGAAAAGTGACACAGAAAAGTAACGTATGAAACACAGAACAAGTCCGACGAATGTGGTTTCTACTTCTTGCATGAGTAAAGCTAAATTGTTATTCAGCGGGTTATTTTATTAAGAAATAAAAAAAACTATCCCCCATTCAAAAAGAAAAGTGACACAGAAAAGTAACGTGTGAAACACAGAACAAGTCCGACGAATGTGGTTTCTACTTCTTGCATGAGAAAAGCTAAATTGTTATTCAGCGGGTTATTTTATTAAGAAATAAAAAAACTATCCCCCATTCAAAAAGAAAAGTGACAAAGAAAAGTAACGTATGAAACACAGAACAAGTCCGACGAATGTGGTTTCTACTTCTTGCATGAGTAAAGCTAAATTGTTATTCAGCGGGTTATTTTATTAAGAAATAAAAAAAACTATCCTCCATTCAAAAAGAAAAGTGACAAAGTAACGTATTGAACACAGAACAAGTAACGTATTAAACACAGAACAAGTAACGTATTAAACACAGAACAAGTCCGATGAATGTGGTTTCTATTTCGCGTAAAAGAAACCCTACTAGAATGAGGCAATTTTAATTTTGTTTCAAAAGCGGTATTTTCAACAAATATTGAAAATAATATTTAAAAAGATTGTTTTTATGAATGATTTTTTCGTGTTGGTGAGAAGATTTATACGAAATAGATTTTATTGATAATATTTTTCTAATGACGTATCTTATGGAACATTTTATCGAAAACATTTGTTTTATTCATCTGAGAAGAAAAACTTGTACACTGGCGCAATAAATTTATGTTTAAAATTTTACTAAAAGTACAATAAGATAGAGGCACAAGGCCGACATTGGGTGAGGTCGGTTAGGGGTTGTCTGTCATCTTTTTCATCTATTTTGTGAACTAGTTTAAGTCACCAAAATATCACATTCACTTTATGGGTAAAACCTATAAAACATTATGCCTAATGGTTAGACGTTTATGTATTTACAAAAAATATATGTACCAATCTGTCGGTTGGGAGATGGGGGTGCTAAGACCACAGTTTTCTGAATAATAAAATGTTCATTGTGGTACTTAGTAGGACTCTCCCTAATCTATTTATGGATGAGCTGCTCACTGTTTTCCGGGTTTCTGGGCTATGCTTACTTTTATGACAAACTCTTTAAACTCCCATAACAAGCAACGACTCAACTCGTGGGACACACCATTTACTTCTCCCTAAGCCACGAGGGCATTACATTGTACACTGTAATTGTGCGCAAGGGCATTACATTGTACACTATAGATGTTACATCTAAGAGTGTCAACTGATCGGGGATGATTTCAGTCGTCACCTCTTTGACATACTTTCAAACTCATTCACGTTGCTGCAATTGAAGAATGTGTGCTCCACCTTTTCTTCCACAACATTCGGGCAGCGCAAGCAACACGGGTTTAGGTAAGTTTTAGCTTAAAATAGTTTGTCATAAAAATCAGCAATCCCCATATCAATCGCCAGGTCAAAGACAACTTAGTGCTATTACCCTATCCTGGCGCCCAACCCAACTAAGAACGGCTCTCCTCCTCAGACAATCCCAGTTGCCCCCTAAAGCAAATCAAAATCGGTCACTTCAACTAGCTCTAAATATAGCAGCTTACTAGCAGATTGTTCAGCATCCATCTCCTTTTTAAAGCATAGTTCTTATCGGGTTAAACGAAGTCGGCAATTAAAACCTGAAGGCGGTTCCAAGAACTCTTGCCAAAATCTTTCCCTGTTTATTTAGCAGAGTTATGGGCTTAAAACCATCCAAACACCCTCTATGCCTGTCATTTTTCCTCAGTAATGTGATCACTTCTCGTGTGATTTAGGCAGGGATGGATCTCAGCTCTAACCAGTTGTTGAGCACATCTGACTTCAGAGGAACGAACATGTGCGGCAGCCTCTAAAACAATTCATATGGCAAACCATCGATGTGTCCGCGCCGTCCTACTTCAACACAGCTAAGACTTCACACTGTAACCCGACTATAACAGTCAGCTGTCTGCCCATCCTGTAGGCGGGGCAAGTCAGCCAGATAGCTGTCAAATAACTGGTCGTAAGATCAAGCGATCGGAAAAATATTTCTGGATCTCCTCACAGATTTCACACGTCGAGATTTTTCATCTCTCGAGGGTAATGATCCGATTTGTGACGGATCACAGCCTTACGCTCTTTAGCATGAACATTCGACGGATGCGTTAAATACCCTTTATAAATAGTTGATGTTCATAACGCTAGTTAGTTTAACGTTTAAAGTCACCCTTCACTTGTGCTATGGTTAGGGAATCCCCCCAAATTATTTTCTAACCGCTTTTTTTGCTCTAGCCTTATTTTATGTGGAGTCATGGAAAAATCCAACAGCAAAGCGTATTGGTTTAGTTTTAAAGTTACCGGTAAGTGCCCCCTACTAGTGCCTGCTGAATAAATAGTACTAGCTTTTCCCGGAAGTCACGTATCGCAAGAACGGAGGGTTTTACCTCCAATATTCATTTGTCTTAGTTATATTTCCTAATGTAAAACGGGCCACATATAATTTGCGGTCCGTGTGTGGAACTTGGGGCAAGGTATAACGTTTACATCGCTTCTTCTGACTTACATCCTGTTTACGTAGATACTATCTTCTTTATCATTGTGTACAGTGTATTACTTTGCAGACAGGATACGACTCGCGAACAAGGTTACATCCATAGCATCAGGGATGCCGAATGATGAAAAAACTGCGTAATGTTTAGACAACAGACCACAGCCGTCAATCGAATCATGGTGGCATTCTTGCAGCGCAGTCACATCGATGTTTCGAGCCAGGAGATTCCTAAGCACGCGAGCAGCTTTGCCGAGGGATCTCATGTCCCTGTTATTGAAATTTGCCACGTTTAAGTTTGTGAGCATGATCACTATTCAGTGTTGATCATCGGCCTGACATCCTTATGAGTGACGGCGCCGCAGGTCTGTCCCATGCAATTCGGTCCTAACTCGACCGCCTTAGGAAACACTCTCGACGTCCAGAGAGAATGTTAATTTGAGAGCTAGATTAAAAGAAGAGTGCAAATAAATGAAGAATTTACCGTCTGCCTTTTTTTAAATTCTTATTAACGATGAATGTCCTTTTTCCACCAGCTTCACACCGAAGACCGTCACATATTCTTTGTCCTCTTAGTTCACAGGAATGACATCTCCATTGGGGCATCGGGGATATTTTGTGGATCGTCTACACTGATGCAATGCTTATATTGTGTGAGTAAATTTTATGTCGTTTGCTTGAAAGTACATGTTAAATAGTTGACATCGAAAGTTTTTATAGCGTATTCATTGTATAAGTTTAATGATGAAATAAATTTTATTATGCTCCCGAATAAAAACTTATAGACTGCGGAAATGGTTATAATGTTTTCAGAGAATGATTTTCCAAACAAAAAAAGGAATGACTTACTGTGCAACAATGACATTACATTTTATCGGAAGAAGTGTTTATATTTGTTTAATAATTGTAATAAATTGACCTCAAGAAAAGTTAAATTTTCAGAATAAAAATGTCAAAGTATTTGGACGTAAAACATGTATTTACATATGAAAGCACATGCGATTATTTTTAGAGGTCTGTTCGTTTAAACATAATCCCTAGATGTATAAGCATTTTTATTCGGAATGGCTGAATAGTATTCCCTATATCTGAAATATTTAGCTGATTTAACCTCGATTAAAAATGAACCTTTATTATAGAGTAAAGTAATTTTCCCCTGCGCATCGAGATATAAAATACACTTCACAAAGGAATTGATGACACAATCTAAACTAATATAAATGTATCATGCCCGAAGAAGACTAATCAATTCCTATCAGAACTCTTGGAATCCGAATGCAAATAAAAGAAGGAAACATTTAGGCATATTCTCAAAAGAAATATATGTTGGCTAAGAAGCTTTACCGACAAAGAAAAGACAATACAAACGCCATACGTGAACCAAAATAACAACCTACAATAAAAATCCAATGGAAAACACCCACACGCAAAATTCACAACCCCAGATGAGACCACAAAACAGAAGTAAGAAGTAAAACACACATTACAAACAAACATACATAGCTAATTACACACAAAGAAAAAACCCAGTATAACAAAACCATACACGCACTCTTTTCAACAAATCCAATACCAAATACCATTATACACAGCCGCAACTATAGCCGCACACATACCAAAACAAATACAACTATCTAAACACATACCAAAACAAATACAACTATCTAAACACACCAAATAACATATCAGACACTCATACAACTCGGTCACTCACTTACCTTGACAAATATGGCCCAACACAACGGTGCATTCCAAAGTGCATTTACCCACACCAACCAATGCAGTAAAAATCTTCTCTCATACACTCTACAGCGCAGAAAAAAACACCATACCATACCTTTACATAAAAACCCTTACAAAAGTCACCCCACAATATAAAATAACCCGTACACACACCATTCAAATCAAAGTAAACCTTACAACCACTACCTACAACTACAACACGAACAGATGAAACCTTCATACAATAATTTAGACCCCACTGCACACTACAAAACAGAACCTACAACCACCTACACACACCCACATCATCAAAGAAAACCTATATACGGCAATCCCTGCCTCCATAATCTTACACAATAATGCAAACCCAGCATCAACAAATTCTGCCAAGATACTCCAACCCGAAACAACTAACTCAACATAGCAACAAATTCAAATATATAAAAATACATCCTTATGATAATACGCACAACACCAATTTCCCCATAAAATAACATAATTCTCTAAAAAACACAAAATATATAGAAAGTAATCACTTTTTAAAAACTTCCCAAAACAACGAAACAAACAACACTTATTATTTTATAAAAACTCCCCCCCCCCCAAATGATAATCCTAGACTGGACAATACAAAACCCAAAAGCATCAACTTATCAACATACACTGTATAATGGAGAAAATAAAATTAGTAAAATTGGGCCTCAAATTCTGCCCAACACTCAAAAGTAATATAACGGAACTGAATAATGACCTTAAAGAATTCAAGCGTAAATTTAGACTAATAGAAAAATCAAACAATATCGAAAACAAAACAGATGATCTATTAGTAAAAAGACAAATTAACATATTTCCCTAACAAACACAACAGCACGAAAAAAACAAAACACCACTTTTTAAAACCCGTGGAACATCAATCCCAAGAGAAAAGCTAAACCTACCAGTAGCCTAACATTTAAACAAAACAGAGCACTAGATAACATCCTAAATAACAGTTGCTTAATTATAAAAAAGCACACAAGATAAGTGCTGAAGTCGTAATCGTAAACTATAAAAGCACTGGAAAAGAAGGATAATTACAACCCAATTAACGCCAACATTGACAATAACACCACTTAAAAAATCGTAAAACTTTGCACAACCTTACAATAAATCCTTACAAATAAAGAAAAGCATTTCTTAACAAACTTCATGATCTAAATAAACAACGTCTACCAGCTACGTAGAATACACAAATCAAATGAGATGAGAAATGCAATCAACACACAGAATTTAGTATAAATTGGTGTCCTGAATCCTAGTGACCTCACATTAAGACCCATTGTAGCAATACCAACATGCATAAAAAGCAAAAATATTAAAATATTACTACAACCAATCCCCAAACAAGCAAGGAGCTACATAAGAGACGACATACAATTCCTGAGCTCCTTACTACAAACAGTAACCCCCGGCAGAAGATTAGTTACATTCGACGTTATCAGCTTATATAGCAACATACCCCATTACTAAAGTAAACAAGCACTCTCATACTGGGTTCACAAACACCGACAATAAGTCTTTCAAATTATATAACGAAAACTACATTCAGACCCTAGATACACCAATGGGAACTTAAATATCACTAACATATGCTACTTTAGCACTAGGTTAGCGAGAGGAAATCTCATATGAATAGATAGAACACATATATGGACAAAATAGCAAAACCCTTTTCATGAAATCTTCGAAAATACACCTAAATGATTTTTTTTTAAATATTTTGGGAACGGACATAGTGAGGCGGCAATGCATTACACAGTACACTACAAAACCTACACCCCGAAATGATATTCACCATAGAACTTAGTCACGCAGAACTACACTTCCTTGATGTACTAATTCAAATTAAAAACAATCATATTACCACATACATCAACTAAAAACCCACGGACACCTAAAATGTCTCCATTTTAAAAGCTATTACTCCAAAAGCTGGCTGGAATTCATACCCTATACCCTAGCACGCAAAATCTGCACTATAGTCAGATACAAACATCTCCGGATTTTCCAACTGGATGATCTACGATAAACCTTAACATGAAGTAGATACCCTTCGCAAATACTTGACTGAAATATAGAACTAGCAGAAAATACAATTCGGAGAACTACGTAACCCGCAAAACAAAACAAAGAACATATATAAGGATACGTTTCTGCAAACAACAAACACAATATATCTACTAATAGAAGTAAAATATATGAAAACACACACAAACACACGCGCGGGGAAACATGCGAAGAAACGCCAAACTGTTGAAAACAACCCATTTTTTTCAAATGGAAATAATATCTAAAAAGATCAAAAATGCTCGAAACGCGTTATAAAATTATAAAATTATGAAATTATAAAATAATAAAATAATCCAATAATAAACAACTTTTGAAAAAGTTTTTTTCAAATTTATAAATGTTTGTATGCTCACTTCTTTAAATATATTATTTTAGCAATAACATAATTAACTAATTTACAGTTTTTGTAAAATTATACTACATGCTTGTATATCTAAGCTGATACTTAAGAAATATCATCTAATAATATGTGTCGCTTCCTATTATATCATTGAGAATATTAAACGGGATACAGGAATAATCTCACTTCACATATAACATATACATAAATAATGTGATAAATTCAGCCAAACACATACATTTTATAGCATTTACCGTCAATCTATTTATTAAGTAATATTACTTATTTGAGGAATTAGTGTTCTCATGAAGAAAAACATCATGAATAATAAACACTTCTGTAAAAATCGATGGAATCACATATTAAACTGCTCTATTTTTGTACGAATAATTTCAATCATTTTACGTTAGTAAGCTGTAAATGTTGGGAGCGTTTTTACGTTTTTCGATCGTAATAAATGATTAAACAAAAAATAAAAAGACTTTTATTTGTTCTAGTTAAGTTTCCCAGATAGAATTTACAATTTAACGGTCAAAAATAGAAAAAAAACAAAATCGAAAATTAGTCTCTCGTTGTAGGCTATGTCACTTCATCTTGTATACTTTCTCAATCTCCAGCTATGAGTATTGATATTCCCTTTTGTTTATAATAGACTCTACTTATCTTTTGATTTCATTGCTTTATACATTCGACTGTAAATCAATACAGATAGCGAGAGAATGCTGAAGTGAGACGCAAGCAAAATATATAAATACCGTATGAAATAAGAGCAAGATGTCGAGAAAAATCCTGCAATAGAATCTTAGTAAAAGATTGGTCATTTGGTGAGTTAATTGCAAATCAAACAACGTTTGTATCGTGACATAACTTACTCTTAAAACTGTGAGTAATTAAGCATGCAATTTGTGTGATTTAACTATCTAAGAAAATCTTTTAAATCAACAAACTTTGCTTAACTCAGTATTAGTATACCCAACACACACACACACATACATACATATATATATATATATATATGTATATATATATATATATATATATATATATATATATATATATATATATATATATATATATATATATGAAGAAGAATGGAAAGGAATTAGAGAAGCAAAAGCCAAATCAAATTTCAATTCAATTGCTCAGAGCAAGGTATATTCCGCAAAAAGGCAATTTATTCCAGTTAAATTTTCCTTAAGCCAGGCTTTTCAAAGATTAAAATCGTGTCATCAGAGAAAGTCGCTGGGATAGATAAGTTGGCAAAGGCCAAGATTTAAAATTTGAAAAAGTAAAATAAAAGTTGTAGGGAAAGAAACACAGCGCAAAACTATGCCCTAATGCAAGCAAATGTCCGAATGCTAAAAAGTCCGATACCTGCTCTATCCTGGATATTGAGCTGTATACTTTTTACAATAGGTTTGACCTTTCCTAAAAGTTCGCTTTTAGTACACCACTTTATATATATATATATATGTATATATATATATATATATATATATATGTGTGTGTGTATGGGTGTGTGTGTGTGTGTTTGTGCGTGTGTGGCAATAGACCAACAAATATCTTTGGAGACAACGTTTTGCGGTGCAATATTTTATTAAAAACTTTTAAAAGTTTTCTTTGTCTGTTTATACTTTTTTCTTATTAATTCCGAATGCTAAAATATTCTTCTTGGGGGTGTTAATTAAAAGCAATACTTTAGTATTCTGTCATTGTAGCATGTCTTCTCGATGTTATCACAACGTTGTTCAGACTTCGGTGCAGGGTGATGAAATGACAATGTCGTTTCTTTTTTATTAACTAAGTTCACCTCAAACAAGGGAAGTTGCCACTGTAGACGTAAGGGCTACTGATAATTAGGGTGAAAGTTTAGGGGATGTTTATCGTAAATTGGGAGCTGTTAAAAGATATGCTTGTTCATATTAGTTTTTAAATGGGAGCTGTTCAGAGATATGTTTGTTAATATTAGTTTTAAATTGGGAGCTGTTCAGAGATATGCTTGTTCATATAAGTTTTAAATTGGGAACTGTTCAGAGATATGCTTGTTCATAGTAGATATAAATTGGGAACTGTTCAGAGATATGCTTTTTAATATTAGTTTTAGATTGGGAACTGTTCAGAGATATGTTTGTTAATATTAGTTTTAAATTGGGAGCTGTTCAGAGATATGCTTGTTCATATTAGTTTTAAATTGGGAACTGTTCATAGATATGTTATTTAATATTAGTTTTAAATTGGGAGCTGTTCAGAGATATGCTTGTTCATATTAGTTTTAAATTGGGAACTGTTCAGAGATAGGTTTGTTAATATTAGTTTTAAATTGGGAACTGTTCAAAAATATGTTTGTTAATATTAGTGCAATTGCTGCATGTCGGTACAATCGAGAACTAACTCTGCTCTCCTGGGATTAATTAAATAGGTACAACAATAAAAACAACAACATTATTGACCAAAATAATAAACACATGTATTTTATTATTAATAGAAAACCTTTGTTTATTATTGAGTTGATGCAAACTTTATTTTTAAAAAGCAATTATTCGTTAATTATCTAAGAGTTTTGCTGTGAAATATAAGCGTGCGAAAACGTACCCGAAATAAATGAAACGGAAGCTATGTTTGTCAATTTTAAACTGAATTAATAAAATCGCTTTAGATGATATTAGAACTGATACTAATTAAGATATTAATATAATTTATCCATATATATTCAATAAGTTCGAAGATATTAACAGTAATTAATTAAACATTATTTAGTAAATAATGAATAACTTTCTACAAACCTTTTCTTTAACATAGCGTCCGATGATCCTTACCGACAGGAAAAAATGAGAAGAGAAAAAAGAAGGATACAATTGGATTTCTTACTTGCTTTCTCTGTGTCTCTGTCTTTGTCTCTGTGTGTCTGTGTGTCTGTCTGTCTGTCTCTCTTTCTCTCTATGTCTCTCTGTCTCTCTTCCCTCTTCTCTACAACTTTCTCATTAACGACGTGGTATTTTTCTCAAGCGAATTAGTTGCATCTTTCTTTTGATTACATTATATACTTATGTAAATGATGATCTAATTTGTTCAGCATTACCAATATGTCAATGTTTACCTATTCATACGAATATTGTTACAAGAAACTCATTAAACAATATAATTGAAGATGTGTTGTTTAATGGATTATCAAGCGGCGAAATGTGGAAGCGATAGCGAGCTAGCAGAGGTGGCTAGTTTTAGAAGACGAGTTTTAACGTTGTTAATTAAAAATTTATAATTGAAGATGTGTTGTTTAATGGATTCTCAAGCGGCGAAATGTTGAAGCGATAGTGAGCTAGCAGAGGTGACTAGCACACAATGTTATTATCGCAAGCATGAAAAGAAGACGAGTTTTAACGTTGTTAATTTAAAATTGATCAATAAAAAAACATACCCTGCGCGCTCTCTCTTAAAAAAAGGTTGGATCGAGAAGTAAAAAAAAAACGAGGGATTAAAAGATTCCCTTCTTCTAACTCACATTTTTAAAATCCCTGTTTGTTTAAATCCCCCGATACAGCCTTTATTAAGAGAAGTGGAAACCGGTCGGCTGACTTGTTTTTCTTGATTAACCTTTAATCATAGAACGATAAAACTCGCCTTTCCTTCGTGCTTGCGATAATATATATATATATATATATATATATATATATATATATATATATATATATTTATAAATATATATATATATCTATAAATATATATATATATATATATATATATGTATATTTTAAATATATATATATATATATATATATATATATGTATATATATATATATGAGGATAAAATGCACGATATATCATAAAATAGAAATACTGTGAAATACAGGATGTGTGCTAAAGATAAACGGATTAAACAAATTTAACACAATAATGAATAATCAAGAAACGAAATATTTTACTGGTTTCGTGCAAATCAACGAAGGTCATCAGAAAAAAGAACGAAACCGGTAACATTTCTCGTTTCTTGATGATTTATTGCTGTATTTAATTTTGTTCTATTGTTTTTTCACACACGCACACACACATATATAGCTCTCTCTCTCTCTTTCTCTCTCTCTCTCTCTCTCTCTCTGTATATATATAGAGAGAGAGAGAGGGAGAGAGAGAGAGGGAGAGAGAGAAAGACAGAGAGAGCTATATATGTGTGTTTATGTGTGTGTGAAAAAAAGCAATATATATATATATATATATATATGTGTGTGTAAAGAGAGAGAGAGAAAGAGAGAGAGACAGGGAGACGAGAGAAAAGGAAATGTAAGGTAGAATCCCAAATTGTAAATAAGAAAACTACAGTTTGCCGTAGGAAGTGTGTAAGAGGCAGCACAGGACTCCCTTTCTAGAAAAACATGACATGGTGGCCAGTTCAAGACTTCGCGAACAACTTTTAGGATTCTCCTGAAAAACTCTGGCGAAACCCACCCAGAACGATGGTCGTATAAAACTAGAAGAATTCCGATTTATAAACTGAATGATTTCGTTCAACATTTTCCGTTTAACTGAGTTTTTTCCGTCCATTACTTACTCTCCTCTCAAAATCTACTTCATCATTCAACCCCCAATCTAGCCATCTCATTAACATTTATCTTCTAATTGATTTTCGCCTTGATGAGTTTTTTCTATGTATTACAAAAATAATAATAAAACTAACGTTTAACAGATTCCTAATAGAATCTGTTAAACGGCAAATCTGAAAGATTTCAAAATAATTTCATTCAATTTGTTTTATTCTCGGCAAAATTAATCAAAAGCCAATTTTGTCATAATTGAAATGAAGCTATCAATATCGCAATACAATACATTTTTCTCTTTTTGCATAGTTGCAGTGGGGCTACGAATAACTTAGCGATAATTTTCTAATAAAGTAATTAATTCATATTCAACTTTACTGCAGACCGTTTAATTGTCTTGATTATATTATTTATTGAGCGTTTGATGCCTAGAAGGGCAGTGCGCATTACGATTGATATGCGGTCATTAGTGATTAATTAAAACGTCGAATCTTTAGATTATCCAAAAGCATATTTATTAAGTGCATGACACAATAATTAATTGTTTGCATTATTTAGTGTCATCCTGACCAACAACTTGATCTCAATTTAATCATATTAGAAAAAAATATTGATTGAATATAACTATTAACACATCATAAATGTTGGTTTATTGAGAATAAGGCATATTCTCTAAGATAAACAGTGAATTGAGCCTTTGTTTATATTTTCAAATCAATATTTTACTGCATATACTTCTCCTCGGAGCTCAATGAAATCAAAACACATACACTAAAAGGCTAAATAATTATTCTATGTCTTTACAGTGGGGCAAATAGAAATGATACAAAGATTCTCTTGAAAGTAATATTAAAATAATCTCTACTTTCCTGACATGTTAATAAACTGTTATTAATCGCCATCTAATAAGTAGTTATAATTAATCCAACGTTGCATAATAATATATTATTTTAAATGCGAATATCCCATGTTTGTGTATTTCCAATAAAAATAATTAAAATTTCTTATATATATATTGTTTTTTTTTCTTTACCCCTGTCTACTCTCACGAAACTCCTCTAATTTTGGTGGTGTTAAACTCATCGACACACATCTAAATTAAGAGAATTCGGAAGTTGTATACATAACATTACAAAATAAAGAAACTTTCGTTCGAAATTGCGTTTACAGATACACATAAATAATGGGAAGACAAAGTTGTAGATAAAACCATCGGTCATTCTGTGTAGTTATAGCCTACCATCAAGTTCTGTTGATTAATATGGACGATTGACTGTGATCAGGTGGAACAGAAATGTACGTACTTTGGGTTGTACAATTATAAACAGACCTAGGTGCTCATCAATGTCCTTACTTGCACATATAGTTGCTAAAGTCCCGTAATCTGCACCACGTGGTAACTGACTTTTATTATAAAGGATAAGTAATGAGTCTCTTTCTTTTCTAATTTGCTTTTGTAATTGATCAAATTTGCGTTAATGTTCAAGTCAAACTGTGTTCAAGTTCCCGTCAGATTTCTGTTCGGTTGAGGAAATCACTCAATAAGCTGTAAAGACAAACTACGTCGCGTAAAGAAGATTTACTTTGCAGCATGAGCAATATGAATCCTATTCTTTCTCATCCCGTCATTTTTTCGGTTTAGTACCGATCAGTCTTTTGTTGGTTTAGTACTGATCAGTCTTTTTTGGTTTAGTACTGATCAGTCTTTTGTTGGTTAAGTACTGATCAGTCTTTTTTTGCTGTAGTACTGATCAGTCTTTTGTTGGTTTAGTACTGATCAGTCTTTTGTTGGTTTAGTACTGATCAGTCTTTTGTTAGTTTAGTACTGACCAGTCTTTTGTTGGTTTAGTACTGATCAGTCTTTTTTGGGTTTAGTACTGATCAGTCTCTTTTTAGTTTAGTACTGATCAATCTTTTGTTGGTTTAGTACTGATCAGTCTTTTGTTGGTTTAGTACTGATCAGTCTTTTGTTGGTTTAGTACTGATCAGTCTTTTGTTGGTTTAGTACCGATCAGTCTTTTGTTGGTTTAGTACTGATCAGTCTTTTGTTGGTTTAGTACCGATCAGTCTTTTGTTGGTTTAGTACTGATCAGTCTTTTGTTGGTTTAGTACTGATCAGTCTTTTGTTGGTTTCGTACTGACCGGTCTTTTGTTGGTTTAGTACTGATCAGTCTGTTTTTGGTTTAGTACTGATCAGTCTTTCGTTGGTTTAGTACTGATCAGACTTTTTTGGTTTAGTACTGATCAGTCTTTTGTTGGTTTAGTACTGATCAGTCTTTTTTGGTTTAGTACTGATCAGTCTTTTGTTGGTTTAGTACTGATCAGTCTTTTTTGGGTTTAGTACTGATCAGTCTTTTTTGGTTTAGTACTGATCAGTCTATTGTTGGTTTAGTACTGATCAGTCTTTTCTGGTTTAGTACTGATCAGTCTTTCGTTGGTTTAGTACTGATCAGACTTTTTTGGTTTAGTACTGATCAGTCTTTTTTGGGTTTAGTACTGATCAGTCTTTTTTTTGGTTTAGTACTGACCAGTCTTTTGTTGGTTTAGTACTGATCAGTCTTTTGTTGGTTTAGTACTGATCAATCTTTTGTTGGTTTAGTACTGATCAGTCTTTTGTTGGTTTAGTACTAATCAGTCTTTTTTGGTTTAGTACTGATCAGTCTTTTGTTTGTTTAGTACTGATCAGTCTTTTGTTGGTTTAGTACTTTATATATTTTCGAGAATACAGCAGGACCGACTTGAACTGATTGTAACTTTGTGCAGAAATCATGACATAAGATTAAATTAAGAAAATTTTGTTAGGTCATTTTAGCATTCAAAATCTAACATTTTAGCATTTTATTCAAAATTTAACATTTTAGCATCTTATTCAAAATCTAACATTTTAGCATTTTATTCAAAATCTAACATTTTAGCATTTTATTCAAAATCTAACATTTTTGTATTTTATTCAAAATCGAACATTTTAGCATTTCATTCAAAATCTAACATTTTAGCATTTTATTCAAAATCAAACATTTTAGCATTTTATTCAAAATCTAACATTTTAGTATTTTATTCAAAATGTAACATTTTAGCATTTTATTCAAAATCTAACATTTTAGCATTTTATTCAAAATCTAACATTTTAGCATTTAATTTAAAATCTAACATTTTAGCATTTTATTCAAAATCTAACATGTTAGAATTTTATTCAAAATCTAACATTTTAGCATTTCATTCAAAATCTAACATATTAGCATTTTATTCAAAATCTAACATTTTAGCATTTTATTCAATATCTAACATTTTAGCATTTTATTCAAAATCTAACATTTTAGTATTTTATTCAAAATCAAACATTTTAGCATTTTATTCAAAATCTAACATTTTAGCATTTTATTCAAAATCTAACATTTTAGTATTTTATTCAAAATCTAACATTTTAGCATTTCATTCAAAATCTAACATTTTAGCATTTCATTCAAAATCTAACATTTTAGCATTTTATTCAAAATCTAACATTTTAGTATTTTATTCAAAATCTAACAGTAGGAAACAAACAAATAATGTTTGACGTCATTATTCTTACTTTTTATATTCCGAATGCTTTTGTGATATATAAAATATATATTTACATAAATAAATAATTAATTAGTAACATCACAAAAATGGAACCTAGATTTTTCCATAATTTTAGCGATACGAATTATTTATAATTACTTCGCGAAGCTAATGTTATATCAATCTATGCTTTATATTCATCTCTTGTTGATATATATGATATTATTAAGAAAATTACGAAAATATGATGAACGATAAAATGATTGACAAACAAGAGGTACTATCATTAAAAATAACATACAAAATAATTTCGATTTCGATACAATCCTTGTTGAGTTAGTTTGTTTTGGGGTGACCATGCTGACACTGTCAGTGCTCGGTTAAAAGTATCGTATTTTTATTGTCTTCGTGCCATCTGGAAGACGCAAAGCGGATTCAAAGGTCGACATATCACTATGCACATTATCTTCGCAGCCGCCAACTTATGGATACATGTACTAAACACAGCTGTGTGCGGTCAGAAGTATTTCTAGAAAATTAACTAACCTTTCATGATGTTAATGTTAGTTAATTATAGAGTCGTGTTAGTAAAATTACGGAACCTTTTTTTAATGTTCTGCGCTAGTTAAAACGCTTTAGCAAAACATGAACGTATAAGTAGGCTTTAATGTTACAGTGCATGAGACAATTTTAGTGAACATTGTAACAACTAAGATGGCATACTAACGACTGGGCATTTTATTTTTCTAATACGCCTTCCATAAGCGTGAACAATCAATTTTAAATCGATTGTATACTTGCGGAATGTAGATCCTAATTATATGCAGTATGCAGTTTTATTTTGATCAGCGAAGACATGCACATTAAAATGTACGCCTTCCCAAGTGAGTAAACTATATTTCTGAATATTAGTGTAAGCCACACGAAGGTTTATGTATTCTATAGGTTGGGGAAACACATGTGGCGGCTAATGTCTTTTTGATAGTAATATGCTGTACGTAGTGAACAACTTCATGCATTTTACACATACAAATTATTTGTGTAGTAGGATTAATGCGAAAATAAATAATTGGATAACAAATGCTAGTGTTGAGCAATTACACTAAGATTTGAGTGCAGCCATGAAGTAGAAGGTTAAGTGTTTTCCAACCCTTTTATCACTGTATATGTGTTTGAAACATAAACGACCTATCAGCATCATATCAAACAATTGGAAGCTTTTGATCAAAATTATATTCAGTGGATTCAGTGATGCTTCTATTAACCACCTGATATTGTGCTTCCTCAACAGGAAGTCAATTCCATTTTTAATAAATGATGTCATGAACGGCCATATTAATGCTTTAAAGGGCTATCTTCTTAAACAAAACACGAATATAATAACTGCGTAAATTGAGTAAGGATGGCAGTGCAAGGTGTGTAGTCAGTTGTTTTATCAATAAGCAATGTAGATCAACAACCCAAGCTCATATGATTTGAAAGGATAAACAAACTCGAGAATTTTGTTATCAACATGTCCTCATATATCCGTTTTTATGGTGTGTAGCTATATTCACAAGACAGATGAAATCATGAAACCCCTGATGACTCATCTCATCTAATATCTGCAAACATATATTTCCGTTTTGATCGTGCTTGTAAAAGAGCACCTGTGTCACATGTTCGATTTATAGTGAGCATTCGTCTGATATAATGAGAAAATTATATAATATAAAGATAAAAGATTCGTACATTTATTTTGTCTACATATATGTATCATACTTATTAAAACATATTGGATATCTTAAATAATCGATTTTATAAAACTTCTTCGACTGATTTATTATTTAATGTAAACTAAAAAAACAATGTAAATAATTCATTATATTGTATTAAGATTTTTAATAATTGTTTATGAATATTATCCTAAAAATATTCGAGCTGCTTATTTACATTAGGTATACACGGAGAGTATTGCTTGTTCAATAGGATTGGTATCTTATCTTTTGTTTTTTTCTCGTTTGAGGATTGCCTATCTGTTTATCTAGATATATTAACATATAGATATTCTTACGGATTGATTGGTGAAAATAATTGAAATATTTTTGATGCATTCGTCCGTGAAATCAAATCAAAACATCAAACGCTATGTTATTAACACAACGCGAATGTATTCCTTTTCTAACTTTACTTCTATTTGGAGTTGGGAAATACTTCACTGATCACAAGAAATGCCAAAACAAGTAACGCAATCAATACCGACTTTGAATTGGTCCCGGATCACTGGCAAACAGAAAACTGATTTTACACGTGACTCTCAAGTGTTATTTTGCGAACGACATTACATGAATGAAAACTGAACATTCTGAGTTCATAATAATTTAGTTCTTCTTAAACGAAGTAACTCGATATCAGGCGCTTTTATTTGCTATTGTGTATACATTGAAATATGCGCTCTAGGTATATAAATGTTGCGGTACACCTGTTAGTTATGGACCTGAATTGCGGATCTAGAGAACATTTAAAGAGACAGAGATTAAATGCTTCCGTAAGATCATCAACACCTTTTACAAAGAGAACATTACTAATTAACAACTAGAAAATAGATTCAGACAAGCGGTATGGCCAAATAAACTCTACTGACCTATGTCAAGTAATAGAAAATGAAGTGGTATAAGATTTGCACATAATAATCAGTTCTCGAAAAAAAAACAAAGCTGTCAATATATATCAAGGGAGGTAAAGGGGGGTTAAATAACAACAGGTAATGGACAACATCTAAGAGCAGATCGGTTTGGTGCTGGGTAACATGATAAGGAAAACACGAAATAGGTTGAGAAAACTAGCCATTGTGACGTCCAAATGGTCATCCAGACCACGATAAGAGATGACATATAATATATATATATATATATATACATATATATATATATATATATATATATACTAGTGCATTATTAGTGCAGTTCCAACGAGAGAAAATTATATATGTAAAGGAGTAAGGTCACCACCATTTGGGTAAAGTTTTTTTCAAGATTTATTTATTATTTTGTTATTTTATAATTTAATAATTTTATATAACGCGTTTCAAGCTGTGGCCCGCTCTCATCAGATATGTAACCCTAATCGAAGAAATGACTTTCGATTTGAAAGAGTGTTGTTTCATTTGAGGAAATGCGTTATTTTTTGCGTTTTTGCACATGTGTGGGTTTGCGGGTGTGTGAGTATATGTTTTGATATTTTTATATTTGTTATCTTTTATTTTTATTATATTCTGCTTCTCTTTTTCAAAGTCGTGTGATTTTTACCTTTATTTTATCGGTCATCTCTATTTTTTAAGTATTTGATTTTCTTTTTAAATCGGTTATTTTTTATTGTCCTGTCACCGAATTGGGTGTTGTGGCCGTGCGTTTGTTTACGTGCGTGCGGTTAGTTTGGAATCTTTTACATAGGTTAGCGACATACATACACACCTAAGCACACAAACACGCACACACATATATATGTGCGTATGATTAGATAGATGGATATAAACAGGTAGGGAAAGGTTGATAGAAGTGCGGACTGTATGGTATGTAGTTTGAGTTACGATCTATTCAATGGTGTAGTTCCTATTTGATTCAATTCTTTTCACGCGTTTGCTCGCTTTAATACCCATAGTATTTTTTCTCTTAATCTTAACCTCGGTCTAGCGAGGTTCTAAACCGTTCAGATTTCCCTTACATTCTCTTATATTTTAATTTCCTTGTGTTAATAAACATCATGGTCTGTAAATAATAATAATTTAGTTTTGTACCACAAAGAAAATATATATATATATATATATATATATATATATATATATATATATATATATATATATATATATATATATATCATGTTGGAAAGAATATAATGTTGTGTTTATCCAACACATTTATTTCATCTGAAACATTCACATTTTTTATCTTAAAAATAATTTCCATCATTTTAGAAAATGAGGGAAATTTTCTGTTTAATGATAAACTAGCTTCCTGATGCCTTCTTCAAAAAAATTCTCTGATTTTTTAGAAAAGCACAAATTGAAATCATTTTTGAGTTTGTAGTCATGTTCGTACATTTTATTGTTAAAGTGATGCTGCAACGACCCGAAAATATGTTAGTGGTTGCGAGAAATGTCAGGTGAATCAGGCGGATAAGGCGAAACTTCCCAATTGAAACTCATGCCATTTTGCTGAGTGAATTTTACTATGTGAGGTTTCGCGTTATCATGCTGAACCACGACACCCTTTCTATTGAGTAATGCTGGTCGTTCTTTTGATAGAGCAATTCTTAGATCATCCAGCTGCGAACACTATTGTACTGCTGTGATTGTTTTATTGAACTGTAGTAACTCATAATGAATCAGTCCTCTTATTTCCGTCCATAGAGTAAAAGTGTTTTGATTATTTTTTTAAATTGATTATTTTTTTATTATCCTGTATCCGAATTAGCTGTCCTTCCCGTGTGTGTGTGCAGTTAGTTCTGAATCTTGTACATAGGTGAGTGACATACATACACGCCACACACAAGCACACACACTCACACCCACATACATGTATGCGCATACACACAGAGGCGTAGTGTTAGATAGATTTTATGAACAGAGTTTGAATATTCTGTGGACATATATAGACAAAATATTGATAGAATATTCAAACTCTTTTCATAAAATCTGGGAAAAGATACATGGATGATTGTGTTATCTTCTGGAAACCCACATGGATGGATAACAATAAATTACATAGCATACTACAAAACTTACACCCCAAAATATAATTCACTATTGAAAACAGTTAAACATAACTACCCTTCCTAGATGTACTAATTAAAATTAAAAACAATCAAATAATCACAGACATCTACTACAAACCAACAGATACCCAATAATATCTCCATTTTAGAAGCCATCACACCAAAGCTGTCTAACATATATACCCTACTCCCTAGCACGCAAGATCTGTGACTAAAGAAAACTTTAACAGGAACAGGATACCCGCGACAAATAATACACAAATGCATAGAACTAGCAGCAAACATTCCATTAGAACAATTACGAATCCCCCAAAAAACGAAACAAAGAACAAATATTAGCATATATCTCTACACACAACAAAAACAATCCAGAATTATTCACAGAAATAACAAGAAACCTAACCCTACTCAACCAAACCACTAAACCAAACAGCATATTAAAAACAACGAAAATAATAAAAAGCAAACGCCAACCAACAAACCCCAAACAAATTTTAATCTCATCCAAATTCAAAGAACACACAACACCAGGGGTCACAAAATGCAACAAGGAATCATGTGGAGTATGTGACATAATAATAGAGAGTAACTCATACACATTTAAAAACTTAACACACACATTCACAATAAAAAAGATCTTAACTGCACATCTAAAGAACGTTGCCTATGTGCTATAATGTATAATATGCAACGAATCTTACATAGGCGCACCAACACATTTAATAATAAAGTGTATTTACACGAAAGCAACATTAGAATAAAAGAAAACCGTAAATTATTCTTCTCCAAACATGTGCACTCATACATCTAAGGAACATTTAAAAGAATGCCAATTTTCCAAAGCAAAGACTACACATACTTACAAGAAACAATGTATATTTAAATTCAATCCTGCATTTAATATATCGTCACTCAAACTACACACCATACATACCGCACTTATATCCACCTTTCTCTACCTTTCTCTCTCTCTCTATCTAATCATACGCCTGTGTGTATGCACATATATGTATGTATGTGTGCGTGTGTGTGCGTTTTGGTGTGTATATATGTAGCTCACCTATGTACAAGATTCAGAATAAACCGCACGCATACAAACACACACAGGGGCACAACAGCCAATTCGGCGACAGGACAATAAAAAATAACCGATTTCAAAAAAAAATCCAAATACTTCAAGAAATGGAGATGGCCGATAAAATAAAGGCTAAAATAACACGTAATTAATAAACACACACGACTGTGATCAAGAGAAGCAGAACATCACAAAAAATAAAAATTAAAAAATATAAAAATATAAAAACACATACACCCGCAAACCCACACATGAGCAAAAATGCGTTTAATTTACTTAAGACACTTACTCATAGGGTCTTATTTATTTGTTCTAAAACAAAATTAGATGATAAAATCAGATTTATTACTAAGACCCTCTGTAACAATAGCTATCCATTGCATATTTTTTTATCCACTATCAACAATAACATTTCTAGTTTTTATAAAGATAAACACACTTCTGTTGATAGATGCTCTATTTAGCTTCGTCTACCTTGGCCTAGGTAATATAAGTAATGGATTCGTCAAACAAATATCTTTGTCTGTACTAAAATGTTAGTTTGCCGCGAATATACGTGTTGTTTTTTTCTACCAGACCCATTTTGTCGTCGATTCGATATAATGTTCTCCCCCTCCCCCGCCACATAATAATTCTATTATTTATTTATGTAAATGTAGTTACAGTTCGCACTACGTTGGGCGGACATCGCAAAGATTGGACATCCAGACCAATCAACACGTGCCCACAAAAAATCGTCAGGAAAATTGCATAATATGTATGGTTCTTCAATCGCCAGATATCTCATAAATTACTGTTCCTTTGCCTCAAAATGCAGTGTTGACTTATTCTCCATTCTCAGTAAATCACACTATCTTTTATCTGAAGATTCTAGAAACTATTTACATTAAATCTTTGAGACCTTCTCTTTGTAAACAAAAAGAAAATCTTCTCGGACTTAATGTTGTTCCTATTTGATTCCATTTATCACCTTTTCTCTCGCTTTAATACCCATATTATTTTTTCTCTTGATCTTAACTTTGGTCTATTGCGGTTCGAAACCGTTCAGATTGCCCTTACATTCTCTTATTTTTTTAATTTCATTATGTTTATAATAAATATGGTCTGTAAATAATAATGATTTAGTGTTGTACCACCAAGAATATACATATATATATATTTATATATATATATATATATATATATATATATGCATATATACATATATATATATATATATGCATATATACATATATATATAAATATATATGCATATATATATATATATATATATATATATCAGATTGGAAAGAAAGTAATGCTGTGTTTATCTAACACATTTATTTCATCTGAAACATTCACATTTTTAATCTTTAAAATAATTTGCCTCATTTTCTAAGATTTCTGTCTATATATAATAATCAAGTTTTGTTCCACCAAGAATATATATATATATATATATATATATTAAAACAAATAACTTGAGTTTCTCGAAGACAACACATATTGCTATTAAGACGTAAAGAGCTACTGTGGATTAGGGGCAAGAAATTAACGGTACAGTCAGGGAAACATGGTACAATAGGGAGTTTAAAAGGCCGGCACCTCGAGGAGAGTATCTATTAGAGTAGAGAGATTTCTCCTCTAATATATATATATATATATATATATATATATATTACTTGTATGCACGTATAAAATTAATAAAAATATATATTACCGACAAATATGTCATATAAAGTAAAGAGCAACTAATAATAGAATCTTCTGCATTAATTTGTATCACTTACGAAGTGAAACACTATAATAATACTAGTAAGCAAGTAACAAACGCTACCATGACCAATATAACAATTATATAAAGTACATAGAAAAAATATAAGTGATAAAAACCGTACATATTTCTAGGCGAGGTGTCATAGTCTGGAGGTAAAACGCCAGATTATAGACATCAGAGTTCGATCGCTGTCTAAGTTAGATATGTTGATGGCAGCTGTGGGCCAGTGACACGTGTCCATATATTACTTTTATGTAGTAATAAAATATATATATATATATATATATATATATATATATATATACATACACTAAGCTTCCCTTACATTTATGCTATTAATTGCGCAGATAATATTACTAAACAAGCGATTATTCAGTCGGTGGGACTGTATATTATATCCAGCAACCAATGCAGCAACTAAAAATCTCGACCTCATGCAGGAGTCGAACATATGCGTGAGATTAGAGACCGCTAAACATGGGCGTCGTCTTCAACCAAATGACTAACGAGCCATACGCCCACAGATAGCCGAAATGGTTAGGGTTCTGCTGAGGCCCAGGTGCGAATATTTGAGAGTAATTACTCACTTTTTGTATTATTTGCTTATAACAATTCCCGCAGACTAAATGACCGCATGTTTACAAATATTAAATGTATATATAATTGTCTCAAGTTTTTTATTGACATATTACGGATTTTCAAAAATAACGTGTAAAAACAAAACAGATTTATTAAAACATATTTTCACTCTTGTTGAAATACAAATCATGTGATATCTAAATAAAACCTATCGATTTAGCTTAGGTATGAACATCTACCATGTTGTCAGAAGGAGGCGTATGATCTTTAAATTCCACTCGACTTACAGAGATAGAATATAAAGCGTTTACTCGTGGCAAAGTGTAGACACACAATTAAATATTTACTATTTTATCATTCAAGTATCAATAACAACTTTCACCTGTTTTAAATTTGCGCATCACTTTTGTGTAATAGTGACTGGCTATGGAATACACACACACACATACACACACACATATATATATATATATATATATATATATATATATATATATATATATATATATATATGTATGTTCAAATTATTTAATAGCTAATAAAGCTTCTGTTTTTGTCAATGAGACTTTCCTCAGGATACAATTGGTACAATTAAAATTCATGAATAGTAAAAAATGTCTTCTTTTTATAAATAATTTAAAAGCTAAATTCCAAATATTGTGTTTTCATATTTGTAGGCCTAATTTGTTTTTGCCTTTTAATGAATATTGAACACGATTTTTATTTGGGGTATATATATATATATATATATATATATATATATATATATATATAGCTCGAGTCATCCACATCAAACTGTTCTGGTGTATCAAAGATTTTCAGTTTTGTTAGACGAGCAAATTCATCGAAGAGCAAATGTCTAGTAAAACAAATACTTGGCTGAGAATTAACGAAATCTTAATGTAATAAAAGGTTGTCAATTGACTGAGAGTTAAATTTGTTTACACAAAAAGGTAACCCATCATAAGCTGATGGCAGGTAGCGATTTTACTTACAAGACAGTTAAGCACAAGAAATGGGCATACATATATATATATATATATATATATATATATATATGTTATTAAATTGAAAATAGAAACCTGTATCAATGCAAAATTAATTTATTATTTTTCTTTTTAATCTTATTAATTGTTTAAAATACATTGAGTAATTAAACACAGCGATGCTGACCTTTCTTGATTAACACTTAATTAATGTTTGTTCAATTACCTGACGCAAGAGACTAAAAGAGGGGTTTCTTTTAGACTATTCCATCTACACTAGTTTGAATACTTTTTTTATTTAAGCTTAATTCCTATTTCAGTCACGTAAGGTATTTAGAGTCATTTGACTCTATTTAGGTATCCGCATTACTCATAATCAACTTATATATTTTTTAATTAAACTATGTTTTATTAAAAATAGCAAAAAAACATAGTAACAACCATTAATTATGTTATGAAGTGTAGTGTAGTATAGTATATTTTCTGTTGCATTACATTATGTTCTGTAGGCATAACCTTCTCCGTTTATGAACTGCCGTCACAGGTATTACGTCCTCTACTGTTGCGATAGTATTTTAGTATCTGTTTTGCTGTCATCATATCACCCGAACATGCATTACAATGCTAAGTTTAATTAAGATATTAAGTTTTTCTCTTGTGTGAAGAAGTATGAATCATCTTGAGTTTAGGATATATGTAAAATGTGGCTCTTGCATGAGTATTTATGTTGTGAAACAATGAATGTTCTCTTTTTTTGTATTAGATTAGGCATACGCACTCTCATTAGGCTTACACACTTCTATTGTAAAATATTTTGGTAGCGCTTATATAGAAGTCGTTGCATGTTATGTATTCTAGTATACACATCACATCTTTTTTGCATTGTTAATGTTTGTGTTGTGTTATTGCATGTGCCCCCCGCTATTATTGTGTCACAAACTCTATATTTTCTTTTTTGCATTTTGTGACACCTTTGTATTATGTGTCGGCTGAGTTTGGATGAGGTGAAAATGTGTTTGAAGTTCTTTTGTTGGCATTTGCGTTTTATTATTTTCGTTGTTTTAATATGTTGCTTAAGTGGATATCGCCACGGACTGAAGACCTGGGTGTCGTAAGTTCGAATCCAGTCGGTTCCACAGTACCACTGCCACATAGGGGTTTTGCGAACCTTCTCGTAGTCGTTTCCGTAACTACCCGATGTCTTTCCAGAAAGATTTCTTACTAGGAAAACACCAGAATCATCTAATTCACACGAAAGAAGAAGACGTATGTTGTTTAGATTTGGTTTTGTTTAAGTAGGGTGAAGTTACTTGTTATCTCTATGAATAGGTATGGGTTGTTTTTGTTGTGTTTAGAGACGGATGCTAATATATGTTCTTTGTTTTGTGATAGTGGTGTTCGTAGATTTTCTAATGATATTTTCTGCTAGATCCAATGAATATTTTGTACTAGTTACGAGGGGTATCCTCTTGTCGTTAATGTCTTTCGTAGTTCCTCTCGTTAGACACTCTGAAGGTGTTTGCCACTGAATATAGTGCATATTCTGCGTGCTAGGGAATACACAGCTTTTGGGGTGATAGCTTTTAAAATGGAGATACTGTTTGCTGCCCGTGGGTTTATGGTAAAAAAATGGAACTTAAAAATAGAAAAATAAGGGTTAAGTTTGAGAGAGATGTATTAAAATAACTTGATTATCAATGAGAGCTTGCTATTATCACAAAATATATAAATATACACACATGTATATATATATATGCATATACACACATATGTGTGTATATATATACATACATATAACCATATACACACATACACACATTTTCTAATATATGTATATATAGTCTTGGAAGTTTCTCAACCATTAACACTATATTAAAAAAAACAAAAAAACAAAAAAACAACTTAAGTCCCAAGTCGTCTAGTGAAAAATCACTCATGTAAGTCAATTTAACTTTTACAGTTATTATATTAGTTAGCTTCTAACATCATTTAAGGGATCATCAGTTGTTTACTATAGAAATAGGTATACATATGTGTGTATATGTATATATATATATACACATGTGCGTGTGTGTGTCTGTATATTTATATATTTTTGTGATAATAGCAAGCTCTCATTGATAATCACATTATTTTAATACATCTCTCTCTAACTTAACCCATATTTTTCTATTTATAAATTCCATTTTTTTTCTTTTTTAATTTTTTTTTTCAATACTTTTTTACTCTTTAACCTGTTTTTCCATTTTGTTTCATTTTCTATACATTTTGTCCACCACGGCTTTTCATTTTTATGAATTGCTCTTTAAAAACCTAATGTGTGACAAATTAGCAGACACATCCTTGTTTCTTTCTTATTAATCTTTTGATTTTAACCTCCAGTGTATCAATTTCATGCCCATCCCTTTTGTTCACTTCAGGCAGCTTCTCTGCCTCCTTTCTCCCTCTCCCACCGCTTGCTCCACACTAGCTCATTAGGTGTGATAGTAAAAGAGAGTAAATAAATAAAAAAATAGACAGGTGACACATTCTTACAAAGTAATAGTAGGTGACACAAAGTAATAGTAAGTACAAAAGTAATAGAAGGTGACACATTCTTCTATGTTCCTTATTCTTCTGTTTAAGAAAAATAAGAAACATAGAAGAATGTGTCACCTACTTATCATATCCCAACATCACTTAATGTCTTCTCATATGGTCCAATCAGATAATCCTTCCCTCATCCCATGTGTGTGATTTCAAAATAAAATTATATCCATATCTTTATTTTCTGAAGACGTTCGCCACGAACGAAACCGGTCAAAAAATCTCTTGTTTTTTTTTCTCCTGCACTTCAACTTGTTTTCCGTTTGTCATTTTTTCACACATTTTGTCCATGACGACATTTCATTTTCATATATATATATATATATATATATATATATATATATATATATATATATATATATATATACATATATAATATTATAAGGTGATATAATGTATCCTGTGTAGATTTTCAGTATTTACGTCAACGGTGTTTTAATTTTTATTGAGGACTTTTTTAAATGTTTGTTTTTATATTCTTGTGATCAATATATTTGAATAGGCGATGTCGATTGTTGGCAGGTGTTTGTAAAACTGCACTGAAGAGTTGTGATGAAGAGAAACAGTTAGTCTGTGGATGACTAAATCTGCTCCCCTTACGTAAGTGAAATGTCAAACTGTTACTAGCGTATAACTTAATGTTTTTTGTGTAAACAAATAGTGCTTTCGCTATTCGGCAATGTTTCTCATCGTGATTTCGCTTATTCTAAGCAGCAATCATATGATGGAAAAGTTTGTCGAAGCGCCGATTTTCCTCTAGACAGTCGAGTTTCGATCCCGGCTTGTAACATTTGCTTGTTTGACTGCACTGAAAAAGCAGTAATATAGAGAACAGTCTGTTAGTTGATGAATAACATGTTTATATATCTATATCGATATATATATATATATATATATATATATATATATATATATATATATATTCATATATATATTTATATATATATGTATATATATATATATATATATATACATATTTATATTTATATATATTGTAATAACCCTCTTTCAACAACCCTCTTTAAATAATTGATAATAAGCTGCTATCTAAGCGTAATGCAAAGTTTCAACTTTCGCCGTAGCACACTCTTATGACTAACCCACTGTGTATGTCCGCCGTTTCATCATTATATAGAATTTAATTCCTTTCTTTCTCATGGGGATCATGCTTGTTAAAAGGTTGAATGCATGGCTGCCGAGTCAAAGGTGATTTTGTGACTATGTACAAATCTTACAACCGGCAGTAATTATCATCCACCACCCTGAAGATTGTGTAGGTAAAATATTTAAAAAATAGTTGTGTAAAAAATATTGTTATAGCCTTCTTTCAGCAAGGACAGAACTTCTCAAGAGAATTATATATATATAAGTTGTCAATCTAAGCGTAATGCAAAGTTCCGACTTCTGCCGTAGAACACTGTTATGACTAGTTACTGTGTATATCCGATGACTCGACATCATATGGAATTTAATTCTTTTCTGTCCTATGGTAATTTATGTTCGCCAAAGGGTTAAACACCAGGCTGAAAAATCAAAGGTGATTTTGTGCCTGGGTTAGAATCCTTCAAGAAGCTGTAATTATCATCTCATACTCTGCGTAGGCATGAAATACTTACACCTGTAGGTTGAAATAAGAAATACTTATATAAAAAGTAATACATACATATATATATATATATATATATATATACATATATATATACACATATATATACATATATATATGTATATATATATATATATATATGTGGGGGGATCTATATATGTAAGTCAGCGTTAATATTAAAAGAGTCATATGTCTGTGTAAGTGTGTTATTGTTACACTCGATTGACCAATTTCATCACTTAATACGGCATAAAACATCATAATTGTTGCCATAACATTCAAGGACTGTACCTTCTAAATTAAAAATTGCTCATTTTTGTCGTTGAGATAACCTATTTTAATTTCCCGGATTATCCAGTAAGTTATTCTCTGTTCAATTTCATTTCTTTCTTATCATTGCCGTTTTATTGTGAGCTATGAAAAAGTAAAATGTAGACATATTAAGAGCAGGTATACATGAGATAAAAGCAACTGAACACAATAAACTTCTCTCCGAATTGATGCTAGACGACAATAAACCGTGTGTGTGCGAGTAACAGTGTCTACAAGAATGTTCTATGTGTTCATTAACATGAATACTTTAATTTCCACGTGCAAATTGGTTATATTTCAAGTGTTGAGACAATAAATGTTTATTCTATGTATTCTAACACGGTGTCTTGCTTAGAATAGGGAATTATAAAAAAAAATGCCATTTTTCTTCATAAGATATATGGCATATTTATTTTGCTTTCGTGTTACATTTTAATTTCATTTAATATATATAAAGATACGTGGCACTAATGTTGTAAACGTTTTATGTCGAAATACATTCGATTCTACTAGATGACTCTGAATCGTATTGTTGACGGAAAGCAGCGCACTCTCTCGTTCAGATGTTCGGAGTAGTTAGCTAAATGTGAAGCGCAGTGTCTTAGTTTTTTTCAATACTTTTTAGTTATTTTCAATCCGACGCCATAGTCGTAATGAAATGTGGCTGTGTTATTTCTTTGTTTCTATAACACATTAAATACATTTTAATTTAATACATCGTATTTATGTAGACATAATCGCTTTATGGATGCGTATGCACGATTCTCAGTTTATTATATACACACGTAACGATATGAGTATAAAGTCCCTGACGCACGCGAGTGTATTGTCTCTTCGCCGTCATACTAGTTGTGAGCCCACTCGGACATCACGTGCTTTGAATAACTTCCGTTCAGTACGCCTACTCTAACCCGCGACCACTTAATATTACAATTAATACGGCTACTCCTATGTGACGAAGTTTACTCTGATAATGTTTAGCAGAGTATGCATGTCTTTTGTGTGTTTATAATACATTTTTCTATCAACGTTTATTTTACTATAAACTTCCATTTTCGGTTATCCAAACAATATATCAGTTGCCCTGATTGATTAACTGATCCCCCTGAAGTTTCATTTCTGTCACTGTTTATGAAAGAGCCTACAACTATATAAACTAACTAGTAGAAAAGTGATGAGGCAACTGCCACAAGAATTGGTATTTTCAAATTTATAGGAAGGATAAAATGGAGTCGTAAAGAAAATTAATGATATTCGTTTATATGCTTCGTTTTTATTATTTTCGTCTTGTAGTGTATATTTATATATTATTTAGAATGAGACTGAGTTTTAAAGTAACGTAGCGATGAAATTATAAGTAAGCGTGGCCTCTTTCTCTCTCATTCTAACATCATTGTCTATAATGTCTTTTTACGTCGGCAGCGCAAGTTAACTACTACTTGCATTTTTAAGGATGATACCATATATATATATATATATATATATATATATATATATAGAGAGAGAGAGAGAGAGAGAGAGAGAGAGAGACAGACATACAGACAGACAGACAGACAGACAGACAGACATAGAGAGAGGGAGAGAGAGAAGGAGAATGTGGAATCTTGAGATTTCACTGAGAATATTCAGTAAATACTGGAACAATGCCAATAAAAACAAGCTGGGCAAGCACTGATTATAGGGTACAAAGCATTTATAAGTATATTTGGAGAGTTTACCAAGATTTTTTTTCCAGTGGAGATTTATCACAACGAAATAATCTTTTTATTTAATATTTTATTTAGTTTGTAAAGTTATAGTTGCCTACACGTGTTTCGCTACCTGGTAAGGTGCTTTCTAAGCAGTTCATCACGATAGATACAAAACCTAAGATATTGACCAAAACTAGTGACAATACCCGACAGGGGATTGACCTAGTTGAAATCACTTAACTTTGAATTTTACTTGGAAAGGGCTTATAATAATATTAAAATATTTTTTAATATTTTACTTACGTACGACGTCGTTTCGAGCTTATGGCTCTCACCAGTGCAGGGAAATAATAAAATCAGACAATCATAGGATGCGACAACCGAATATATATATATATATATATATATATATATATATATATATATATGTATGTATTTTCTTTTGAAAAATTGTTTTATTGTAAAACAATTATGTTTCTATTGATGTATGTTTTCTCTATATTTCTGTTCTTAGAAATTATTTATTTGCCCTATTATGCCTCTTTATATGTTCGATTTCATTAATCTCTATCAGAAGTAGATTGTAAATCTCATATTCCAACCTTCCTTCATATCATCGAATTTACTGTATTGCTAATAGTTAACTATGCTTTAGTCATGAGGCCATGTTTTAACTTCGAAGTGGGTGTTTACACCTTGCGCTGATGAATTGACTTGAGATCAATAACAATACACATCGTTCTAGAAACGGTTGTACGCGAAACTGTTGTGCATGATGACGTCTTTTACTATGTAAATAAATAAGTAATAATTTTTTTACGATAATCTCTCCTTCCCTCTCTCTCTCTCTCTCTCTCTCTCTCTCTCTCTCTCTATATATATATATATATATATATATATATATATATATGAAATAGACAAATAGAAAAATAACACATTTTTATACACGAAAAACACATCAAAAAGAGAAAATAAATTGAAATATCAATAAAATGCAGTAAAATTAAATTTAGTTTAATCGAGTTGGCAGTTAGTTAAGTACTGGCGTTTTATATTGGAATGTTTCAGTGCGGTTATTGCTAGATGTTTACTGGATGAATAATATCCGAGTCTTAACTGTACGTTAGCTGGATATTATGCGAAGTTTAAGAGAGTATTCGCTTTTTCGGAGGGTTCAGTTGGTGAAGTAAGCATTGTAGGTAAAAGTATTTCTATGTATTACTCATGCGTTAGTGTGATTGTTGTATTTGAGCTTTTGTTTCTGTTCATGAAGTCGGGGTTTTATATTCATGTCTGTTTAATTAATATAAACCATCGGACATACGGAATATTTCATATTGGTGAAACGGTCAGAAGTATAAAATCCCGCATTTACTAACGCAAACAGGACCTCAAACAAAACAATCGAACTTACGCATTACTCATACACAGAAAGACCTTTAAGCATAACTTTGACTTCACAAACTGCACCCTCCTCAAATGCGTATACTATCACCACCGTCGAAAGCGCTACAATACTTCTTTCATCTTTATCTCACGTAACCTCAGAAGTGGATCTTATTCCTTAAGCTAACGTCTTGCAAAAAAACGCATTAAAACATTCCAATATATGACGCGAGTGCTTAATTAACTGCGATCACGGGTAAATAGGTTTTCTTATTGTATACATTTCATCAATAATTAAATTTTTCTTTTTTCTTCTCTTTTTCCTGCCAATAACATCCCGTTGTGCGTTCTCCCTTTTCCTATCTCATTACCGTTATTGAATAAATTTAAAATCTTCACTTTTTTCCGAAGAAGATCGTTGATCGAAACCGGTAAACTCTCTCGTTTATTGATAATAATTTGTTCCTGTATTAACATTTGTTTTTTCGTTTGTCTTTTTCACACATACTGTATTTAACGGGATTTCATTTTATGATATATCGTGCATTTTATCCTCATATATATATATATATATTTAATCAAAACAAATAAACAAAACACATATTAATTATATATATGCATATATATAATTAATATGTGTTTTTTATTGGTTTTGATTAAATATATATATATATATATATATATATATATATATATATATATACTCCGCCATAAATGTTTGCATTATTTTTGTGTGTTTGTGTATTCCCCATAAATAAAGATTAGATAATCTACATAAAATATAAGTGTATTCTTATGTGAAATCTAGCGGATAAAACTATTATAATGTTTTTGAATCTCTAAATGAATCACAAATTATTCTATGAGGTCATAATATGCTAAACCCGTAAAATATTTGCTATTTTTATCAAATTTAAATCATGTATACAAACCTTTCTTGTGAAGGGAAGTGAAGTGGCCACGGATCTCTAAGTTGTTTCGTAACATAAGAAAATTATGGGAGCTTATTATTTTTTAAACTTTAAATATGTGTTGTTCTTGATGAAATTTATATCCTGTCTAAAATTCTAAAATATAAGTTCTCCTGCATCGTCACGTTACTGACTACGTTACTTCTACGTTACTTAATACGTTACGTACTACGTTACTCATTACGTTAGTACTACGTTACTTACTAAGTGCCTGTCTACACCTAAGACCCCCATGCGACAGACCCCTCTTAAAACTTCAGGTATTTATATCATATTTTTATGAAATATTAACTACATTTATAGGACATAAATTCAAAGTGTTTTCGAACATTTCAGCTTTTTGCGACTTTAAGAGGTAAAACGGGAAGAGGGGTTAGTAACAAAAGAAAGTATTTTAAGCACAATAACAAAGTATTAAGTAAATAAGTACATAGTAGTTATCCCCATTCAATCCCGAACAACGTCAGGGTTCGAGCTAGTATAGGTATATATATATATATATATATATATATATATATATATATATATATATATATATATATATATATATATATATATATATATATATATATATATATGTATATATATATATATATATATATATGTATATATATATATATATATATATATATATATATATATATATATATATATATATGTATATATATATAACCTAACGTATACACTGTGTATACTTCATTTGTGTTTAGTGTTGACATTTATCTATCTATCTTTCTTTCACTTTCTCTCACTCTCTCTCTTTATACATATGGATATATATATTTATATATATATATATATATATATATATGAAGAATAAAAAAAACAATGTTTCAGACAAAATGTAAAAATAAAAATGGAATAAAAGATAATCAAATCAACAACTAGCAACACTAAATATATATATATATATATATATATATATATATATATATATATGGAACCTTGATGTTCCTACTTGTCTTTTTTATTTATTAACACACCTTTTTTATTGTTAGGAGAAAGATCTAATGCATTATATATATATTGTGAAACTGTATTATCGTGCGAATTTAGGTAAGTATATTTCATTGTGATCAACGCTATTGCAATACTATCGTGAGTTTTAACTCACGTCGGATATCAATTAAAACATATAGAAATCTTTAAACTGTTAAGAATAAAATGTATTTGAATAAATGCAACTGTACATACGCATCTTTCCCTAGGGATTACTGTATATATCTTGATGGTCACACTCGGATGAAATAGATTTAATGAAGTGTAAAAATAAAATAAAAATGATATGATTTTGTATTAATGGTGCAGCAACGCCGGACCTTCGATATGGTCAGGTTACTTTTTAATTTTCTTTGAGAGGGTCCTGTATTTATCAACGCTTTAGAGACCTGTTTATACATGAATGCCCCCACGGATTCTCATATAATTGATGTATGCAGCATTGATGAATTATAAAAAAAAATATTATGTTTCTTTCATGAAATAATTAATTATTAGTAATATTTTATTATTTCAAAATACATGATTATTTTGAAGCTGCGCTCGTATAATGACCATTTCAGTGAATTTAATTCCATTATATTACCATTTGTCTTGCAATAAAATATGCTGTTTCAACTTTAAAGAAAAATGCTAAGAGAAACTTAGTTTTTCCACTATTTTATGAATTAAGTTGTTTGCCAGTAATCTATCTATCTATCTATCTATCTTTTTTTTAAAACATGGTTTACCCCAAACAAGGCGGGCCGCCACTGAAAAAAGAAAAGGGGAGAAGGTTGGAGGTCAGCCTAAATTGGGATCTGCGCAGCGAGATGTCTGTTCACATTAGTTTTAAATTTCTGCATGTCAATACTGTCGGGGAAACAGGGGGAAGGGACGGAGTTCCAGAGGCCAGCAGCACGAGGAAAGAAGCTATTTGAGTAGAAGGCTCTCCGGCATCTGGGGACCTCCACAATGAATGAATGAGATTTAGTTGATTGTCGAGTTGGTCTAGTGAATTTACGTCGAGGGGGCACCAGAGTAGCCAACTCATCGGAGCATAATCCATTGAAGTATTTGTAAAACAAATATAAAAATGCTACATTGCGGCGATGGGACAGGGACTGGAGCTTGGTTGATAGTGAGGGACCTATTAGGTTCGCGACTCTTTTTTGGACCTTGTCAAGGAGGGAGAGACTAGTAGATGATGCACCAGCCCAGATGTGGCAACAATACTCCATGCATGGGCGGATGGTGGCTTTGTACAGATACAGGATAATGTCAGGTGTGAGGAGTTTGCTAGCACGGTAGAGGGAGCCAACCTTCTTTGAGGCAGCCTTGGCAATGTTATCAATGTATGTGTTCCAATTCATATTACCTGTGAAGGTTAGGCCGAGGAGTTTGAATGATGAACTCTCGGGTAGGGTGTTATTTGCCATGGCAATCGATGGTTGAAGAGGTTTCTTGTAGTTATTGAAGGAAAGGAGCTTTGTTTTTGCGGCATTAAAAGTTACCAACCATTTATGACCCCACTCCACTACAGTCTGGAGGTCATTTACTAAAGATTCAGCCATTGCCTCAGATATGGTCGCGTCAGTTTTACCAACATGGCGAGAGTAAAGCGTGGTGTCGTCAGCAAATAAACCAATCTCTGACTCTATGTCGTCAGGGAGATCGTTTATATAGATCAGGAACAACAATGGTCAAAAGATAGATCCCTGGGGTACACCTGAATTTATGTCATGGGGCTTAGATGAACGGTCATCGAGGACAACCTTGATTTTTCTTTTGTTTAGGAAGGATCTAATTATATTAAGTAGTTGCCCAGTGATACCGTATGAGCGTATTTTCAGGAGAAGCCCTTTACGCCAAACCTTGTCAAAGGCCTTGGATATATCAAGCGCTACTACCCTAGCTTCACCTGCCTTGTCAGGTCAGATAGAAGTTTTGCATTAACTAAATGCCGTACTATCGCTAGATTGATTAAGGATTCAAAGATGTTGGCAAAGATCGGCAGTAGACTGATTGAGCGGTAGTTCTGAGGGTCGGTTCTATTCTCAGAACTCGTGTAGATAGGTACCAAAGATGCAATTTTCCAGCTACCGGGGAAGCAAGATTCAGCTAGGCATTTATTGAAGAGTTTGGAGAGGACAGGGGCCAGTTCAGCAAAACATTTCTTTATTACTATTACAGGTATAAGATCAGGCCCACAAGCTTTAGAGGTGTCAAGGTTTTTTATGATATCTCTGACCTGGGATGAGGTGATGACCAGATTATCAAGTGTAACTTCGGTCCGCGAAGGGAATTAAGGGAGGGGGTGGCTGTCTGAGTCTAAAGTAGATGTAGAAGCAAAACGCTGGGCAAGTAGTTCAGCCTTATCAGTGGCCGTGCAAACGACATCATTGTGGTTTGATAGTGGGGGAATCGTTGATTGACCATTATTCCACCACACTATTGTAGATTCTATCTATCTATCTATCTATCTATCTATCTATTTATTTATCCATCTCTCTCTCTCTCTCTCTCTCTCTCTCTCTCTCTCTCTCTATATATATATATATATATATATATATATACCTATATATCTATATCTATATCTATACTATGCACTAAATGATTGCTTTGATAGAGCAGTGAATGCTAATATTTCATTGTTTGTGAAACACATCTATATTTATTTCCTTATCATTTGTTGCTTTATATCTTAATACTTCATAATTTGAAGGTTAGTTCTGTCAACGTATTACACAACGTTTCCTAATATATAGCATGAAGTCCGGTAGTCTAAGACGAACTTCAAAACAGGCATGCGGTTTCAAACATTGGAAATATTAATTGTGATACCAAAGAGCAATAATTCAATATCACCTGGTCAGGCTTTAAGAACCCTTTCCGAAAATGATATAGCTCGGCAGATACATATCATAAGTTATACCTTAACTCACATATCTGGCTACAAATGTGTCGGATGTTCGATAAATGATTGATCTGTATAATTCGGTCGGTATTGCAGCATATTACCGTTGTTTGGTTTAATTGAGTCAGTATTATAATTGAAAACAACGCGATGGTCCGTACAGACACTCACTGTTATATATTCCGTGTTACTGGGTAATACACATAGTCTGGTTCAAAGTAACAGCATCATTGTTGACAAGTTGCGCTGCCCCGTAGTAAGCCTACGTCTTATGAAGTGTTATGGGGGAAATGTGATACTAGTGTACATTAGATATATATTAGGATCGAATCCTCGTCCCTACAAGTCTCGTATGACTTCTTACCATTTGCTTTCTCAATAACTCGTCGCTTACGATATGATTTAAACATTTGTAAAACTGTATATTGACACCGCTGGTCTAGACTGTTGGTAACGTATATTGTATAATGCTTTTGTTTATGATAGTTTTATATAATGTTTTCGACAAGCGGGGTGAGTATGTAATTTTACATTTCCATCGCAAATGGTCGTCGGCGGAATGAGTCAATTATGTAAACTACAGGTGGCTCAAACAAATAATATCGAAGTTTTTTTCGCTGACAGTGTCAATGCGTGATACATAATCTCCAAAGTTAAGTGAGTCTACAAACAATATTTTAGCGGTAGTGAAATGTTCCAATTTGAATAGCTTGTAATTGTATCATGCTCGTAAATTGATTTTACTAACTATTATTAATTATTAACTGCCCCCTACAATTACTATTGTCAACGTAAAATTACTATTTTGTTAAAGCGAGTTGGAGTTATAACGTATAGCATTTCTCAACTTTATTCCTGGATATATTGATACAATAATAGCGATATTCTTTGAGCACAGCCTATTTCAGTTTTCCATATAACAAGCTATGTATACAGTAAAGCAGATCAGATGAATTCGAAATACAATCTCCAATTGCTTTGGATTTGCGCCACCTTGCAAATAGCACAGTATTTTAGAAAAGTTTTGGCAATAAATAAATACAAAACGATCGGCCTCGTAAAATTGACATACTTTTGGTTTCTATCAAAATAGAAACTGTATTTAGAAGTCTGTCCGTTAGTCATTTAAATCTTATTAAACAAATTGTATTACTATTGCTAAACTCACATAATTTATGGCCACATTTTATTTCTATGGTGAGAGTGAAATGGGAATGGCGGTGTCTCACAATGCTAAATCAGGAAATAGCATTTTTAGACAGGACTATGCATCCCTATAAATTAATCTGTCCGTTAGTGAATCTGTAATGCATAATTTTGAGGCATCATTGTCATCCTTAGATTTAGAGAATGCATCTGGAGTATATTCATTCCTGTTTCGTCAGAAAATATTTTACGGAAACCTATCAAAATGCCCTTAATTCACAGATCATCCTTATCATAAATTTTGTTTCATTTGGCAATCAACAATATATGTTTGTTATCTCTGTATTCATAACTGGTATCGATACTTCAATATATCCAAGACTACTAACAAATTAGTGTAAGTGCAATAATATTTTTAAAGGATTTCATAAACTTTTAATTACATATCATTAAGAATCTTAGATTATCATAGAATGAAGTGTCACTATTTCGAAATAAAACCCTCTTCATCACATGATGGGCTCGGCTAATTTCGTGGCAATATCACTCTGTGTTACATTACAGTTAACGTGCGTTTTCTGTTTAAATACACCTTGGAAGTTGTACATCTATAACACTCGCTTCTGTTTAGATTCTTAATTCTATATTTCGTCTGAACATGACCGATATTTAAATTATTAAAACACTAATCCATTTAATTTAAGCATAACCATGGGTTCTGAATTAAATGGTAAATAGTAAATACGAACTGCGAAATACAAAAGCTCTTATTATTTCTAAATGCTCAGTCAGTTGATTCACTCGATTTGATTAAAGATTAGCAACAGATCGATTACATTATGATCTTCTGTTATAAAAAATATACATTGTAAAAACTGATGAATTTATAACGCTACTGCACGGCCGGTGTTCTCAAGTAATATAGAGTAAATTTTGATAAAATATATATTACCTGTCGTTTGTAGTCATCGATTCATCTCTATTGCAGTACGGATAATACAGAGAAATCAATTTAAAATGATTACGCCGGCAACACGTAGGGAATCAAAGAAAGAACAAGTCACTGTATGTATTGAGTCTAGTAAACGCATATAACAATAAGCATCCTAGTATTTGTGTAACTATAATGCAGAAAAATCAAAATCCATTACTTCCTCGTAAAAAAGTGTTCATACAACTTTGATAATGACTGTACTTTTAAACCGTTCCAATGTTTCATATTACGTTTCTCCGAATACGTTATCTTTGTATCCTCAAACTATGTAAAGCTTGTTTACGCTTCAATCCTACTGGCGTCGAACGATTACGAAAAGGAAATTAAAGAATCTCAGGTCTCACAAGTGTTTAAAGTAATTGAATTTCCACAACATTTGGTGCATTAGTTGGGAGATAATGCACATTTTGTGGATTCCAAAAAGCCTTTGCGGCGCGCATACGCTTTTATAAATCGGTAAGACACACACGGCCGTTGTTAACCGTTCTGACAAATTTACTGCCGAATGTCATCATACATATTCAAGTAAATCTACTTACGTCAGCGTTTTGATAGGAATTATATAATTGTTTGCAGGCACCACCTAACAGCCAATGTATTGTCGCGTAAGTAATGACGTCACGATTATTCGTGTAACTAATTCAAACAAATGTGTGCGTGTTGACCCGAAGTACATATCAACTTTGTTAATCTTGTACGTTTTCACTTTTAAGGCACATTTAAGGAAGCAGAATTTTCTCCTCAAGACTGCTTTCATTTCATTTTCATCTTGACTTTTTGCATTTTCGAGGTCGTTCTGGTTATTGTCATAATGGATTCAGATATCCGTGTGCGATAATACATGCTCTTTTACAACAGAAATTTGGTATTAATGTCGGATATCTTTAAATAAAAATAAACACATTTGTTCGTCAAAACAGTTAGTCTTCAGCTAAGAAACTCACCAGCAGACAACATCCCGAATCCCGTTATAGTCCAGTCAAATCAGCATAAATTTTCGCCAACGGTCGAACTAATAGAAACACAAGTTTTTTCTTTGCAGAATACATTTCTATAATGCATTTAAAGATACTAAAAGTCTAGAAAATCTACCGATGTGAAATTTGAAAATTTTACATTTTTTATCAACAGGGGCCCAAAGCATCATTTGATATTTTTAGGTTAAAATTAGATATGAAATGGTGTATACAAACTGCGTCCTTAATCCCACAGCAAGAATTAACCTATTCAAAATGTATTTTAAGGTAAATCTTAAGGGTTGAGTCATTTTTTTCTTGTAAAAATACACCGTTTTATTGTATGCATTCAAAGAATATTCTCCCATTATCAAATTATTGTAATAGTTCATATAATTACTTTATTAGATACTTCTAGATCATTATGCATCAATTTAGACAAAAATAAAAAATATATTATAAACAACCCTCCCACACAAGGAGGTAATGTTTTAATCATCATTTATTTATTTGTTTGTTAGTTTATTGGTCCATTTGTTTAAAACTTTATGCAAAAAATAATGACCACATTTCAATGCTTTTTACCAAAGTTTTATCTTGGTCCGAGGGAGTCCGGTAATACAATCTTACTCTGATACATTTCAGTATCTGAATGCAATATTTTTTTGACATTATGATTATCAAAGTTTTTTTAAAATACATTAATTTATAGTCTATTCTTTTGAAATTTAAAACATAGGTACCAGATAGTATTACATACCCCATATTAAATTTCACAATGATCTAAAACAGATTAATGATGTGGCAGCGTTTTTCATTTTTACATAGAACATCATATTAAACAACTTCCTATGAATATCCGTTAATCTACCATTTCTCAATCAATCCGTATAAACTTTCTTATGTTTATATAGTATCTCATTTTCGAAAACATTACCAAGTTTTAGCTGCATAGTAGGGCAACCCAATACACTTTTGAAGAGGGTTGTGCTCTCCGGTGTTTTTGTTATTCAATTATTTCGCAATCATCTAACTCAAAGGCACTGAAAAATTAGCACAAGCTGTGCAACAACACCCTAAAACTGTGTGGTGACCGATTTAGTCCATACTTTTTACATGTACACCGTGCTGTATTGCAATATTATTGCAAGTGCATCGGATCAAGTTAAGAAGACTTCATGGTGCTGGTAGCATATCGGTCATTTCTTGTATGGTGACATCATTGATCACCTGTCATCACCAACTGATGGGATTTAGAAAACGAGTTACTCACCATATCTCTACTTATTAGTATAATGCATATCATAGATATTGCAGCAGCTGTTGTTTGTGTCAAGATGTTTAATCAACTGTAATTAGGTTTTTATGTATCTTTTGTGAAAACCGATGATAGTGCATTTTGTTAACTGTTTTTTTCTGACGTTTTACAGATGCAATGATGCTTTCTGTTGATGCCACAGAAAAATTCAGAACAATGCTGTGAGTCTATTTTATTACTTTAATACCAACTGCCTTGCCTGCATTGAATAAGCAGGAAGTTGTGTCACATCTAAGTAAGAAATGACGAAATAGTAAATGTAAGCATATGCAAGATCATATTTTTACAGTGTATATTTTAACAACAGGTTACATAGTAAGACAACATTACAATTTGCTCGTTCTAAACATTCATAAAACATCGTCATACGTCTATTTTTATTTAATTTATTTTCCAAGAAAATGTTATTTTAAACTTAAAATATTTCTTAAGTTAAGAGGAGAGTAAATTATTTTAGGGGAAGTTGGGGTGGGAGGTAATCATTTTTTGGGAGGTGGGGATAATTTTTTTTTTTTTTTAACTTAAAATATTTCTTAGGGTACCGGAGAGTAACACCATTTGGGGGATTTGGATGGAGGTGGAGGGTAAACAATTTTATGGGGGAGGGAATTTGGAGGGAGTTTTGAACTTAAAATATTTCTTAGAGTAGGGGGGGGGGAGTAAAAGAAATTGGAGGTAGGGGGGTAACAACATTTTGTGGGTGGGGAAATTTTTTTTTTTTCAACTTAAAATATTTCTCAGGGTTTGGGAGAGTAAGTAAAATGAGCTTGTGTTGGGAGTGGGAGGTAATACTTTTTGGGGGAGGGTTCAACAATTTTTTTTCTTTTCAACTTAAAATATTTCTCAGGGTAGGATAGTAACAACAAATTTTAGGGGTGGGGGTGGACTGTAAAAAACTTTGGGGGCGTCAGGGAACATCTTCTTTTTCAACTTAAAAGATTTCTTATGGTAGGGGAGAGTAAATAAAATATTATTCGCACAGGGGCTGCGATAGGCACGTGTATGGCATGAGCACCGGGGCGGCGATAGGTACATATACAGCATGCGAAGCAGGGCGGCGATAGGTACTATATAGCATGCACACCGGGGCCGCGATAGGCACATACATAACATGCGCACCGGGGCGGTTATAGGTACATATATAAAAGGCACACCGGGTCAGAGATAGGTACATATTTAGTATTCAGACCGCGGCGATGATAGGTACGTATTTAGTATTCGCACTGGGGCGGCAATAAGTATTTATATAGTATGCGCACCAAGGTGGCAATAAGTACTTATGTAGGATGCTCACCAGGGTGGCAATAAGTACTTATATACTATCTGCACTGGGGCGGCGAGAGTTACGTATATTTATGCGCACTGGGGCTGCTATAGGTACTTATATAATATGTGCACCGGGGCGGCGATAGATACGTACATGTTATGCGCACTATGGCGGCGATAGGTACGTATATAGTATGCGAACTAGGGCGGCGATAGGTACGTATATAGTATGCTAACCGGGGAGCAGATAGGTACATATATAGTATGCGCACTGGCGCGGCAATAGGGGCGTATATAGTATGCGCACCAGTGCGGCGATAGGTACGTATATAGTATGTTCAGCAAGGCGGCGATAGGTGCGTATGTAGTATGCGCACCGAGGCGATAATAGGTACTATACAGTATGCACACTGGGGCGGCGATAGGTACATACCAAAGATTGGTATGTATATAGTCTACGCAACGGGGCGGCGATAGGTACGTATTTAGTATTCGCAACGGGGCGGCAATAGGTACTTATGTAGTATGCGCACCGCGGTGGCAATAGGTACTTATATAGTATGCACACCGGGGCGCAGATAGGTACATATATAGTATGCGCACTGCGGTGATAGGTACGTATATAGTATGCGCACAGGGGTGAAGATAGGTGCATATATAGTATTCCTTCTGGGGTGGGGATAGGTACGTATACAGTATGCGAACCAGTGCGGCTATAGGTACGTATATAGTATGCGCACCAGGGTGACGATAGGTACGTATATAGTATGCACACCTGGGCGGAGATTGATATGTATATAGTCTACGCACCAGGGCAGCGATATGTACGTATATGGTATGTGCACCGAGCGGCTACATGTACTTATATAGTATGTGCACCGTGCGACGATAGATACGTATATAGTATGCGTACAGCGGAGGCGATAGGAACGTATATAGTATGCTCACCGGGATGGCGATAGGCACGTATATAGTATGCGCATTGGGGCGGCGATAGGTACGTATATATGGTGCGCACCGTAGCGGAGATAGGTACCTATATAGAAGGCGCAGACAGAGGTGGTACTTTTTATAGAAATATGTTATACTTTTCTCCTGAGCAACGGAAGAGGTATGGTGGGAAAGTGACAGCTTTCGCAAAAGGCAAAGGGAAACAGTAGCGATGAAATGGGGCGACCAGAGAAGAGTAAGGTAGAAAAATAAAGAGACGGCTATAGAGAAAGGGAGAGAAATAGAAGTTTGAATATAAATATGTTACACACGCGATTTTTCTACTATTTTGTGTTTTTATGACCCCGAGCAACGCCGGGTAGTCCTGCTAGTTAATAATAAATCACAACTAAAAGAAGTTGTAAAGTGTTTCAATATTAAAACAAAAGCGGCAAATTCGTTCCTTATGAGTGTTGTTTACTCGAACCACGTTAGTTATGATCTGTTTTTAGATAAAGTATAGCTTAATTACGTAGAATTTTGTCGTTGATATCTATCAAATGTCAATGCTAGATAATTTAAAATCGACATCACGTTCTATTAAGATCTTATTTAGATCAAATAAAAAAATTGAAATCCGTAGACTTCTGTCATTAATCGTTCTGTACGTATATTTTTGCTTGTCAACAATTTCAACTGTACATTTATACTAATGTTAAATTTGATGCATTTTTCATAATACTTGTTTTCATTAGATTTACGTAAAAAGATGTGTATTCTTTTTCTCCTTACATAATTAAGTTTTACATTTCTCTTTACATAAGTAAGTATTAAGATACTAGAAACGTAAAAGCACGCCGCATAACTAATTTTACCTATATAAGATCATATACACTTTTTCATAATTATAATTACTTTTTATCAATTTATATTTTATTCACATACTCTGTTTTTAGTTCAATGTCTTTTTATATGTTCCGTAAGTTTTTGTTCCTGGTTAAAGCTCATTAACCTTCCACCAAACAGAAACATTTATATCCCAGGGAAACACCACATAAGGCCGGCTAGTAGCAAAACAGTAATCTAGTAAACATACTTCAGTTTGCTTTTTTGCGTGATTATTTATACATTACTAGTATATCAGACAGTAGAAGTTGCCTGATTTTTCATTTGTTTTAATATACAAGTATTTCCATAGTTTTGTTTGTTCATGCAATACTATTAACTATGAACTGAGCGATCCTGAGTTGACCAAAAAGTGAAATATTTTTGATGACCTAATGAAAAAATACAGCATCGCTTTTTTGTCTTCCTCTGGTTATTTGGGTTAATGACGACGGGAATTTTAACATGACACATATAAGCGGATGTAAATAGTTAAGAAGGAAAACGTCTCAATAAGAAACCTTTTCAAAAGCAATAAGGAAACACGTATACATCGGTATAGAAAACACAGAAAAATGAACGAACACCTGAATAAAATAGATGTGCGTTCTCCCTTAACTTATTCGTCGGACAAACGGGACCGATATATTTACAAATAAAAAAATTGCTATTTATTATTGAGTGGAGGGTAATATTTTGTATTTGTCAAACTAAACTTACTTCGTTTCAGAATTTTCCAGATGAGAATTGATAATTTGTATTATCGGATTGACATCCTAATAGTTTATCATAACGGCGTGGGAGGAAGAACACAAAGCAGTGGCAAATTCACATCAACAACAAAACGCTAAAACTAACCATAACTATCGGCTCCCACAAGCTCTAGCAAAAATGCGCTAAAACGCCAAAAAAATTTATCACGTGATTGTCTACTACTACGTCCGCCAAAACCAGAGTTAAACTAAATAAGAGCAATAGCCATGACAAGATCAGCCTCTTTTTCCCTTTTTCCCTACGACCAGCGATTAAGGCGGCCCTGTCAACAGACTCTTAAAGCTTGAGGCAAGAAGCTGCCTGCTTCTGTCTTACTGTCACTCCACGCCGTCTCCCCCTTCCTCCTCATCGGACACAGGACAAATAGTAAGCTTAAACCCTTTCTCTTCTTTTCTCCTTTTTAAGTACCGTCGAACACAAGTTCCTATCATTCTTACACGGCAAAAAAGGGGGTGAGAGACGACTCATTTTCTCTATTTATGCACAGATGTGTGTTTTCCAAGAACAAACCTTTAAAAAAGATATTTTATACAAACAGCAAAAGGGACATTTCTGTACACAAACTCAGAGATTCATTGAGGAATTTATACAAATTTAATGAACCATGTTAAATAAATTGTTATGTTTATATGAATGTTTAAGTGACAGTTGATTAGAGGTTTACGGTTCAATCCTCGGTGCGTACTATGCTAAGAATACAATTACGCATTACTTAAGATTTCTAGCTGATAATAAGTGACGGCACGAAAGCTAGCTGTTGATTAAATAAAGGGTTCCGTTCGATATAACGTACAGATTCCGAGGTTAGACGAGATGTACATGAAAAGAGGTCGGTAATTACATCGGTCAAAACGTAAAAATAACATCCAAGACGAGAACGTCGTCTTAATAATCAAAATAATGCAAATACACTTAGCTCTTAAAGCATATTTTTGATAATTAATAGTCACACATATAATGTGTTATATGCAATAAAATAATGCATTCCATCATGACAAGATATGTATATTTTTCAATAAATGCATATTAAATAACATTGTTTATATTTCGCACCTACGGAAAATTGTTACAATCCGAAACAGCACTGCATAACCTTAAAATAAACATACATCGTCTGATGAATCAACTTCGTCCCTGTTATAAATCCTAAACAAATAATAAGCCGTATCAGTGAACGAGTTTACACCCAAACGTTCGCATAGCATTTTCACAAGATGTATAATTGACAGTTCCCGCTCAAAAAGTTACTGCGTACGGTGGCTCGTTTGAACTTTTTGTACTAGCGCTTCATCATTGTGGGCGTCAGTGTTGATATAATTGTTGGCATCTGATAATAATATACACATATTAAGCGGGTCGTTGCGTTTATTGATGTTTGGTGTACACTTGCATCTGATCATACATTAGAATCAAGGATTAGTAGACAGTGAAAAGAAGAGAACATGAAAGATTTTCCTCCTAAACAGGATGTGCATTTTTCCGCAATCAAATACACTTTCAGAAATTACTTCTATTCTTACTTTTGTAGAATATAGTGTCACTTGTATAAAGTGACCAACGGAAATGCCGACAATTTTACTATTAGATTATCATATATTAAGGCCATGCGCCACTCAAAGATAAGTGTCAACGATACGCAATGACTATCAGCCAAAAAATGAGGAACATAATGAAAGTAATCACATTTACGTTTAGTTAGGTCACGACTTGATAACATTTGATTTGAAAACCATCAATTTGTAATCAACAGGGAAGTATTCTCGCAGTAATGTGCTTCATAGGACCGTAGCCCTTGCGAGAGAACTCTATCCCCGGAAAAATGAAGCGATAAATATTGGTCAATTGAGATAGATAGTCTTTATGTGAATGTCTTACAAGGAACAGCTTAAGACTGGAACTCAGTCGAGTATATTGCATGGAAATAAAGGCAGGGGAAAGAGAGAGCGAGACAGATACAAAGAGACCAGCAACGTCTTTTCTGTTAGAAAGTGGCTGTGGGGAGAAATATAGATCGTCCACACTAAATTACGTTGCCAATTTTCGTCAGAGCAGGTAAGATATATCTATACAGCATCTTGTAATTAGTTGACTTTTCAATGATGGGATCGGGGACAAATAAACGATAAATTAAAGAAATGCGATTAGTTAAACAATTGCATACTGAATAATTGCAAACGCCGTCTATTATGTTACAGATTAACAAAATATTTAGGAGATCCCAATAATTATAATAAAAACGTGAAATGATTTATTAATCCGCCTGGCATTACAGATGACCGACGCAAATTTGGTTTAATATAAATTTCGCCGCGTATCTGATATCTTAATAAATACATAAATTGTGTTTTAAATTACTTTGGTTTTATATGAAAAATGATAAAAGCGAAACATTCATGTCTAAACTCACATTTATATTGCAAATGTGAAGAAATACAATGCGCCACTATAATGCATTTTTATTACTCTTTGACGAAAAGGCTGCAGTATCAAATATGTAAATATTTTCTTCCTCTTTGCGTTGCTTATACACGTTTTCAGCAACTGACCGTTCAACTAAATGACACTCGGTCTTACAACCACATGTCTGTATAAGCTGCAGTGAAGCTGAACAATATTTGCAACCTCTAAGACAATATATATATATTTGAGTTTTTATATTTTTAATTTGTCAGTAAGCTTACAAATATATTATTGATTTAATCCTCGTTACACACACATACACACATAAACACACATATACATATATATATATATATATATATATATATATATATATATATATATATATATATATATATATATAGGCTGGGCACTGTTGGTAGTAGTAGCAACAGTTGTCGTGCGTCGGATTTTGGGGGAAAACATGATTCGTGTTCCAGTGTTTCGAATCCTGCGAATCCTGATGAATAAACATCTCTATACTGTCGATTCCGGAAAGCATTAAAAGTACACGTATGAAGATAAACAGATATTTATAATTATTTGTCGCTCCCAATCTAGGCTGACCACCTTAGTGAATAGTATCAACACAGCCGTCGTCATAGCTTTAATGCATGTTCCTTTAGTATTTGAACACCTTTTACGACAGCTGCCGGGGGTTCGAGTCCTGTGACCGTTATTAATAATTATCTCAAAACGTACAATTCATGAAAAGATGAAACCTATATGTATGTAGATAAATACATATTTTAATTATATATATATATATACATATATATATATATATATATATATAGTCTAAGGAAGCTTTGAGTTATTTTAAACAATATAACAAAAAAAAAAAATGTGATAGGAAAATGCAGTTTAAATTCCCAGAGAAACTAACTAAATCCAAATAGTGTAGATTTAACATTTGTTGGAAAATTTATAAATAAATAATATATAATAGTAAGTAAATAAAATCAAAAGGGGAATTAAGTATCTAACAGTGAAACAAAAACAGGAGACCTTAACGTAAGCATCTAATATTAACACGGGGATCTTCAGCTGTTTACCATGTAACTGTTTCGGAGATTTAAAAACAGGACAGTTATATGCATGGCTCTCCAATGGTACATATAAACCTACCATTTCCCCAATAATCAAGTGTCGAAATAATTCAGCTTAAAATGTTACTTATATATACATAAATAAATAAAATAATAATAATAATAATAATAATAATAATAATAATAATAATATACTACCCTTAAGACTACCGTGTGATATGGTAATTTGCATATCAAATAAAATGCTTTATAACAATAGTAATACTAGTAATAATAATACTAATAATAATAATAATAATAATAATAAAATACTATCTAAACACTAAACCTACGAACCATATATATATATATCACGTCGGCCGAGTATGCTAAAAAAATTAATAAAGTGCTCGCTCGTAAGAATGCGAGAGTTAAATAAAAAGTATTTATTTAAAAACTATACGTTACATATTCAAGAGACATATACAAATTAGCTTGACATCGGTAGACCTTAACTGCCAAGATAAAAGCTCTTAAAACACATCTTAAGACCCATCTCAAATATTCGGTAACTCACCAAACGTAGATAAACTGTTAAAATTATGTGACTTCTAAAATGTCTACAAGTAACATGCACTAATAACTACAACGCCTACCCTACTGAAAGGCCATCACCCCGATTTGTATATAAGTCTAAACACACCAGATCATATTTAAATTCAAGACCTATCTATGCGCCTCTGGACCATGTCAAATTATACACTCCTTATCAAAATGTATTATTTATATAGAAGATATACTCCTCCTTTCCCCCGCAGGTATATTATACATATAACCACCATATCTTTTCTACCCTCTAAATATAACATACACTTACACCATCATAATCCCTTCAAATAACAAATTACATGAATTAATATCTACCTGATCATTTTTAATTGTTTTCGGTCGTTTAATATATTAAACATCTTACTAATATAATACATAGAAATATATTTATCGAATAAACATTAACAAAATAGAGATATATATGCGATCAAGATTTAAACATAACGGATAGATATTAGCAATCTGCTAGATCTATAGGGGAAGTCGGGGTAAATTGAGCCAATTTTCCATTTTGGCTTTTCAGAACCCAACCGACTAATTATTTTGCAAAGATGAGTGTATTATTATAAAATTCTTTTATTTGGGAACATTTTGAAACAAGTTGCAGTTTTCTGCTAGTACACCTAAACCGACCATGTGCTTTACAAAAATGCATATCAAATGGCTCAACCTGCCCCGACCATGGGGCAAGTTGATCCAACCTCTGGGGTAAGTTGTGCCACACTGGGGTAAGTTGTGCCACGCAAAAATGTGTTGCAAATAAAGAAAGAACAAGCCCAAAATTGTTGCTGTGGTTATAAAACAAATTATAATAATGAAGTAGAAATGTTAATTACAGCGAATGAACCAGCACAAAATTTGAAACATATATCTGAAAGTAAGTTAATGAAGTTGCCACTGTGACAAGTCACAGCTGAAAACGAGCTGGCTAGAACAACGGACAGAACTGCCAACACTATTTGGCTGTGGCAGCTTGTAAACAACATCTTCTGCATTGAAACCCGCTTCGTCCTTTGGGTTTGGAACAAACACAGGCTTGTCCGTTCCTACCTTCCCAGCAACTTTTTGAAGGAAAACACCTTCAAACTCAAAGTCCTCCCCGTTGAGAGTGTCAACCCGGGCAATATAGTTCACAGTTCGTGATTTGCCAGCACATTTTACAACCACAAAGTCACCTTCGATTATTGGGCTATCCAGATCAATATCACCATCACTATCTGATGACACATCATCAAATTCAAAATCTGAATCATCAGTGTCACTTGAACATGGGGTTTTAGATCTCGGGGGACATGACCTTTTCCCACCAGCATTGAACAAACACCGCTTTGTTGTTGTTAATAGGCTCCTCTTTCTATTTTCATAAAGGGCTATCAGCTTCTGTCGTTCAGGGCTGTCAGTCAAAATCTTTGAGCTGCCCTTTTTGTGACCACCTCTTCTTGCCTTTCTTGGTGCTGCTTTCAGAAATGGCTGAATTACAGATGGTGAAATGTATGGACGATGCATGACATCATGTGAGCTAGATAAAACACAAGACCCAGATGCAGATGGTTGCATAAGATCATCTTCTTGCTGTTTTTGTGGTCGGACATCATCACTGTGCACGGGCAAGACGTCTCCAGGAACCTCACCTGATGGTCCTGCATCTTCCACAGTAGAATTTGCCTCAAGGCTTTCTGCAGCCACATTTTGCTCACGGTCAGTTGGAAGAGAAGGGGAAAAGTCAATTTCACTAAAGATGTCCAGGTTAAATGGATGAATGCCCGAGGCTTGGAATCCAGCAGCAATGTTCAATGGTGTCATGGCAATCATCTGGGCTTGGTTCACTAGAGCTGGGATTTCATATATTGTTACTGTTTTCCCTGGATTGGATCGTAGCCACCATTCCATGGCTCTGTTGTACGCTGTTTTGAAGGGTCCATACACTGACCGGTCGAGCGGCTGGAGACGATGGGAAGTGTGTGGTGGAATGGTCAGTAAGACAACGCCATGAGATCTTGCTGTGTTCACAACATTCAAAGAAATGTGTGTGTCATGGTTGTCGAGGATTAAGAGGATTTTCTTTCCTGATGAGCATCTGGTGTGCTTGATGATGTGATTTAAATATTCCACAAACACCTCTTCATTCATCCAGCCACTTCGTGTTGCCCTCCCTATGCACTGTGTTGGTCCACCTCTGATGAAGTGATCTCTGTAGTGGACTCTGGGAAAGATGAACAGAGGAGGCACGACTGATCCAATTGCACTCACAGTGTACACCACCGTTACCAATTCCCCGCGTTCAGCAGAGGTGATTGAACCAACTTGTTTCCTTTCTTTTTCTGTGACAACGGATCCAGGGTTTTGAACGGTGGTGCACCCAGTCTCATCAGTGTTGTAAATGTCACTTGGTGAGAACTTGTATTTGTCCATTATCTGACTCAAGTTGTTGAAAAATTTATCAACAACTGGGCGGTTGAAGGCTATGGCACGCCTAAAAGATGTTGCTTCTGTCACTCTAATTGCCAGGTTCTGGCGCTTCTTGAAGCCTAACCACCAATCATGTCCTGCTTTTTTCTCATGATCCCAACTTGGTGGCAGATTGAGACAGTTTTTATTAGCAAACTCATATGCCAGTGTGCGACATCTTCTCAATGACAAACCATGAAACATGTCTGACAATTGTTTCACGTGGTCAGCCAAATCCCTTTCCATTTCAGGACTAAAAACCAATTGCCGTAAGGAAACAGGTGTGTAAGCAGTCCCTGCTGGTTGACTGTCTTGTTTGTCCATGTACCGCTTCAGTGTCATTCGATCAATGTTAAAGTCCTTTGCAGCACTCCTCACATTCTGACCTCCAGTAACAGCGGCAGCAGCCCGTTCCATAACGTATGTAGGAGTTTGTCCACGATTTGTCTTTCGCACGTAGTGGCACATGTCTGGTGGGCTTTTTTTCTGTGAAACACACAAAATAGAAAAATGAAGTTAACATAATAAATCCGATAATGATGTAGAACTAGTTGATTCAGTGGAGTTCCTGGCATAAGTCTGGAACATTGAACAATGAATGCCAGAACAGCTGGCATTTGTAGAGAGGCACCTGCCTCTCCTGGCATGTTTAGCCAATCAGGCGCCTCCAAATGGAATAACCCACCATGCCTGACTAATTGTAGGCTAGTCCATAATGGTGGAGAGGGGAGGTAAGTGCATTCTTGATTCTACAATGATAATAATAATAATGTTAAAAATAATAATGATAATAGTAATAATAAAAATTATTATTATTATTAGAATAACAAAGCGCCTGTACAGCATGCAAATTCCTATCCAAGCACGGCTTACACATCTTAAACATTTACCAGGTAACCCATAGATTTAATTCTTATACAAGTAGAGCATGTAACTTATACAACCTGCATTTTGAATTCACTCTATAACAGGCCTACTGATGTGGTTGCACATTCATCTGTTTCTTGAAAACGTGTAAAAAGACATATGGGGCAGGTTGAGCCAGTGGCACAACTTACCCCAGTCTGACCTCATTGACTTGTCTGTTCAAATGCATGCATCTCATGTGTGGTGAATGTAAAAATCTTTTACAGGTATGAAGGCAAGTAATTGAACAAACAACTACCACATATTATATCTAATCAAACTATTACTACACACAAGAAACATGCACTCACCTCTGTAACGCTTTATTTTACTTTTTTGGCACAAAATCTGATTTTCTTTTACTGCATCAACCTCCGATATTGGTTCAGCAAAACAAAATGGTGGAGGTTAAAGTCACGTGATCAGTTGTTTATAGATTGCATAAAAACTTGGATTGGCTTAGTCAATTGTGGTTAAAAGGGGGTGGCTCAACTTACCCCTATGCTCAACTTACCCCGACTTCCCCTACACGTTATTAGGTAAAGGTTTAATTAAAATACAAGGACCCCACACCATCTGATACATAAACCATCACATATATTACGAAGATAGAAAGCTTATAATAACCGATATGCTTGATTTCATATATATTAGGCCATTATATCTTCACTCATAAGGTTAACAACCTCCTTGAATAGACACCAATACTTCCCTTAGGTAATACACATGAAAAGAAAAATATAAAAATAAATAAAATGCATTAACAATTTAATAGCAGTAATACAGCCGCACTCGGTAAATCAATAATAGTCGGACACACAAAATGTTACCCACTCGCGGATCAATAAGTTACACTACACACTATAATCTTGAATATGAATATGCCAAAGAAACAGACAAGCATATAGCACCCGTAATCAATAATTAAATTACTTTTAAATAAAACTAACTTACGACTAAGAACCACACATCTATATAAAAAGCTCCCGTAAACTCGGCACGTTCCATAAAAATAACTCTAAGGCGAATTCAACGGAATTCGAAGATCTACGATGGGTTGTGAAGGCCCAGTCTAAACAGTATATCTCTACCAATGTCAATGAAATCATTGTACGCCTCTTACGTATGCCAGTTTTACATACATTTATTAAATGAATAACATCATTTTTTTAATTCAATATATTTCCGAGACTTTCGCTGATAAAACAGCCTTGTTAATAAGTTATTTTCTTACTTTCTTTTTTCTTTTTTCTCTTCATGTAAAAAATTGCAAGTAAATATTCTCGTGCTCGCTAAAGATTCTTTATCGTCCGTTCTTGCTGACAGACTGCGTTACCGCGTCTTACATATCTTCAATTCCACTATATTTAAGTTAAGAAACGAAAAAAAAGTTGGTGTAAGAAGAGAAACGATATTACGAAGACACAGTCAATATATATGTATATACTCCTATTACATAGCACAATAAAACCTGCATCCTATCATATAAATTGTGATTATTTACACATGTCAAATAAACGTACTGCCATTCGTATGTTTTCACCCATATTTATCGTTTGCCCCTCATAAATAACTGCATTTAATCAACGTACATTTATATTAAAAACAAAACATACATGCAAGGCTTCGAAGCAATAAGTACGGAGTAAGAAACAGCAGAAATATGTGAAGCAAGACAAAAGACAAGCGAAAAAGACGAGCAATGTCCATAATCTCCGAAAATGTCCGAAAATTATCCGAAGTCTAAAGAAAAACCAGTGCCTGCGTCTAACACCAGGATTGACCATCATATCCTTAAACATTTAAGGACTGTCCACAAACAATAAATAACTTATTGAAGAACATCCGAAGAGGCTGCTGCACTCGATGCCCAAAGCAGCAAATTATATGAGGCATACCACCAGTTATATGAATCTGACCCCTTTGCTACAAGTACCATCGAAGTAGGAAAGATACTATGTACCTCTCTAGGAGAAAGCCGACATCGAAAATGGCAAAAACTGTTGGCGAACACTGACGTGACGAAAAAGAGTAAAAAGGCACAGAGTCTAATCCGGAAAATCAGCAACTATCCTTCGACTCAAATGTAACAGCAGTACACGATTACTGCCAACAAAGGTGCACTACAAGATGCCTGCGCCCCTCATAGCAGCATGAGAGCCACAACTTCTGAGGAAGTCCCTCCCGGTTAAGAGGCGTCTTGGTTTCAGTGGAAAACACGAAACCGGAGTAAAACGGGAATGGGGCGATAAAAAGTTGCTATGAATAGATGGCGCTACAAAACTGACCTAATCATCTGTGAATGTGGAAATTAGGACCATACAATGGAACACTGCCTAGTCTGCCCAATATTGCCCAACTGGTGAAGATTAAAAGATCTTGCAGAGTACAGCACTATTGCAAAGAGCTCTCTCTCTCTCTCTTTCTCTTTCTCTCTCTCTCTCTATATATATGCATATATATACATATATAACTCAATATACATACACTTAATATGCAAATATTTAAACAAGCATGTGTGTATGAATTTATGTTTAGAGACACGATTAAATTCTGCACTTGCACCATTCAGATGAATTTATATTATCCTGATAAACTAGAAAAGACAACACTAATTACATCAATTAAAGTAAATATGTCTCGATTGAATTATGAATATTAATTAAATATATAATAGTATGCATACCTAATTGAATTTAGTGATATATCTTAAAAATTCGAGCAGCCTTTCTGCTTGTGATTTAATAATTTGGTTTCGTAATTAGATTTTAATATAGCTTATGTCTAATTATGATAAAAATTATCGTACAAACTTGATTGAATATTTTGTTTTAGTTTCGTTAACTTTCAGATAAAGATTACAGAAATGTATATTAATGATTTATTATGATTAGCTAATCTAATTTAAAGCGAAATATTGTGCTTTATATGAAGAACTTGACTTCTTATTATATGTATGAGTTGTAAGAAACTTTTTCGAAAGGGTTCAATTCAGGATTACGACCATCGTATGACCCTTACAAGTCTCATCTATTTCTTTAATAGTATTCTCTTTTCATAATTATACTTAAATGACACATCCGCATTTCCAAGGCGACATAATACTAGTAACCTTTTAGTTCTCTTTTTTACGTGTCAGAATATTCAACTAATGTATGGCACAACGATGTACTCTGTATGTATTCGGTGAGTTTCCAATTGTATCAAAATATCAGACGCAGATAAAAAATGAAAAAAACAGTTGGCGGTGAAAAGAAGGAAGCTTGGTTTTAGATGTATTCAAAGAAACTAGCCATCTTTTTCTCCATTGGACTATGTTCTCAGGTCGGGAAAAGAAAGAAACAAAGAGATCTTGATCATTAATAGTCTTCAAAGTGTTGTCATATATAGTGTGTCGTTAATCGATTAACTTTATCGACCGATATATTAACATAGTCATAGACGCTACATTAATAATATGTTGGCAGATAAAAACAACTTTTCGACTATACATTGCAATAATTAAGAATACAATCTTTATATTATGTAAAATAATTTGTAGATTTTAATCAAAGAATATCTCCCTTATGCCGTTTAATTATTACATACTTGCATCTCTAAAATTATTCAAGTGAAACGTTAATACGAAACATGTGAATTATTACAAATTAACCAGACAACATCCTAGTTCTAAACACTGAATTGCCGGTGGAAAAATAGAAGGAAATAAACGTAAGACTGACTTTTACTCTTAATTGAGGAAAGGTCAGTTATTTTTGTTTAAATTGTTATTCCGACACTGTTGCAATATTAAACATAAAGGGATTACATGATTTGTTTCTCTCAACAAAAGATACATAGTTACTTCTGCCAAAAGAAAAAAATTGAAACCGTATTTTTATATTTATTCTAATTAAAGTACCGAGCTCAAATTCTACGACTACGCACTACGCGTACAAGTTTACTAAAAAAGCATTTTTTTATCGAAAACAAAAAAAAATGGTTGTACTCTTTTACAACTAAGATTATGTCTAGCAAGCATTATTATAAGAAAACAACTTTTTTAACAAGCCGTACCCGAAAGAAAACATTTACTTTCTCACAAAAATACACGCATTTAAAAATATGGAAAGATTTAAAGCGACGGTTGAAGAATTAGTAAAATTTCAAATGCAACAACAAATCGAACATAACGAGGAAGCAGAAAAGAGAATACAGAAAACTGACAAAATATTTCAAAAACTTCTTCTAGAGCAGAAGAAAGAAGCCGACAACTGACTACAAAGAACAGATGATAGACTTGTAGAGCAGAAGAAAGAAGCCGACAACTGACTACAAAGAACAGATGATAGACTTGTAGAGCAGAAGAAAGAAGCCGACAACTGACTACAAAGAACAGATGATAGACTTGTAGAGCAGAAGAAAGAAGCCGACAACTGACTACAAAGAACAGATGATAGACTTGTAGAGCAGAAGAAAGAAGCCGACAACTGACTACAAAGAACAGATGATAGACTTGTAGAGCAGAAGAAAGAAGCCGACAACTGACTACAAAGAACAGATGATAGACTTGTAGAGCAGAAGAAAGAAGCCGACAACTGACTACAAAGAACAGATGATAGACTTGTAGAGCAGAAGAAAGAAGCCGACAACTGACTACAAAGAACAGATGATAGACTTGTAGAGCAGAAGAAAGAAGCCGACAACTGACTACAAAGAACAGATGATAGACTTGTAGAGCAGAAGAAAGAAGCCGACAACTGACTACAAAGAACAGATGATAGACTTGTAGAGCAGAAGAAAGAAGCCGACAACTGACTACAAAGAACAGATGATAGACTTGTAGAGCAGAAGAAATAAGCCGACGACAGACTTATAGAGCAAAATAGAGAAACTGTCGAAATTCATTTTTGAACACAGGATAGGAGCTAGCGAAAAGATTGACATATTAATGCAAACAATATCGCTTAGAGACCAAAGTAACAATAGCGATGATATTTTTCGTATAATGCCGTGTTGAATGTGATTGAACACTTCACGTTTTCCTTTGATGAGAAGACTTTGCTTCGTATTTTGTACTAGTTGAAGATTATATACAACTGATTGCGAAAACTGGGCAGAACATAAATAGGTTCGCCTGTTAAATAAGCATTGCTAGGACTTTTAATTTTCCGAACTTAGTGCTGATAATTTAAATGCTTATTCTTTTTTCAAAAATTGGTATCGAGAAAATACGTTGAAATAAGGCGTAGATATCTAAATAAATTCGGAAATGCACCGAACTTAACACGGCAGAAATTAGTCGATGACTGCCTACGATTTATTAGTTTTATTATTAGGATTCGAGAGAAATCGAGAATTCGTACATTGCACACATAAGAAAAGTGCCCCAAAACTATTCACAGCAAAAAACGGCGTTTCTACGCCTCAAAAACAAGCCAGCTTTATAGAAATAAAATAATCGCCAATCCCTTTTTATCGATGCGGAAGCCGATATTGGGTAACAGAATGCCCATTTCGTTTTAAAACCTCACTGGTCTGTGAAAAAATCGAACACGAAAGTCTGCATTGTAAAACTATAAAAGGAAATAAAACGCGGGATAGAAAATCATACATGGCAATACTATTATAAGGACATATGTTCAGGTTACAATCTTAAATTAAAAAGTAAAACTACAATTTGATTCGGGTTCAGATGTGTCAATTTCTAATATGCAGACTTGCAGACGGTTGGGAATACCAAACATATTAAGAGCCAATCAAATAGCAAGAACAATGACTGGTGAAAGAATACATTTTGAGGGTGAAATAATTGCCGACATAACTTTTAACAAGACGACGAAAAAAGTAAAAATTTATATATTAAAATAGCAGGAAATTTATTTGGCGTAGACTTTAGTCACCTATTCAGACTATGGGGATCATCAACCAATAATTCTTGTCAGAAGAAGAGAAATTTGACGATCGATTAAGGAAAACAAAACAAAAGGATTTTCCTTCAACCAGTAATTGTATGTAATGTACTTGAAATAAATTGCCAGCAGAAATGACAGAAGTTATATTTCATAAGGAAACAAATTGCAAGGTGAAAAAAGCGAACACGAAACTGAAAAAAATAAACCAACTATTTTGAATAACCAGTGGAATGGCTGATTAGAGTGGACTCAGAGTTAAAGATCTAAAATTACTAACGATGCACATCGAAGAGTTTTCTGAAGAACTAAAAACTATTGGAGGTAAAGTTGAGTTGTCTTGAAGTTGAATGTTAAAGAAAAGACGACGTTAAAAATAAATAAAGATGTGCTCAAAAGTCATACATCTAGAATTAAAAAACTGTAGGATATAAAATATTAATTAGATAGAGGCCATCAGCGATACATAAATCGAAGGAACGACTATCGAAGGAAACCGACCGCACTACCCAAGAGGAGGTTATGCCTACTAAAAACAACTCTTTAGACATACAGCTATATCAATCAACCTCAGAATAGCATCAACTAAAAAGGAAGCAATACCAGACCCCTGAAGAGGTCAGGCTTGGGAGGAGGTGTTATGGAGCAGTTCCTATGACGAACATTGGACTCTTCGATTCTCAATAAATACTGGAAGCATTACGCTACTCACTTGTGTTCAACCATAGTCTACACTGGAAGTCAGGACAGACGGTCCCCTTCTCTTGTTCCTCTGTTTTATATACTTTTCTCGGATATACTTGTTATACCTAAATCCCGTAATCGTGTTTTCATTCAGGACCCTAAAAAGGGCCATCACAGTATGTTTTTATTAAACAGTCGGTAGTATTTTTTTGTAATATGTATCACTCTCGCTTTTATCTTTCTCTTATTCAGGCATATAGTGGAAGTTAACGAGGAAAGAAGAGAATAAAAATGTTGAAAAATGAATATCACCATATATAATGATATTAATGCGGTACTGAGGCAAAACAGAGAGAGAAAGATAAAATAATAGCGAGTAGAAAGAGACTACTTTGATATTAAACTAGTTTTTAAAATGCACTATTTCTCTTATTCAAAAGATTTAACATGAGCTCAATTAGTAATCAACTGATAACATATTTTCTAGTTGTCTTAAAAATAAAGTTTGTTCAGTAATAGCCATTTCTTCAGTAATAACATGGCAGACATGTTTCTCACTTTGTTTTTATTTTACTTCGATAAGTTCACGTAGACAACTGGAGCTTATTTCTGGAGCTAACCTTTAATTCTGTCATGCGATACACACAAATAGAGTGCGTATTCAAAGTGATTCTCTCCATCTCAACTGTTGAGTAAGTAAAGCTGTGATTTACCATATTTTCCTGTTCTCAAGAGACGAATTAACTACGTTATAGTTATTTGTTCTTGTGGTATTTTCTTTGTTCTGCTTGATTTCAGGACAATAATTATTCTGTTCTGGTGGAATATTTAACTTAGTTTTGTCACTTGTTGTAGCCCCACTAGTAGAAAAAGCACCCCTCGTTTTATGAGACAGTGTATTGTCATCCCACAGAGATGAGCTTTCGGTGTCGACTTCTATGTTTCTTTGAGTATGGTGTAAGGGTCTACTTGTAAAGTGAAGCATCCTTATATCAGTTTGTCCTTATAAACCCCATATAAAGAGAGACCAGAGACACACACTGACAGTGAATAGTTCGTATGGTGTATATTTGCCATCTAATCGTATGTAACAGTCCCGTAATTTAAATTAAAATTAGAGGTAAGCACATTTTGGTGATGATGAATGTATATACACCTCTTTATTATATGTGCTGATTATGTTGATTTCCTGTTCAAAAAAGCATGACAACAGCTCGTATATTTGTCTTGTTATAGTGCAAATTAGAACGCATAGCTTGATACGAACAAGCACATATAGACCCCCGTAAACGCATACATAATATACATACATGGAAGTACGTCATTGCACGAGTGTGACTAGTTCTAGTAAAACTCATTTATTGCGTTGTTGTTTAGGTCTTATCAACGCACATTGTGGGACTACTAGTGGCCTTTTACCGTAAATACATAGACAGCGAATATGTTTCCTTTTATAAACTGATGAATATTCACATAGATTGAAAGGCACTACATGGATTTATTTTAATGGTAATGTGATGTTGTTGCTGTCTTTATTCATGTAATATAATTCAGTCAAACAGTGACATCATGAAATCAGTTAATTAAAATTAGTAATTACACACATAATAAATGTTGACGTTTACTGATGTTTTTCATTTATAACATTTGTTTTTGTTTTGTATCTGTGTTTCACTGACACAAAATAGAAACCAGACTTGTCGTAATAGCCTTACAAATAAGAATAACTAAATGAGTAAGTAAATCATCATGTATATAA
>OY744515.1:146796365-146948865 GCA_963556195.1 Sepiola atlantica | reverse complement strand
ATATATATATATATACGTTTTTAGACTTGCATTTCCGTTTCAAAGAAACATTGCTCATAGAATGTGAGATCAAAAAAGAGAGTTTTTTTTAGGCTGACCCTTATTTCGTCCTATACTTGTTATATTCTATAAGCGATGTTTTAGACAAAAGATAAACATTTCTGTTTTATTTGTCTGCATCTTTGAATTAATTCTATTGCTTATTTACATACCTATCATAATATCCATCGCCTTACCTTTTATTCTCGAATGATTTTAGGTTTGATGAATTGTGACTTTGTAATAAAAATATTTTATTTGTAAAATAAATTTATGCAGTTTCCAGGAGTGTTCCGAAACTGGTAGTGTATGCTGTCGTACACATTAGATTCAGTAATAAGTGCCCTATGCAATATACATTCTAATAATGTTTAATTTTTCTAAATTATATACTTCAATAATAACTTACTAGCACTTAATAATAGGAGCTTACTTTCCAATTAAAGTATATATATATATATATATATATATATATATATATATATATATATATATATTAATGATAATAGAATCTGAACTTTCGATGTAATAAAATTTGTATTAATTTATGTACAATTCTTTATCTTCATCTTTCTTTAATATATATATATATATATATATATATATATATATATATATATATATATATATATATATATATATATATATATAATAATAATTGTAATAATCCAGGTGAAAAATATCCACAGGGTGGTAATCCAGAGAATTCTAACCGGGTTTATAAAAAGTGCTCAATATCAAAATAGAGCTTTATATATGATAATTTTATTTACACAGACATGTACAAAATCTGCGACACTGGCATGTCGATGTTATCGATCAACAGTTACTATAAACTGAGATCTCATCAGGCAGAGTTAGAATCCGATCTTAACCTCAGATCATATTTGGAGAGAATGAAGTGGAGGGATAGAGAAAGAGAAGAAGAAAGAGAGAAATTTAACATTTCAAAAATTAAAGCCGTTAAAAAATTAAAATTAAAATTAAAAATTAAAAAATCTAAGAAACAAAAAACAGAAAACAAAAATCTAAAATCTAGAATCTGAAACAAACATGGCAAATAAATAAATAAATAAATAAATAAATAAATAAACATATAAGGTGGAAAGAGGAACAAATAATGATGAGGGGAGAGGTGGTGGGAAGGTAGACACATAGAGGAAAAAGAAGGAGAGAGAGAGGGCGTCTGTTGATTCAGATCGAGAGGGAAGGAGGGGGGTAGACATGCACGAATCAAGTGTCAAAAAAACAGTCGAGTTTATAAATGTATTTTTCCAAGTGAACTGTAATATTGTGTATATGTGTGTATGCGTGCGGGCAAACTGGTCTGATTGTTGTGGTGGTGGGGCGGTGATCAAATGTGTCGCGATTCTGGTTTATATTGTCTTTATAATTTGTCTGGAGTTAATTTGCTTACTATGAATAAATAAGTATATTCGTTAGATATAACAGGAATAGTAGTAATAATAATAATAATAATAATAATAATAATAATAATAATAATAATAATAATAATAATAATAATAATAGATACCCCTAATAATTGAGGTAAAATAATTGAAATAATAAATGAATGATAATAAATATATATATATATATATATATATATATATATATATATAGAGAGAGAGAGAGAGAGAGAGAGAGAGAGAGAGAGACAGAGAGAGAGAGAGAGAACGGGGTTGTGTAGCATCAGTGCAGTTCCAACGAGAGAAAAAGGTATATTTAAAGAATTGTGGTTACCAACGCTTGTAAAAAAACTTTTTCAATAATTATTTATTATCTTATCATTTTAACATTTTACGTTTTTTTTTAGTTTTTTAAAAGTTTTTAAAATTTTTTAAAAAGTTTTTTAATAAAGTCTTTAAAGTCTTTTTACTAGCGTTGGAAACCCCATAACCACAATTCTTTATATATATATATATATATATATATATATATATATATATATATATATATATATATATATATATATATATATTTATCTGCTTGTGTCGGAGATTATATACATGTTTGTATAAATAAAATTACTCATGTATATATATATATATATATATATATATGTATATATATATATATATATGTATATATATATTTATATATATATATATATAGCAGCGAGTGTCGCAGATTATATACATGTTTTTATAAATAAAAATAATCATTAATTGCCTACATAAATTGTTCAGTACTCATTGTACCTCATCGGGGACGAAGTTGTATAATGAAAATAAATCACCCGAAAGTGCCAGAATTAGAGATTTGGGATAATCAAATTTGACAATCAGCAGCAGTCGCTATCAAAACAACCACACTGTCACTTTGCTTAAATCCATAACATGTCACTTTCTTTTCTACATTAAATTTGTGAATTCAATTTTCCCCATCCCGTATTTATGTACTGAAACCTTGCATATTTACATAATATAACTATTATCATTGTGTGTAGATATATACACACACAATCACCAAAGGGAACGTACAGAACTGTCTGCTAAGAGACAAAGTATTGATCAAGAGTATAGTATATTTTGAAATGTTTGTTCTAGAGGATAATCCTAGTCTAAAAAGATTTTGCTTCGGAAGGACAAGCGCTGATGTTAAGGCCAGAGACAGAAACCATGAAAGATTATTCAACCACCAGGGAAAGAATGATGGCACGTCATGCTTAAAATATACACTGTCCTTAAAAACGAATAATATGGCGTCTGTCCTGGAATATATTACTTTGACTAAATCTTTAAACTCCCCTTGAAAATCTTTCGACGAAGCATCGAAGGTGCAAGTGGTACTTATGACACCTTCATTATTTTTGTTTGATTTTGACAGAAGAATATTATTAGAAAACTAGAAAAAATAAAAGAATTTTTTTTTGTTTAACAATGTTTGCTTATATATACATATATATATATATACATATATATATATATATATATGTAAAAATAAAAATGGAATAAAGGATGAGCAATTCAACAACTAACAAAAATAAACTCAAAAACTCATGTTGTATAGTTCATCCGAAATATTTCGGTCGTTAAAATACGGCCATTTTCGATCGCTATTGAATCAGAAAAAGAGAGAGAGAGAGAAAAATCATCAGTGATTGAATGTCGCCTGCTGATTGAAAGTCGACGGCAGATAGAAATCGTCAAAAGTATAACAGGATTATTAGTAATTTGAAGCTATTGACGGAGGAATTCAAAACAAGGGAGGAGGAGGCAGCAGAAGAGGAGGAGGAGGAGGAGGAGGAAGAAGAAGAACAAGGGTTAAAAGTTAACCGTCGTCGTTTTCATTTAGATTCATTTCAAATAGAATCGATCTAGCAGAAGGAATGGAAATGTTATAGAAACCTTGTCTCTGGGCTATGGTGTTCTTATGACATAGGATCAGACAGGATTCTGTGAGACATCGAAGTTTAGTATCATGAATATGTTTAATAGAAATTGCCTTATGTGTATTGAAGTGGTGGCTGGAAGAGATCATGTGAGTGCATAACGCGTTTGAGGTATCACCGTTTTTATGGCACGATTGTGTTAATATATTCGTTTCTTTAACGGGCGTTGTGACTCGCTAAAATATATTTTCCCACAGTTGGCGCAAAGAATAGTATAAATTCCAGCTGTAGTGGGAGATAAAAGGACTTTATTTTTGTTTTTATGCATTTGTAAAATGTTTTTGATGGTGAGTGAGGTAGCTTGGATAATTCTAAAACTATGTTGGGAAAGCGAAGAAAAGAGATGTGTGTTACGAGAGTTAGTAGGAAGGAAAACATTCCTTAATACTGGTTGTGTAATATTAGGAGATGTATTAGTATTTTTGATCTTTTTAGATGTATTTGAAACGCTTTCTTTTTAGCGGAAAGAACGACATGTTTGGGATATTTTAAAGTAGTGAGAGAGGATTCTATTTAATTATATTCCTGAGAGAGATGTCCAGGGCTGAAAATACGCAGAGCCCTTAGATAAAAACCGATTATCATACTATTTTTTATATAGTTATTATGATGTGAATATTAATGTAAGTAATCATTTTTGTTGGTTGGTTTGCGATGGACTTGAAATGAAAGGCTGTTATTTTTTTTGAGGATGAGAATGTCAAGGAAAGTTGAAGAATTTTTTGTTCACTTTCGAAAGTGAACTTAATGGAAGGTTCAACTTTGTTGAGTGCTTGTGCTAATGTTTCTTTTTTCGCTTCTTCTTCTTTTTTTCTTCTTCAACTGACGTTCTAAAGACACTGGTTGATTGGTCTCTCTTTCTTCTTCTTCCTCTTCTTCATCTTCTTTTTCTTGCTCTTTTTATAACATTCCTCGCGCCCTACTCCCTTCTTGTTGTTCTCTGCACGTGACATTTTCTTCCAATCGAATTCTTTGTATAAATTTGAAAACTTTTCCGTTTTGAAATAAAGTTTACCAACCGATCGAAAATGGCCGTATTTTAATGACCGAAATATTTCGGATGAACTATACAACATGAGTTTTTGAGTTTATTTTTGTTAGTTATTGAATTGCTTATCCTTTCTTCCATTTGATTTTCACATATTGTCTAAAACATTGTTTCTTTTTTCTCAAATATATATATATATATATATATATATATATATATATATATATATATATATATATATATATAATAGAAATATCGTTGGATGATGAAAGTAGCTAGTAAAAAAAGTAAATATTCACACGAGGTTTTATTTTAGTATCGATCATTTTTATCTAGGAGTCGTATAAATAACAAAACGGGACATCCTCTCAGCTAGCACACACGTTGTTCTTGCCTCTTATAATTTTGATATAACATCCTGTTAAAATATTTTTCTGAGTCTAAGTAACCTCTTATGTTCATCGTATTTCAAGCATTATCGTATTTTTGCTAAGTACTTTAGCTGAAAAAAATTATTCATTTTTACTTGCAATCTATTATTTAATTCGTATCATTTAGTCATAATCTTATTTTGTTCTGTATTAAATTACTTAACATCATTGATGTCCAGTAAAACGTTTCAACACAAACAATTTCACACGTTTATTTTTGTGCTGTGAATGTTCCTAACACGGTCTCAGAATTTGTCTACTCATTTTTTTTAGAAATGTCACCATTAGTTTGTTTGGTTACAATTTACTGTAAAGTACATATTCGAATAAATGGCTATTAACATGTGACTCAAGTTTTACTGTTTAAATGAAGAAAAATATAGATTTGCAAAACTGGGAATCTAAAAATAAAGAAAGTAGTATTTAAGTTCGAAATATGTTTTTCACCGTCTTTTTCACTCTCTCTATCTCACGTTTATCTCAAACTATCGGTTTAATAGTATGTAAACTCTTATTATATTACCTATTGTTTACAATAGACTATTCAATTCTTTTATTATTGTGACCGTTTCTTTTTTTACATTATACTCTTAAAAAGCAGAGAGTGAGATATATATATATATATATATATATATATATATATATATATATATATATATAGAGAGAGAGAGAGAGAGAGAGAGAGATAAGGAGAAAGAGAGTCCGAAACTCATGAGAGAGAGTGATCAATTCTGTATAGAAAAAGAGCGGGGGTTTAAAACAAATATTAAGAACGAGTGGAAATGATAGATACAAAGTTTATAAAAACTGAGTAACTTTATGACTGACACTGTGTATTACAACCAATAGAGCAATGATAATGAAAGTTTAATTTAAAGCAAAACACGATTTTAACACTGAGAAATATTTTAGCATATATTTTATATGATTAAAACATATAGAGAAACAGCCTTAGGAAAACAAACGTTGATCAACTCAGCTTTAGTAAAATAATATGTTTATCTAATGTTTCTAAATCCGTAATAACCTTGGGAACTTTTGGTAAATAACGAACGCTGTGTTTCAATAGAAAGATTTGAGTGACTCCTTGAAGGTCATAGGTGACCCTAAGGCGGAAGTCAGCGAGACCACGTGATTTACGGTCAGAGGTTTAAGCCCTCTTTTGCCGTCTGGACTTAAAGCAGGAAATACATTGCTGCCCACAATGGGAGAAAGCGTACACAGTGTGATTAGCGGTAGCAATTTACGCTGTCTTTCTATATATATACCATAGGTATAACTAGTAAATAGTCTATTAGGTGTTTTTCCGTTTGTGTCTGTTTTTATTTCTTATTAACTTCGACGTACAAGTGAGCTTATCAGCAGTCTGAGTCTACGATGGCGACACGAGTGTATACTGCTTTATATACTAATCGCTAAGTGAAAGTGTAACACTTTTAACTTCGTGTGCATGTTGTGTGCTGTCTACAAATACGTTTAGCACATCTGTGTTCAACGTATATTTACAGTTACAGAGACGCCATTTTGTTAGTTTTGAAGTAAAGCGAAGAACATTCCATTATGTCGGATAATATTTTTCTCATATAAATGCAATAACAAAAACCAAACATGAAAGTTACAAGGAAAGAATTTCATACAATGGAAAATTGTCATTCTCTTTTTGTTGTCGATCACTAAAAGAAACAGAATAACAGCTTAATCGAATTAAGAGCAAATAGTTATCATTTTAAGAAATCTAATTCTACTACATACAATAGTTACGCTATAGAATAGTAACTATGAATATAACAGTATATATTATTGCGAAAAGATGAAAAGGGAGTAGCGTCAATGAACAGATTATAATGGCGGTTATAGCTTGTCAGTCACTATAAAAAACGAAAACAATGAGAAAAACAGCAATTAAGAAAAAATATAGGAATTTTTCCTTCGCCTCTGTTTTTGCAGACGTGATTGTTATCTTTAAATATGTCTCTCGTTTCAAAGAAATGGTTCACCTTTTGTAAATTCGGGTCGACTAATCAGATTATTCGTCCTTTCCGGAAGAATTGTCACGAAAACTCGTTATTATATTTTTGGCAAAGATTTCGAACAGTTACTTTTTCACACAGATAAGTTTTGTTATACAGTCATCTCATAAAATAGGCTACCCCTTATATCGTCATGTATGCACACATTCTAAAATGTGACAATAATCTTTAAGATAAACATTCTACGAAAAAAAGACAAACGATAACGAATACAAAAGCTTGAATATATGGATTATAATTCAAACCTCAGTTAGGTCGGCCTGCATTTGAAGCATTAGCATTAATAAAATATATTTTTTAATATAATATTTATACTACACATTATTTATATACAACTAAATTCTGTGGTGTTTGCTTACATGGTTGTGTGTTATTTAGTGTGTTATAATAACTTGTGAAATAACGCCTACTCTATAAATAATACAAAGGACGAAGGAATATGGAAATAACTAAGTGGGAGAGTTCTACCACATTCACCTGGAAAAGTCAGAAGAATACTTAAATACTTATTGCTTATCAAATTCCAGAGACGACCACTGTTGTTGCTAGCGTAACATCAATGGAAAACGATTGGTATGATAAGTCAAATCCATTGGCAAGTATTTACAGAGGAGGCAGATAGAGAGCTGGAAATATGGGGTGACTTGTTATTAATAGAATACCACTTGTTTTTATCGGTAAGGATTTGCTGATAACTACGCTTGGGAAAATGTTAGCGACTCATAATTATAATAATACTAATGTAATAATAATAATTATAATAATTATGATAATAATAATAATTTTTTCTCTTATTGATGACTTAAATGCTAGTCAGATACTTAATGTTTGTTCAAAATCTGACGCGAAAAGCAGTTCACATTTATATAAATGTTGACTATTAAATAGATTTAAAAGATTGCCGTGGTCGGGCGACCCTTCGTTTTTCGTCGATTGACATTTAAACAAATTGATTTATTTATGCACTTTTATGTATATGTGATAGTGCACATTTACTCCTATGAAGATGAGATAAATACTATCCCTTTGGAATTATGACAGGCAACTTGCACCCTTACCTATTTATCCCCTGGGTAACCTAGAAAACGTATACTATGTAGTTACGTAACACACACACACATATATATATATATATATATATATATATATATATATATATATATATATATATTAATGTATTAATTACTTTTTTATTTATTCATTTATGCACTTTCATATATGTGTGATAGTGCACATACATCTTTGCAGTAGCACTAATAAGATACTGTGGACCACTCACAGGCTAGGCCAAGGAAGAATTTAGGCACCTTGACCAGAGGACTAGGAAATTAATCACCATGCTCAACGCACTACATCCAGAAGACGATACAGACAGTCTCTACATGAATAGACACGAATGACTGGTAAGTATAGAAGATTGTGTGGAAGACTAAAAAAAGAGCTGGAGAAATATATAACTCAAAACACGGAAAGGATAACCACCACATCAAGAGACTCCGTTACAAAGAGCAACTCGAGAAGTACCGAAACCAGAAACAAAAAGACAATAAATGAAAAATGAGACGAGAAACAACTACATGGACGCTTCAGAATATTGACCAGAGAAGCAACCAACAAAAATAGCTGGACACGGCTAACAAAAGGAAAGTTGAACAGAGAAACGCAATCCTGACTGATGGCTGCACAGAACAATGGAATTAGGACAAACGACATTAAAGCTAAAATTGATAAAACCCAGGAAAACAGTAAATGCAGACTGCTTGGACAAGAGACGAACACACAGACAAATGGTACAAACATTAACATGAAACAGTCCTGGAAAACGAAACACACAAAATCATCTGGGATATGGATATACAAACAGACACACTCATACAAGCAAGGAGACCGAATGTTATAACAATTATCTAGACGGAAAATGTTTGCAAAATCGTAAACTTCGACTTTCCAGCAGACAACAGAGTGAAAATCAAAGAAACGGAAAAACGAAGCAAGTACACGGAACTAGCCAGAGGCCCTGAAATTGTTCCCTCGCTAAAAACTGGTGGGAAAATACGAACCATTTTTTAAACGAGCTTACCTGTACAGGGGTCACAACTCTTCAATGCCATGCCTAGGTGTATTCGGGATATAAAAAATGCTGCTGTGGAACAATTTAAGCGCTCTCTTGATGCCTACCTCGCTAATATCCCGGACCAACCCCAAATTGTCGGATACACGGCGTGCAGGCAAGCCGACACCAATTCTATCGTGCACATGCAAGCACATGCTGGTGCGGTTCCTTTGTCTCACAGGATCCTCACATCAGCCAGGGCGAGTTGAACAACCAGCAAGCCTGAACACGCCTGTTCGAAGCACCAGACAAAAAAAAAAAAAAAAAAAAAAAAGGTATATCGAGCATGACAAAGTCAGTATAATAGTACTAATCGTATGGAGAATTAGAAGAATAAAAAAAACTGGAAAAAAAACTAGGAGAAATTGGAATCAAAGGGATCATTGAAACTATACAAAGGACGACAATGATCAAAACAGCTGCAATTTTAAGAAAAATCCTCGAATGCCGACAGCAACCCGCATAAGCTACGAAGAGTCACATGGAATCTGCAACAGAAAGAAAGAAAACAACAGAAAGAACACCACATCACAAACTAAGGAACGGAAAATGCAGGAAACATCACTTCATGAGCTCCCCCCTCAATAAATCACATCGGACTTAGCTGATACTAAATAAACCAATGTAAAGAAATAGCAAGAAACACAATGAGCCTCCCCGCTCTTCTCCTTAGCTTTCTCCCCATGAAAATAATATAAAAACATTTTAATTTTGTTTTTTAAACTAATATAAAAAATGGTACCAGCGTATGCTGACCCCACATAAAATGTTTGCATAGGGTCAATAAGCAAGCATTAACTAGAACTCCACTAGAAGTGCAAATCATTCTGGGACCTTAGGGAAGCTTATAGCCATCCAAATTCCGATGGTCCTACCTGCGAAAAATCAATAGTAAAGGGCTGTTGCGATCCTGCAAGGTTATTTGCGGTGGCTATCGAAAAGAGGTGGAAGATACTTGAAATCTTGAGAGACTTGTTGTGACTCAGATTCCAGGGAATAATATCGGTAAGTAATCACTGATGACCTGTGGGATAACTTCTAGTGAGTATAACTACTACTAGTACTACTACTACTACTACTACTACTACTACTACTACTACTACTACTACTACTAATGATGATGATGATGCTGCTGTTGCTGTTGCTGCTGCTGCTGCTGCTGCTGCTGATGATGATGATGATGATGATGATGATGATGATGATGATGATGGTGGTGGTGGTGGTGATGATGATAATAATAATAATAATAATAACAACAACACCACCACCAACACCACCAACAGCAACAACAACAACCACAATAATAATAATAATAATAATAATAATAATAATAATTATAATAATACTATTAATGATAATAATAATACTAGTAGTAGTAGTAGTAGTATCAGTAGTAGTAGTAGTAATAATAATAATAATAGTAGTAGTAGTAATAATAATAGTAATGATTATAATAATAATAATAATAATAATAGTAATAATAATAGTAAAAATAATAATGATAATAATAATAATAATAATAATAATAATAATAATAATAATAATGATGATGATGATGATGATGATGATAATAATAATGTGAAACAGTTATTGTAGCCGACGCAATCTGCCCCTTATGGGCACACTAATATGCATCAGGAAAATCAGGCCCTACGTAGAATTGAGGTAGAGAATTGAAGCTATTATATATTCGCACGAAATCACCTACGGGAAACGAGCGAGAACCGGCGCCGGGCTGGCGGGAGAAAGCGTGTGAGTTGTCAGTTATAATTATCTATAAACAATGGGAGAACATTAGCCAGAAAGAGGGGATGTGATAACGGCTGTACAATTTTGGTCAAAAGTCTTTTGGTCACTCCCTCTTCCCCATGGTAGGGAGAGAAAGAGAATAAGTCTTTTACGATAACAGGAAAGAAACCCACCCAACCAGCGAGAGAGGGGTGAGGAAAGGGGAGAGTAAGTCAGTATGCCCCACCCTGGCCCCGAGAGAGAGGGAAGGAATTGAGAAATGGGCTGGAGAAAGAAAGGATGTAATGATATGCCTTTCTGAGAACGAGAGGACCTTTGTTGTTGAAACGAGAAGACGTTACGGGCAGTTGGAAATTGGAATTCGACCAAGCGGGAGCTTGTGCGAACACTCTCTCGTTTGGGATGGCAGGGCCATGGGATCCCCCCCACACCGTTTTCAGTAGACAAGTTACAACCTAATTAACAACTTGGAAAGCATAAATAGAGTTTCATGCAGAGAGAAGACGGACTAGTTTAGTAAACAAAGCCATTATCGAAAAACAGACTTTGATTTAAAGTTTATAACCAATTGTTTATCTTGCTAAATAATTATCACTTACGAAAAGACCTAATCGATTTTGTTAAATTATTCCTGTTGTCAGTTTGTTGTTTGAGTAACCTTGTCTTCACAGCGGACCAATCAAGCTATCATCGTCATCCGACCGAGAGGAGTTTCGAGCCATCTTTCTTTTTCTGCCGCTACGACATCACGAGCCCAAGGAGGGTGTTCACAGTCTAGAAGGATTCCTGCGCCAAGGACCAGACGTGTGAGTACCGAGATAGAGACACGAGTGGACAACCTAGGTTACGGTGGTTCAGTGACACCGGATCAGAGTGAGGTATCTGTATTACTCGGCACGGCGACCTATGTTTACATTTGATGACGTCACCAAGTAAAGAGCGTGTGGGGTCCCCGTTACAATAATAATAATACTACTAATGATGATGATGATGATGATGATGATGATGATGATGATGATGATACTACTACTACTACTAATACTACTACTACTACTACTAATAATAATAATATGGTCATTTGGACCAAAGAATTTGCTACCGAAAAAGATAACATGGTACTAAAGATCAGCTTTTGATCGATTACATGATCCTTAGAAACTGAGAACTAGTAAACTTGCCATGGGGTGGGTTGATTATAAGAAAACATTTGACATGTTCAACTATGGATACACAAATGCTTGAAGATTTTCGGATAGCCCCTAACATTCAAACAGTTTCAAAGAATAGCATAAAGAATTGGGAAACCAATTTAACTTCAAGAGATGTCACTAGGTAAATTGAAAATCAGAAGAGGGATTTTCCATAACGATAGTCTTACCCCGTTGTTTTTTCATAAGGTTCATTCCAATGACACTTCCTTTACGCAATTTGAAAGCTGGATATCGCCTTGGGAAAGAACTACCTACAGTCAGCAACTTACTATTCATGGATGACCTTAAGGTTTTTGGAAAGAATGAAACCCAACTTGATACCCTAATGAACACGATAAAATTATTTAGTGACGACATACGAAGCGAATTTGGCATCACTAAATGTGCCATTCTTGTTATGAAAAGGGGTAAACTTGTCCACCTAGATTGCGTTAAACTCCCAACAACAGATATGTTTAAGACAGTAAAAATGGCTACAATGGAATACTGGATGCAAATAAGATTAAAAACAAGAAAATACAAAAACCAGGCCACAGCTGATTACAACGAAAGTGTAAGGAGTATTTTGAAATCAGCCCTCCACAGTCGAAATACAAGCTATGCTATCGATGCGAGGTCAGTGGCTATCACTCAATATACTGCCGACATACTTGACTGGAATGTAGATGAACTACAATGTGTTGATACCAACACACGGAAAATACTTTCGATTTACGGAGATTTGCAAAGAAAGGAATGCATATCGATTGTATCTACCTAGATTGGAATGTGGTCGAGGGCTACTTAATGTTAAAATATTGTGAATATAGAATAACGTTGTCTATATAAATATTTTTGTGAATATAACGAAATTCTTCTTCGTGAAGTGAAAATAAAAACAATAAAGTTATTTTCTTCGAACTTTGCTTTTTTGCCTTGTTGCGTCCAACTTTTATTCCAATGAGAATTGACCATGGAACGATCGTTGAATAGCTGTCTTATTCGCGAATGATTGCTATGGTTTAACGTTGGAGACACGAGGTATGTTTCTGCACGAAAATGTATTTTATTTGGTCGTTACTTGTTAGATATTAAATTTGCCCTAAAAAGGGAGGCATATGTAGCAATAATAACAGGCACGCTAGTTTAAGCATAGACAACAATTAGCAAACGAGTTGAACAAACCTTTATAAATAAAAATAAATAGGAATATTTAGGAAACGTCGACGTGGCAAATGTTTTGCTTTATGACATGCTTTTTGCCTATAAGTTGATCTCGTATGAATTTCAGTAGATGATAAATGATCAGACGGAGCACGCGAAGGTGGTCAAATTAAGTATAATGTTCGTTTCGTCGAAAACAATGTAACTCATGATTATGAACATTACAGATTAAAACTATGCTTGTCTACAACGTATAACGTTTTTACAATAAAATCGACGCATCCGGTAGGCTATGTGTACCAACCCGTGATGCCTTCAACTTCGGCTCGACGAGAGGTCGAAGAACCCCGATCCGATAAATCGGCTGGTCACGCCATGCCCTAATATCTATAAGTTGATCCACAACCGTATTATTTAACCTGATTCGTCTAAAAAAATCAAAACTTTACTTCTGAATTGAATATCCTCCCAAATAGACACTGAAAAGCGGTGGCTGAGAGTCAATCGTGTTGCAAACAAAGAAAATTACCAGTGTTCAACGCTAATGTTTTCTAAGAGTAATTCTCTCACCGTCACTCTTTAATTTCCTTCTAAGAGAATTTTTCTTCTAGAAGTACTTTTTTAAGAGTAATTTTATTCTAACAGTAATTTTATTCTAAAAGTAATGTTCTCACTATGACTGTACACTTTTCTATTATAAATCTTTTCTATGATTAGTGTTTTCTGAGAGTAATATCCCCGCTATCTCTATAAACAATTGCTTCTAAGATGAATGTTTTCTCAAAGTAATGTTTAAAGAGTAATCTGCCAACTTTTACTGTGAAATTCCCTTTTAAGTGTGATGCGTTTTAAGAGTTATGTTTTATATGAATATTGGTTTCTAAGTGTAATGTTTCTAGTTTCAATGTGATATTTCCTTCTAGGAGTAATCTGTTGTAAGAGTAATGTTTTCTAAGAGTACTACTTTATAGTAGTAATGCCTACATCTCTCTCTAAAATTTATTTCTAAGTGTAATGTTTTCTAAGAGTAATGTTTTACAAAATTAATGTTTTCAAGGAATAGTGTTTTTAAGGAGCAATGTTTTAAAGTAAACATTTCCTTCGACCAGTAATGTTTTGAGGGTTAATGTTAAGTAATGTTCTAACTCACACTGTGGAATTCTTTCTAAGAGTAATATTTTCTAAGAGTAAATATTCTTAGATTTTCTAAGAGTAATAGTTTCTAAGAGTAATGCATTTAAATGGTAATGTTTTCGAGAAGTCCTTCTTTCTAAGAGTAATGTTGCCACTTTAAAATTGTAATTCATATAGTAATTCGTAGAGTAAAGTTATGTAGGTGTAATGTTTTGAAGAGGAATATTTTGCTAAAGGTAATATTTTCAACGCCTAATGTTTCTAAGACTTGTGTTTTTCAGAGTGATGTATATGGGAGTCCTGTTTTCTGAGAGTAATACTCCTACTTTCTATAAAAAATCCTTTTAAGATTAATGTTTTAAAAGTAATGTGCCCAGTCTAACTGTAAACTTACTTTTCTAAGAGTATTGTTTTCTAGAAGTATTTTCTTAGAGTAATGCCCCAACTCTTGTTCTTCTAAGAGTAATGTTTTCAAGGAGTAGTGTTTTCTGATAGCAATGCCCATTGTAAAATTTTCTTTTAAGAGTAATGTTTTCTAACGGTAATATTTCTAAGACTAATGTTTTAATAAGGGTAATGTTTTTCCGAGTTTAATGTTTCTACCCCTACTGTAAAATGGCTTTCTAAGAGTAATGTTTTCTAAGAGTAATGTTTTTTATTAGAGATGTTTTCTAAGAGTAATGTTATAACTGTAACAATTCTTTCTAAGAGCAATGTTTTCAAAAATTATTTTTCTGTGAGTAATGATTTCTGAAAGAAAATATTTTCTAAGTATCCTACCTATAGTATTATATTTGCCATCTTTATTCGGGAATAAAGAACACATAGGGTGCTGATATGCCAAAAACAAACTAAACCAGATCCAATTATATATATATATATATATATATATATATATATATATATATATATATATATATATATATATATACCTTGTTAACGATCTCTGAGATTAATATTATTATTCTTTTCTAGATGAAAATATTATCTTAGAAAAAAAACGTATGAAAAGAGTGTCATAAATTGCTGAAGATCAAATGCTATTTACTTGTCTTCTATCAAAGACAGAATAAGGAAAAAAGTAGTGTTTTCTTTTTGGGGGTATCCAGCTCTATAGAAAAAGTGAACTCTGGATTGGGACTAAAGTAAACATTTTCCACGTGTTAAGGAGTTATCTTACACTGGCCAAGGAGAGAACAAATAAAGCGTAGTATCAGAACAGATATTTTACTTTACTCCGAGCTAAAAGGCAAATCCTCTCAGATCAGTTATTAATTAACAGAATGCTATAAAACACAGAGATAAAATCAATATAAATTTCAGCGTGGATTATATACAGGGAAATATGTTCCGTATTCATATATTATTCAGTCGCTTTCCTACCATGAGGCTTCAAGGTTAACAGCGTAGCTCGAAGTGCGAACAGTTTATGGTTCGATCCCAGTCGTCTCATCCAATTTCTTTTCTTATATTGTTAATTCGGGTGACAGAGGAGGGAGAATTAAGGGCCGGATTTTTTATATTCACGGTAAGCATGTAGTAACTTGAAAAACACCCTGTAATATTTAGTAATTTACCTATTATGAATATCATCATTTTTCTTTCAAACTAACGTGATTTACTACTGATTTGCAGTACCTTCATTTGTGTGTTTCAATAGTGCTCAGGAGGCATACTCATTTTTATTTTTTCCTTTTCTGGTCTATTTGCTTTTTTCATTTTCTCTATTTTCTTTTCATTTTTTTTAATTCCATTTTCAATCTCTCTCTAAAAATGGAATTTCTAAACAACGATAACATGTGGAAATTGGATTTCATACGGCTCTGTAGGCCTCTTTAATTTTAGATAGAGCGGGTGTTAAATCCAAAAAAGAAACATCTGAGAATATACCGGTACCATGAGATGGGCAGGAAGACTCCTACAACCGCGTAGCCCTTTTTCCTAAATTATTTATATTCCTTTTTTTCCCCCTGCAACAATTAAAAAATGTGACATATTTGCGTTCGACCTGATGTTACCACTCTTGAATTCGTTGTTTTACATTCCTCCCGGGCAACACCGGGGAAACGAGTCCAGCTAGTATTTTATGAAAATATTATTTTTACTATTGTTTCCCTTCTTTACTGTTTTAATAGTTATGACAATATTGCGATTGTTTTATGTATTTTGGGGATTTTACTTACAATTGGACGCAGTATTCCTTTATAAGAGTCTATAACATACACTGTCAAACGTTTCTAATTTGTATTAATCTTGTGGTTAATTAAAGTAACATAAAAAGATATTACGTGTTTTTTTACCCGTTACAAAAAATGTATTTTGTGACTGAAATAGAGTGAAGACTTACCAATATTTTTTGCATTCTGTTCAGTATGCACCAGTTCTATCGATTTCCGATGTAAATTATGAATGCAAGAATGTTTGTCTTGTTTGCACATAGAATCTCCAGGAATTCACGCTACTTTTGAATAAGCTTCAGTAGAACCTTAGGCTATGGGCCAGGATACAATTGATGAACATTTGGAGTCGTGCCAGAAAGGTGTTGTCGACCCAGACATGAGTTTCGTATAATAAGACAATTGAAAGAAGAAAAAAATAATACCTACGTTACAAAATTATAGGAACAGTCTACAAGTCAGTAAAAATACAATGACATCAGCACTAAAAGCGAAGACAACTTGAAGGAATAATTGAACATTAAATAGATTCCGAATGAAACTACATAGATAAAGTCTGACAATATCTTAACATCTTTATACCCCCCTACCTCCAAGAGGAATAAAATCATCCAGACAACGAGTGCCATGAGACGAGGCTTTTATATAGATCACGTACGGGCTGTTATCGATGATAAATGACTGGTAACATCTAATACAAGGAAATTATGTGATTTTAAATAATACTGGAATTGATCTGAAATTACGGTAATATCTTACGATATATTCTTTTAGTTTCAACTTATTTATCAATTAAAACGGGTTAATACGACCGGTGTGAGAACTAAACACACAATGATATTACATCAGAAACGAATAATTATAAATATGAGTAAAGTAGATAATATATTATTTAAAAGTTAAGTAAGATAAACTCTTATTCATTTGACCTGTATATATTTATAAACAAAGGATACATATAAAAATCTGCACAGCATCCGTTACAATTCGTCAATATTTTATATTTTATCCGTCAGTCGTTTTCCTTTTGATAACTCATTTTAGCGGAAGTGAGAATAACTTTGCGCCACGTCATCATGTCTTCATTCTGCGACAATTAAATACGTTATGAATCACATTTTGTCACGTATTCGTATTACATGCGTTGTGTATATTACTTATGAATTCTAAGTAGCGATTATGCGGCTAATGACAAACAAAATAGCATGCACTTTTTTGATTAAAAATAATATGAAGTCTTCAAATTATTTTCTCCATGACTTTCGTAGACGATAAATATAAAAAAAACACACTATATTTCTCATTTTTTTAAACTTTAAATTACTAAAGATTCTGCACTATTGTTCACTTTCGTTGTTCAATTATTAGTAATTCCATTTCCAGGAAAAATACTGATGCGTTCGTAGGTAGCATATAGAGAGAAAAACACATTTTTAAAGCTATGCAGTACAATTAAATTATAAAAGTAATCTGTACAGAAAAATATAGTAGTTTTATTTAAAACACGATCTTCCAAAAAATAATTCGTTGATTAAAGAAGTAGGGTGCAAATTCATCGTAATTGCAGGTTTTTTTTGGTCGGTTCGCAATAATATTGAAATCCTAATGCATTCTTTTCATAGCAACTGGATTAAGTGTACTTGTTAAAACAGATAGATATCTGTGTGGTCACAGAAAACCACCGAACACCATCATAAGTCGTAGGTACAACATCAACATTTAAAATAAGTATCCATGTTACTGAATAGATATTCTTCTCGGTAATGAATAATACGAACATATCCATGTTCACTATTATTTATAATTGTAATAATAACAGAACCCATTAATTAATACATAAAACTAATTAAAACTTCGATTAACATTGCTTATATAAGATTTCTGGGTGGAAGCAGAAATGTTGCATAGTTATACTCCTGCTCGGACCGCGGCAGTACGCGTTTCGTAAACTTTTCCCGATACGGGCCGTGGTGATACTCATTTCGTATACTCGTCCCTGAAAGAGCCGTGGCAGTTCACATTTAATACTCGTCATTTTTAAAACATCATAAATCAACTAGTTCATATTTTGTTTGCATACCTTTAGATTTCTCCCTCGCCGTGTCGATGTCGTCTAGTGGATGAATTCTCTCTTCTTTCCTTCCTGCCGTGAACCACGCTGTCCGTTGTCTGCAACAAAAGCCCCATGACACACTCTGAAGACAAACAATCCTCTTAACTTTCAATTCTTTTTATTACAAGCGTTGTTATTTATCGGCTAGGGCCATTCACTATGTCGAGAGAGCGAGAGAGAGATAGAGAGAAAGAGAGAGAAAGAGAGAGAGAGCAAATCACTACTTTATCGTAGTTACTTAAGAATTATTTTCTTAACCATTCATAGAGGGGGAAAGGATATATCTCGCTTGTATTTTCTTAGGGAAATATTTCCCTTATCTGTTGTAAATTACATGGTAACAATCACGTCTCATCGGTTTGCCTCCAAAACCCAGACTGACGAAACTCGCTTATCACGAAGAACGAGTGACGTCACGGACCCCTCTGTTTCCCACGCAAGGGCCCGTGACGTCACAGCCTCTCGCAGGTGCACACTGCCCCTTGATCTAGGATCTCGTCACACGGTGACCTTGTCACGTCTGTTAGCTCTGACTGTGAGAACAGGCCCTATTCTGCACTCGACTGCACTCGCGCTAATTCGTGCAAGTCAAACCAATGATTTCCAACAGATACGTCCATTCCCATGGGGTCATAATCCAACAGAAGTTTCTTTGGTTCTTTAATTTTCTCGTGCATTGCCATTTTGCGCGACCAGCTACTACTAATAATACACATTTATGCAACACTTTTATGAAACTTACTCTCTTTGAATATACATACAAAATAATTATTTGAATATACATACAAACTAATTATTTGAATATACATACAAAAACGTTTACTAAAATTCTTTGTTTAAGAGTCTAATTTAATTCTAACTACCCTATTATTTGTTACTATGTTGTGTTTAGATTATATTGTTGTTTTATAAAATAAGAAGGATGCATATTAATCGTAGTAGCGGTAACTTACGAACGGTGTGTCTCACACTACTGCTTGCTACAAAAAATAAACTCAGATAAGCTTGGCATTTAGAGAGAACACATGTCAGTAAACATTGAGACACTATTTTTTGATTAAACGCTTTCTTATGAATAGTGCTCTGACACACTACGTAATTTATTATAGTAACTTTTCAGCGTAATTTGTTTCAATTTTTAGATATTTTATTCCTATATAATTTCTGCTGAAAATAAGATAAAATTTAAATATCTTGATTACTTTTGCACAAGATATTCGCTTAGTATTTTAATTAAACACTTATATGTTTTGACTAATACCTTTAAAAATTACTTCATTACGAAGTATTTTTATTGTTATCAAATATTACACCCCTTCTATGTATGTGTGTCTATGTATACGGGAAGTTATTTAAAATAATTATATGACAAACATTTAATACAGTCCTCGCATACACATACAAATGTGGCAGTTATTATGCTCTTTTGTAGATATGAAATACTACTAAGATTAAAAGGTCAATTCTTCTTATAAAATGTTGTACATACAAAACACTGCAATCACTTTTATAGATATTGAATAATCTAATAAAAAAACGTATTCGATGTCCGTTATTATATCATAATAGTATATAAAACATATTTATCTTCTTAGATATAAAAAAAACATATACCTGTTAAATACGTTTATTTTTAGTAATACATTATGTAGTATGTGTTCTAAAGTTTCTTCGACTCTAATTATTTGATCGCTTTGATACAGATAATATTTGTGCCCATGCTTATAGGAATATAAAATGTGTTAGCACAGGTGAATAATTTGACATGAGATTAATGAAAAATCAATTATTTAGATGTTGTATCACCAGAATCGCTGTCGGACAAATACCGATATATTTCAAACGATTTAGTCAGGTATAGATATTTATTACTATTATTATCATACTGCTTCTGCTGCTACTACTACTACTACTACTACTACTACTATGATTACTAATATTATTCATTATAAGTTAATCGACGAACTCAGTTAGAGAAACCTGTGGCAAAACGAGATACTTACGAGAAAACAACCTGTAGAGTCAAAGGTAACATTGCAATATACACCATATTCAATGTTCTCAACATTCAAAGTATTAGAAAATAATGGCACAAGAAAAAAATTGATGTTTTTTTTCAAGAGAAATACAGATGATTCATACGGCTGAACATATTATCCCGTTTTACCCCATGGTTGGGGTAACACACGATATACGCTGGGGAAAAACTAGACCGCTTGGCCCGCATAAGTGGTCTTTGCATAGCTCACAAATTAAAATTGGGGCCTCGTTGCTGTAAATTAGATTTGCACAGCCATAGTGTGGCCATCTACTACAGTCCGTTTGAGCCGCTACCAAGCTTTCTGCACTCTCAGAGTACATTCCATCACAGTCCACGCATTGTTTATCTTCTTGCTAGCACTGGCACTGGGTCGAAAAAATTGCTTACCAGCTGAGCTGACACATTTGCTTTTACTCCTGGCTTGAGTCTTTTGCACCATTTTTCTTTTTTCTTTATCAAATAATTTTATACGGAGAAGATATGAGAATAGCCGTCTTCCATTTCTGCTGTAATACTCGTTTAGAAATGTTTGCCTTGGGAAAGGGTATGATGGCTTGTTGAAGGAAATGCTAAATGTTGATTCCTTTTCATTTCGTGCTGTTGTCGGAGAGCTGGAGGTTGAATTGGTGGTACAGCTAGATGTATAGGTTAGGACTGTTGGAGTTTGAAGTAGTGGGACGGCTGGAGGTTGAGGCAGATGAGTGGCTGATTGTTGAGACAGTATAACAAAAACAATGTTTTATTAATACGAGTTGAAAGATTTTATTAAAACAGATAAAACCAAACACAGAACCTCACCTTATTTACCCAGTAAACATCAAGGTACAATGAACCAGCGTCTCATTTTGCTCGACTGCTTTGCCCTGTAGACCCCACACGCTTCTAGGCTTTAGTAAGTCAAACTGATGAATCTATTAGTATAGTCGACATAATATAAATTAGAATGTTAATTCTTGTTTGACAAATCTTCACCTATTTCGTTATCAAGAAGATTTCAGCAGAACCATAGACATAGATCAAATGTAATACATTTCGAATATATACCTATTTTTAGTGTACGGAGCTGAACTTAACAATGATGCCGCCAACGCGATACCACGTTATCTTATTTTCAGACTCTTCGCAAAAGAGCTCCCTCTCTTTTTTCTCTCTGTATCTCTCTCTCTTTCAGTTATCTTTGGATCTCGTTTTACCACACTATCTCGTTTTACTCCAGGTTCCCCTACTTGAAAAGTGTTATGCCATATCTGAACTTAAAATTCGCTTATCTTCTGCGAAAACAGCAATGTAACAATATAGTTGATTTTTATTTGGTTAAATGGTGGTAGAACCAGAAATAGTTCTATATTTCCTATTTTCACGATTGTGTTTGATGTCCTGTTATGTTTTACTACAGTTTGATTGTACACACTATTTTTTTAAACAGTATAATATACTTTACTTATCTTTTAAATACGATTACATTATCTGAACTGTAATGAAGCCAACTGCAATAGACAAGGGAGTAGGTTATAATAGATGTGGTGGTCGGATTTTGATTGTATGTTTCCTGCGTTTTTATTCACGTTAATAACAACAAAAAAATGCAAGAACATTAGAGTCACCTCTTTTCAAAATATCCACCGAGACATGAACAATATTAGATAGTGCTTGAGTAGTGAAATAAAGTGAGAGCAACATATAGAAAGCTATGAGTTCAGTTAATCAAATGTACGGCTAATTACAACAATTAAAATCGATAGTTTTTCAAAGAAAACTCAATCCCAGAACTCAATAATATTAAGCATGTATTAATATTGTAGTAGTCACTCAGCGTGCAATTCTGAGGTACCCGGCACTAAATATAGTCCGATGCTACGGGAATAGCATGTTTTCCGACTAATTGCTCTTGCAAGTTTTCTACTTCAGACAATGCCGAAAGATCCGCGAAAATAAGGTACTGACGAAACTATTTAGACTCTTTCGTAAGTGGCTGGCTGTTGTTCCTCTTTGCTTTAAGCGTAGACATCGTTGCCTAAATAAAAGACTTCGTTGTTCTGTGTCCAACTGTATGTAGCACAGGAGCCAGAATGAATCTTTATACACAAAAAGGACAAAAACGTTTTTGTTTGTTAGAAAATATTTACTTAGTTTACTTAACAAACATTGTTAACAATTACAAGATGAGTTCATGGGTATAATTATTTCTCGACTGATATTTTAAGCTAGGACAGAATTGTCATATCAAAAAAACTTACCCTGCCACCATTCCCACCCAGCAAGACATAAATGAACTATGAGGTGACTCACGTGCACTTTTTAAGGTTCACATATCAAAGCTGAGTATCGATTGTAACATTTGACATCGCTAGAGGCAGGTGGAACTTTTGCACACGATCTGTCCTCTGGATTATTTCAAAGAAGGCCGACTGCCATTCGCATAGTTACACCTATCATGGCATGCTGTTTAATAATATATGCAAAAACGATTTCAAGAAAAATATGTTGGTTTACTTTGTTTTAGTATAATATATATATATATATATATATATGTATATATATACATATATATATATATATATATATGTATATATATATATATATATATATATATATATATATAGTCGTATATGTATTGGTTTCTGTAAATGTAAATCCGTAGAAACTCAAGTGTTTATAAAAAGTGCTCAATACCAAGTAGAGCTGTTTATAAGTATAAATTTTTATTTATACAAACATTATCGGTTACATATGTGCAGACCGAGAATCTTTCCTGAAAGATTCTCGGTCTGATGAGGTTGACTTTCTTGGGAGAGTGCAACCGAAACATGTATGCACATATGTAACCGATAATGTTTGTATAAATAAAAATTTATACTTATATATATATATATAGAGAGAGAGAGAGAGAGAGAATGTTAAAGAATCTTGATAGCATCATGTGTCTGAATATTTTTATAGAATTTTGAAAAACGAAAATATGATGCAATTTTAAATGATAAAATAATTTATTTCATTTCATTTCTATTTTGCTAAGACTATCGATTAATGCATCTTTCTAAAAAGCGAGGCATATTCTTTTTTTCTTCTTCATTTTGTTTGTATAAACCCAAGGAGTCGGATCAACCGTAGAGTCAGAAAAATACGTCAAGTTGTAAGAGAATATAGTGTCAAGTGAAATAAAGTTCGGTCGAAATAGTTGCGCTGTTTGGCGCCTTTTCAATAAGGAAAATGATCACATATTTGTAGCACTATGTGTCTGACTATTTATATTGAATTTAAAAAAAAAATAATATATGTATATATATATATATATATATATATATATATATATATATATAACAATTCTATATTTTTAATCAAAACTTTTCTCACTATGATATACTTTCATATTGATAGAGTTGTATATGAACAGTATCTACATTAATTCAGTCTTGCATCTTGTATTTATTATTGTGGAATTCTACACGTTACGGTAACAATAATTTTTGAAAACAGTTATATTTATTTAATCTAAAACTATGTTAGTCATGGGCGTTTGATAATTCGTAGTATTTGTTTGAAAGCTTCAGCATTACTAGTACACGTAATCTCTTATGAAAAAAACGTGATATATGATGATATGCATTTGATAAAAAAATATGAATAAATCAATTGCTCGAAAACCCTATCACCAAAATGGCCGTCGGACTTATACTAATACTAATGCACTGAAAACTGTATACTTTAGTATAGCCTAAACATGAGAACACGTAAAGAAATGTTAACTTAATCGTTAATACAAGAAAGGAGAGAAATAGACGTCTAAAAATTACCTAACAAGATTACTAAACGATGAAAATCGATTTAGGAGAAAATTACAAATTAAAAAAAAAAAAACTATCATAGTATATTTGGATTAGTTTGTTTCTAAAAATCTTCCAGCCCTAACTCCAACAGTTGAAACAGTAAGTCACACATTTCTCGATTTACTTACTTATCTGATTGTGTGGTTTCGTTTTCTTTCGTTAACTAATTCTAACCATCTCGGTCTCTCTCTCTTACTCTCTCTCTTTCTCTCTCTCGCGTTCTCTCGTTTCTCTATCTTTCTCTCTCTCCAACCCTCTGAAATTATTACTTCCCTGCACTAATAGGAAAAACAAGCTTCAAACGGCAGCTTCTGTAGGTATTAATAATTTAATATTTATGTATTAATATTATATATATATATATATATATATAATATATATATATATATATTATATATATATTATATATATATTATATATATATATAAATAATATTAATACATAAATATATATATATATATATATATATATATATATATATATATATATATATATATATTTCCTGATTTACCTCATTCCCCTAGAAGTGGACCCGGGTGGACTTGAATATACGTGTGTAAATTATAACTAAAAGGTAAAACTTTTAGAGAGTTGGACCTATTGTGAAATAAGGAAAGCTCAATATACTGGATAGAGCAAAAATATGGTACGTCAATGAAAATTAATAAGACCTGCAAATAGAAGCAAATCGATATCTTCAGTTGTTCAAAACAAGGAGCAGTTTAGTTAATAAAACCATTTATTTTTCTTCTCTTTCATTCCTTAAACCAGGCTTTTCAAAGATTAAAATCTTATCATCAGAGGAAAAATTATGATTGATAAGTTGACAGGATAGGACTGCCAAAGTTCCACATTTGCAAGAGTTTTTTTAAATATATATATATATATATATATATATATATATATATATATATATATATATATATATATATATATATATATATACTAGTAAAACCTACCAACCCTCCCGGCAGCAATTAGAGGGGAGAATTTTACAAATTGTATTTACTCAAAGAAGTCCACAATTTTAACAACAAACTTTGGTAAATTTGAAGATTAACACCTTCAGCTTAATTACAACCCTCTCTTAAGTAAATGAGATTCTACTTTTTAGGGTGATTTAAACTTTTTAGGGCAGTTAAGTAATGCATTTAAAAATTCTAACCTTAAGTTCGACTGGCAAAGTCGCAAATCCGCACATATATTGGGTATAAAATACCTTTATCTAAAAAAAAACTAACGCACATAATACATCTCCAATAGCAGCAACATTGTTTAGAATAGCCTTGAAATGGAGGATCATTTTACGTTGAATTTATATACGAAACTGATCACCTACTTTTTATACTAAAATAATTGTGTTGTAATTTTCTGTTTCCACCAGGTTTTTCAGGGTATTGCTATGTGATAGATATCTACAATAATACCCACTCTTTTTACATTTCTATTTATACATAAAAAGTTTAATGTGTAATTAGTGAGATAATTTTAACGATATTTATATAATTTTTTACTTGGAATGTTTATCACAAATAAAATACATTGCTTGAAATTCAAATAAAAAACAAGCACTTATAGTTAAAGAGTATGAGATTTAATAAAATTAAATATGGGTGAATATACATAGTACCACTCCCCGTTTGTCTTCGCCCAAACACATTTTAGATTCTGCTTTTTGGACGATTATGGGCGAACATCTGAAAGAAAACACAAACAAACGAATATTTACCATTTTGAGTGGGAGATCAGTTTCACATATATTTAACATAAAATGTTCCTTAATTTCTCAGCCATTTAATCTTTCTATAAGTCGAGCAATTTAAAATTCATCATACTAAACATTAATGAATAAAAAAATACTTATACAAATTAGGCATCTAAAAGTTTCTCTCATAATCACAATTTTCAAAATAGTATGGTCTATTATTGATTTCAATTACAGTAACCCGTTTTCATGGTAATATAGACATGTATTCATTTGTATATATATATAATATATATATATATATTTATATATATATATATGTATATCTATACGCGTCGTTGAAGACCACGAAGTTTTCTCTCTTCGCTATCTTTCGGCCAGCGATTCGTTGTTTTTCTGGCGTTAATTAGTGGAGTATATCATCTAACGTTGTATCGTGACATATTCCTCGAGCGATACAACTTTAGGTGCCATACTCTACCAATTATAACACCAGAAAACAGACGAATCGCTCGCCGCGTTGAGAAATTAACAAGAAAGATAGCGAGGAAAGAAAACTTCGTGGTCTTCAACGACGGGTATATAATAAATTACTTGCTGCCGAAATATACATATATATATATATATATATATATATATATATAATTTTATATACGTGAAAGCGATGTCATAAATACATATATATACATTTATATATGTATGTATATATATATATATATATATATATATATATATATATATATATATATATATGTATATATATATATATATATATATATATATATTTATGTATGTATGCGGATGTAGAAAGTTCTGCAAAATCTTACACAATCAGTGATTTGGCCTGGGAATGCATTAACTTTTTTATAAGTTGAACTTATTTTTATTGTTTAAGAATTATATTTTACAGTATCTTGTGTATTTTATCAAAACTACAAAACCTGCCCCAACCAACACATAATTAAAGAATTGCACGCTAAACGGCTATACGAACTGGGATTTTACAAAATCACTTCATAGAAAGCGTCACCCGTACATAGATTTATATACCAAAAACCGCGAGACGAAACTTTGAAAGATCTCTTATGAAGACATTGTATAACCTCCAAAACATAACGTCGATCAAACAGCTATGCAGTCATTAAAACATCATGAAACAATCACTAGTATGAACACGACTAAGTTACATTCCAACTCAACACTACATAATAATATTACGAACTCCTTGAGATCTGGAGCAACTACATTTATCGAAAGAGAAACAGGGTTCATTATATTTCGCACGTGCATGTACACATAAATACGTCCGATTTACGTCACACTTAAACTCTAAAACCTCTCCACGTAAGGATACCCACTAAATAACACACCACAAATTAAGCAGCACCAAACTAACAAAATACTTTTGAAGACTAATCGTGACAGCTATAGACACATTAACGTAATTAATTTCACGTTACATTGATAATATCGGTCAACCCTTTACCCCTTATTTTTTGTTACATCAATATCACACTGTTTCATGACCATTTTAGAAAACACCCATGATTACTAAAGATTAACTACTCGCAGTAATAGAAGTGTCATAAATTACACTAACATCTCCGAAAAATGAGGGAGTACATTCTCTGGTGGAGTTTCTAAAGCGATATACATTTACCCAATTAACATGTGATGAAATTCATTTCATTGTCACTAACTATATCTTAGAGTTACAAGACTGTCAGTTCTTCAGACTCAGACGATGTAACTCTGCATCCTGCGACGCATCACTAAGTCAATGTAAACCATCGGTTTCTGTCTGAAGCCAGATCTAAAGCGCCGCTCCAGATTCTGCCTGTTGCGATCAAATCTCTCTCGATTCGATATTTCTGACAAATTACAAAAAAACTCACATGGCTAGTAAATGCCTACTCTTCACGCTAAATATTAATGCACGTAAACGCAAAGAAAAGTGACAACACAATTCTGCACTAACGGTTTATTGACGATACCGCGAGTTTCTGCGAGACTAAATCTCACGGCTTCCTTCATATGCACGCTTGAACTTGAGTTGAACACGGTTCTGAAGAAGAAAACAGAGTTCCCGAAAATTAAAAAAAAAAAATTATATCATACGGAATTTCCACCAGACCATCTTGACACAGGTATTAAATACCATTGTAACATTGTGTAGATAGACATATATATATGTGTTGTGAAAGGGGGAAAAAACACAACAAAAATAATAATAAATATATATATATATATATATATATATATATATATTTATATATATATATATATATATGTACACATTGTATTAAGGTTGAAACTAATTCATTTGTTCCACCATTGTATGTCTTATTTGCTCCAACTTGTGTCTATCCGTCACACCTCTGCATTGTATTGCCTTCTAAATATCACATTTCTATATACCAATAAACAATGCTTCAAGCAAACTACACAAACCTCTTATATATATATATATATATATATATATATATATATATATATATATATATTTACACATATATATATATATATATATATATATATATATATATATATCGTTGATTAGATATAACATTTATAGGTTCAAATGTAAATGTTAAAAATGATATTATATATTAACCAAGCCTATGCTGTAACTTTTCCTTAACTTTGATAATTGTAGTAGATTGGGTGAATGATCCATTGTTAGAATGCTTTGTTCTTTTCCACTGTATTTCTCGAAGTGATTTCAGATTTTCATGGCGTTAACAAATGACATTTGCTGTAAATGTCAACGAGGAAAACAAACGGAAACCGACAAGAAGCGCGACATCGATGGGGGCCGCGAGCAGTCGGAACGTTGAACGTGGCAGTCATGCAGCTCTTGTTTCCAGCAAGGTTGATCACAAACGATACGCCATGAATAACTGAAAAAAAAACAACGAAGCTGATCCAAATAAAATAAATACCCGAAAATGTACGAAGCCATGTCGCTCATGATGAGATTAGTAATTAATTACGTTTTAATATTAATGTAGCAAAAATGTATGCATCTTTCTTTTAAATATAAATGAGCTTAATGAAATGTAACTGATATATTATTTATTTCTTCCCTTAACAGTATATATTTTGTATGGAGGATACGTAACGTTGGGTACCGGGAATATACACCTACTAAAGCCTGTATAAATATTTATTTGAAAACTATTAACAATTCAATTACACAATTCAACGTAACTTCCATCTTAAAATGTCTATAATATACTTAATCCTAAAATTCTATTTTCTAGGAAAATGTGAAAAATATATACCTGAGCCATTCTCATTTAACAAAGCCTTAACTGTCCTCGCTTCTGAATGTCCGAGTTATACCTTAATCTGAACTATATACATTAATTGGAATTTCTTAGACTAAACATTTATACATGACTATTATTTCATGTCTGGATAAGTGTTCATATCTGAAGAGATAATAAAATTTAATGTTTCATAACACATTATTTCAAATACGCTGTCAACATATATATATATATATATATATATATATATATATATATATGTTAATTACATTACATGTATACACACGATTGCTTATATACTGAGTTTGTCCTCATATCTATCGGAAAGTTTCCCTGCAGATATATATACCTTATTGCAATTTCTTATTACACCTGTGCCCAAGTATAACATCAACCAAATTTTAATTGAAATGAATACATCTTTAAATAAATTTGAATTTTTAATGTTTCGCTTATAATTTCTGATTAATATTTTTCCGTTATATCTTAAATGTCTTCTTCACCTAAAATGCAATTATTCTAATCAAAATTATATTTCTTTGCAAAAATGTTGATGTTATCATGTTGTATTGAAGACTTTTCGAAATTATATAGAACTAAATATAGAAACAGCTGTTGATGTGATTCTAGTGTATCCTAGGTGATGACAAAACTCATAGTTAAGGAACAGATCTAGTATAGCTGATATTAAATCATTTTTCTCAATTTTCCCTCCAGCACTTATATTCACATCCCTTTTCTAGTAATTCAACTGGTCTCGTCAGCCAATTAACTTTAACCACACACCCAACAGTCTAGCGGCTACCAATCTCACTAGCTTACATGTTAAATGCCTCCTTTACTTAATCCAACCAACTATGGTCTGTTGTTGTGTAATAAACATATATGACTTTAATTAAGCCTATTTATTAATTTTATTTCAGTTACGTGAGTTGATCTACCTTTGACTTGAGTTACCTACCTTGATCGAATCTTTTATGCTAGAAAAATACTTACTATATACTAAAATGTTCTGGGAGTGTTCAGCAGCTTTCAAATGAATCATCACCACACGTCAACCAAAGAGCACGAATGATAAAGAAAGAGTATTGACAAGAATCAATACCAATTAGAAAGCAATTCGGTATGATGAGGCAAAACCAGGTAGCCAGTATCTAACCATTTTACGGTTGTGATCATTTATAAAAGTTGTTTGAGTGAAAGTTTATATTTTTGTGTTTTGACAGAACATGACACAAACTAAACCGACTTTTGCCGAATGAGATTCACGTAAAAGCCGTCGACAAACAGTCAATTAGTACCGAATAAAACAACTTTTACGCAAAGAATTTGGTTTTGATTTTTTAATAATTGTAAAAAACACTCACTTTACTCTATTTAAGAAGAAGAAAGTTTTTCAGATGAAGGTAAATAATGAAACAACTTTAACTTAAAAAATTATTTAAATCATAAGAAACTCCTATTTTTGTTTTTGTTCTTTAAAAAAGGCTAGAGTTGTCAGCAAACAGTCGATTAGAACATAGGGTTTGTTTAGAATTAAGTTAGGGTTAGGATACAAAACACAGCCGTCCTCTGTAGATTGTACACTGCTACATATATGTATGCATTTCTTGCATTTATTTTTCTACAGGGCATGTTGTCCTTCCAGGTCTTAATAGTGTTAACACTGTTAAATTCATTTTAGATTTTACTTTGTCTTTAATTTTCGTTTGTCACACATATATTTCGAAGCTTTTAATTCGTAAATAGCTTCGTTTGTTTTCGGCTGGTTCCAGACATCTGCTTTGGTAAGATTCAGTTTCGTGTGATTTGCATGCCGCAAAAGTATTTTTTTACATTTTTCCAGACACATTTGATCTTATAATTAGCGGTGTAGTGAGACCGATAGCTGATTATGTATACTTTTGGTTGATTTGAAAGCTGTAGTCCATTGGTGACGTGAAATCATTGGAGTATCGGAAGGTGATGATTCGCGCCGAATTAAAATATTCAGAAAATAAGCCCAGTGCTCTTTAATACGTTGAAAACCGTGCGATGTAAATTGGAGAATTGCGATGGACATGTGAAGACGGTTTCTAGCAGGAGAGGGCGTGCAGGCGTTCTGAAACTGCCTGCTGTAAAAAATTCGCCGGGAAGCTGATAAGATGTGTGGCAAGTTTCAGGCCAAGGAAAGCAGTGTTGCACGAGAGAACTGAGTGTCGTGGTTACTACTATGAAAAGGTGTTTAATAAAGGTCTTCGCTACTCCTTATACAATAGTTGCAGGGATAAACTACTCATCGCCAAGTTACATGAAAAATGCTTTACGAAAGCCAAGTACAATGGTTGGCTAGTCCACAGCCCATTTGAAGTTCCGAGCGTCATGATAATCGAGGTCCTTGAAACTGTTCTGATTTTAGGTATGTTTATATAGAAGGCAATTCATTACGTCTCATATTTTTGAAAGTGACTCAGATATTCAGGTGACTATATTGTTTCGGTGCCCACTGTTGTCATGCAATGGATGGACATGATGACTATGAGAAGGCCATACGTGTAGCAGCCGAACAGCCTCTGTCCAAATTTCAGGAAATCCCAGAAATGGATGTCTGTGAGGTTCCGGGATTTTATAAGTCCCAAGTTCTGCCCCTACAACTCAACTGATTGCAACCCCATAGACTAGTATGTGCTCGTTTCAGGTGAAATTATATCAAATATATCGCTTGCAACAAGAAAGTGGAGCTGATTAGCAAGACTATACTGGTGTTCGGGTATTTCCCGAAGGACACGTGTATGTTCTAGGCTTTTGGTTTTCGTCCTGTCTGGAGGATGTGGTGTGGGATAAAGGCGAATCATCATGTACGCAGTATTAGGTAAATAATACTATAATGACATCACTTTTAATTTTGATAATACATCAATTTTTCACTAGCATAAGGCCTTTTTTTTTCTTTTTTAACTTGACGCAAATTTGTATTGAACACACTCTAATTTCACAATATAAAATACATGTTTTTTAACAGAGTTTGGTTTGTTCGTTTATTAGATTTGGCGCTTTATTTCAATATATCTGTTAATTCACTCTTACATTCTAACTATGCGTGGTGGACACATCGGTACGCGCTCCGACTTTTGAGTCAAGTGTTAGTTTTGTTGGGTTCGAACCGTGTTACCGGCAGTAATTTTTTCATCTTATACTGATGATTGCAAGTTTGGCATGTAACACACGTGTATATTAGTTAATTTGAAATCATTATATATATATATATATATATATATATATATATATATATATATATATCCTCAATCGAAACACTTAAATATGAAATGTCTGCGATAGCGTACGGGTAAGATTATAGACTGCTGCATAAGCAACCGACTAGCGAACATATTTTATGGGAAAGATTATATATATTCATCTAAATAAATGATTTTCATATTGCAGCCCAGTCTTCCATATATTGTTATTTACATACATTATATGCTATAGTCTTTTTAGGTATATACTTGAATAGATATATAAACATGTCTTCATGTTAAATTTTGTACATAAATATATTCACAATTTTAAAAGAATCTAAGGAGAAGTTATTAAAAATGTTCATAAACGAACTCCCACACCAATGTAGTAATGCTTTATCAAGGCATTAACAGTCTTATGCGTTTAAATAATATAATACAAAACTAAACAGATCAGTCAATAATCTATTGATCGATAATTGTCTGTAACGGAAACCACGTAACGCCTCTCAGGCATACTTTTCATTATTGTCCTATTTTATTATGAATATTTATTATATGATATATGTATACACTGAGATAGATATTACTAAAAATACTAACATCAGTACGTATTATTTGATACTTGCATAGCTACCCGGCGTTTCCCGAGGACATGGACAATAAAATCATTTATTTTGAAACTTCTCTATTTCGGCTGTAATCTTGAAGGTCCGTCAATAATTAAGACAACACGGTAGTATCTCTATAAGAGTGTATTTATAGAAGTACAGTATAGTATGTAACAGAATGTCTGCGCCCGATTCTGCAGCTATGACTTCTCCCAATGACATCTACGACATCTATTCGACACTATATTCAGAGTTTCTGGAAGAGTCCATATATTACCAAAATAGATAAATATCACATCATTGCACACACCCACTATCTCTCTACTTCTCTCTATCTCCATCTGTATTTGCCACTCTATATTCATCTCTTTTACCCACTGTCGCTTGTTTCTCCAACTGTTTTTACTTTCTACCCTTCTCTATTCTGATTAAAAGAGGATGTCAACTCTTCTAAAAGAAGAAAAAACAGCTACCACACTTAAATCTTAACCGTATGTACAGGACAGTGTGTGTAGTTCGAGTATCAGATCAATAGTGATTATTTAATTTAAATATCGACACCCATCAACAACTTTGTTCTTGTTGACCCCAAACTAATAAATATTACAATAGATAAACGTGTGAATATACGATCCGATGCAATAAAGAACAAAAGTAGTGTTGCTTTGTCGGTGTGTTAATTGTAGTTTCAGGTTTTGGGCTAATCGCACAAACACACGAGCAGATAACTGGCTTCATATAATTAATCATGTATAAACATAGACATAGGCACGCACACGTACACGCGCGCGCACACACACACACACACATATATATATATATATATATATATATATACATATATATATGTATGTATATAAATATATGTATACATAATAATTAATGACAATATATGTATTAGCATATACCATCAGTTTCTTTTTACTCTGTAGTCTCCTTAAAATATTCAGCTCAATACTTGTCAATTATTGATAACAGAGCAAAATATAAGTCAGTTCATATTATATTCCAATAACGATGGTTTTATTTTATTATTTCTTTTTTTTTACATTTCCAAAAAATATAAAATTTATGTGAGATATATTTTTACGGTCCGTTTCATTTGTCTTGTTCCAAACAACATTTTTATGTCAATATCGTCTCTGCAACACTACAAACTCATCAGAAAAAATCACAAAGAGTAAAATGTTCTTGGATTAAAGTGTCTTGAAAACACCTACACTATACAGTAGTTTCATTTTAGGGTGAAAACGAACAAAACAAAAAACAAAAACAGAGAGCAAAAACTCACACGTAGGAAAGCCCACTAATACGCCATTTTGAATTTTTCGTTCAAACCTAGTACATCCTAAAAAATATGCGAACAATTATAATTTTAATTCGGTAATATTTCCTAAAATAGTTAATAAGTTCTATAATTTATTTATAAAAATTCTAATTCACTTGAAGATAATTTGATTAGCTTTACTAAAGGTTCATCAATGTTTATATAGGTCATTTGGGTACGAAAATCATTTAAGTTCAACAATTTTGAGCTAGTTTCATAATGTCAGTCGTCCATTTAAGCAACTATTAACATTATTATACTTCGGAGTTTTTGTGGAAGATATATAGTATTTACTAATAAATATTGTCCATCAATACTAAGATAAGCTTAATTTCCCAGAATTCTTCACTCAAGTAGTAAGTTTCTAATTAAATGCGAAAGGGGGGTCACTCACTACGAAGATATCTTACATTTACCTAGTCATGATTCCAAAATACCGAAGGGGGCTATTAAATATTTATTTATTTATATATATATATATATATATATATATATATATATATATATATATATATATATATATATATATATATATATGAGGAAGAATGGAAAGGAATTACAGAAGCAAAAGCCAAATCAAATGTCAATTCAATTGCTCAGAGCAAGGTATATTCCGCAAATTCCATAGTAATCCCCCAGACACCCCTCCCCCATTTGATTAAATACGCTCCCATCATCTCGGATCTTTCCTCCCTACATCTCGAATTTCCTTTCCGATAGTTCTAATTCCTGTTGTTCTATAATCTCTGCATATATCTCCCTCATCCCTTTAGCCTTTCTCTTAACTTAAAAAATTACCCATAAACTCCGTTAGCTTCACAATTCCCTTAGCTTTAATACCTTTCTCCCACTATCCCCTAAATCATTCTACTTAACCTCCTTAACCGTATAACCTTTATATGACTTCCATTACTTCCCCCTTTAACTTCCTTTAATACACTCGTCCGCTTCCCATCAACACTTCCACACTTCTATCCTTCCCTCTCAACCTGATAACTAACCCACCATATTCACATTATACCCTAGCCCTTTTATTTTCTTGATGATTCGCCTTATCTACTCTTAATCCCCTTTGCACACTTCGATATCGAACTCCTTACCTTTTTCTCTGTGCATTCTAATTACTTTTTCTCCTCCTGTTATTACTTCTAAATAATTCTTCTCACTCTTTTAATAGCCTCGATTATTCCCCCCTAGTTTACCTCGCCCTTCGCTCACTTCTCTCAGACCATACTCAACCCCCAACCCGCCCTCATTCTACATCTTTTAACCCCCATATTATTTACTTTTAACTGCGATCTCCATTCTCACTCTGGTTTAATCTATTGTCATTACTTTAACCGTGTATGTCTCTTACTTCTTTCTGCCATCATTAACCTATTTAATAAGTTTCTTAATCAACCTCTATATGCCTTTTTTTGAACATTTTTTTGTTTCAAAGTTTAATTTTCCCACATCCATAAAGCACTAGCGTCCCGTAACAACATATTTTATTTCAACCCATATCTTTAACCACATTGGGGATTCCCATTCCGGATATTCTCTCGAGGTCTAATTTACCTTTCCTTATTTTAATACTCACTCCCGAGCTCCAATTTTATCGACTTTTCACTCATTTATATTATTTTTTTATCGGTCAATCCATAATTTTCCTTGCGAGCCTAAGACTAATTTTATTATCTCTCTTTCTTTTTTTATTTTCTTATTTCTATTTTTAATTCTATTTTTAATTTTACTTTTTTAATTTTTCAATTTTTAATTTTTATTCTTACTATTTATTTTTCTAGCTCTACCCTTCAAATATATTTTGCCTCATTGTTTATAAGTAAGGTCATCTGATTAAACAACTAAACCCCGAACTCTGTTCATAGACACATTCTGGTATTTTAACTCTCCCTCCCAGCACTCGTTGACTTATCCCCACTCCATTTTTTCCCTTTTCTAGTTGAACCCTAATTCGCGCTAAAATCTAATTTCAACTTTAAGCGACTTACCCCCCAACATCACACTCTTAGTTTTAACCGCACTCATTCACCGTACCCGTTCCCTCTCTCCTCCTCCACACCCCTTAATCGTTCCCTCCCTGGCTACTGGTCGCATATGAGTTTCTGCCTTTCTTCATTTCAAGTCGGCTTTCTCAACGGGCTAGCTTTAAAATATTTTCGCTGTCTTTTTCCCCATTTTAAAACACTTTCCATGATATCTTAGCCCAGGAATTATTTTTAATGGCGAATATTTTCCACCTCACTTTTTACTGAGCCTTGCCTGCATCCACGAACGTACCTCTTATTGGACTTTTTACCCTTTGGATTTTCTATGTTCGCCGCACCTGAAGTTGTGGCTACTTGGAATTTAACTTTGAATCCCTTCTCACAACCTCTCGTGCTTTTTAACGACCTACCTATCTACATCTCATTCTCTCCGTTGGACTTTTCGACACCGGACTTTTTAGCAATCGGACATTTGCTTGCATCTGGGCAGAGTTTTGCCCTGTGTTTCTTTCCCTACGACTTTTATTTTATTTTTTCAAATTTTAAATCTTGGCCTTTGCCAACTTATCCATCCCAGCGACTTCCTCTAATGATAAGATTTTTATCTTTGAAAAGCCTGGCTTAAGGAAAATTTAACTTGAATAAATTGCCTTTTTGCGGAATATACCTTGCTCTGAGCAATTGAATTGAAATTTGATTTGGCTTTTGCTTCTCTAATTCCTTTCCATTCTTCCTCATATCTACCTGCTCTATCCTGGATATTGAGCTGTATACTCTTCAAAATAGGTTTTATCTTTCCTAAAAGTTCGTTTTTTGTACACCACTTTATATATATATATATATATATATATATATATATATATATTTATATATACATATTTACATTTTATTTGCGTAGTAAACAGAATGTATATTCTGCGTAATGCTAAATAAAACTAGTTACTTTCAAAATAGTATGTATTCCTCACTTTATTGTTTTATTTTTGTCCACTTGTAGTATTTTAATTTCATTTGCAGTTTATGCTACATGGATTGCAACAAAATTTAAAACAAATAAGAAATAGGGAAACATTATTAAATACATATACGTGTTTTTGTTAATAACTATAGAGCTATTTCTACTGATAATCATTTAAAGTCGACTATTTCGAAAGAAAAGGATCACATTTTAGTCATTCTTCAAACTAAAATAACTTCAACGAATTGAACATGATATGTTATACTAACAGTACATGTCTATATAAAGAAGACTATTCATACCTATCCCACCCTCAACCTATTAGAACATAGGTAGCTTCATGCAGTTGTTTTTTTCTTCCAGTCACTCTTAGCTCAGTAAACATGAATTAAGCTTCTGTGTTCATAATGAAAAAAATAAAAAAAACCTGCTTTGTTGAAATTGCTTAAATGTATTATCTGCTTAAATATATTATTTTTTGTTATATAAATAGCAGTTCAGGGTGTGCCAGCTGGAACTCAAAAACCACGATATGTCTGCAAACCATATACATTATGCTTTAGTATCACCCAAGGCAAAACTTGGTATGACGGAATATCATCGTGAACAACGTTTTTTTTCAAGCTAAAATGCGTGATAAACTAAAAGAAGAGTTATTTTATCAGTATTACATTCTGATAAATAATAATGAAATACAGTTTTAGAAAAATAAAGAAAAATACATTGCAATTAACTAATAAGAGCTACGTTGAGTTAGAATCTGAAAACGCATACCGATTTCTACTGTTTTATATTGCATATAATACAGTTGTATGAATATATGACTCTCGATTTTCATTCAGTTTTCCTTGTATTGCTTAATAGATTTTATCAAATCCATTTCTTTTAAATTGCAGAATTATCCGCATATATGACTTAAGTAAAGTTATATAGTAATTTATCTATATATTTCTCTTTCTTCTTAGATATCTATCTCTCTTTCTTTCTCTCTCTCTCTGTCTCTCTCTTTATATATATAACATACACTAGCTTGTTTATATCTCTACGGATCTTATTATATTCCAACTAAATTGGTTTCATAATCCTTATTAAGCCCGCATCATATATTGGATCTGAGTTAAACCTCAATATGAATGAGAAACTTCAATTCATATCCATATTTTTTAAATAAGGCTATTTCAATAAATCTATTAAGTATACGAAGTCAATCGGTGTGTCTGCTATTTCTATTTTCGTTGGTATCGTTTTTATTTCAATATATCCCAAGACTAACATACCTATATTTCATGAAAATGATTGTTTATATACGGTTGAAATAGCGCAGAAATAATTATGTTACCTTATTCATATATATATATATATATATATATATATATATATATATATATATATATATGTGTGTGTGTGTGTGTGTGTGTGTGTGTGTGTGTCTGTGTGCATGTGCGTAGTCTGCATAATTCTTTTCTACACTTACGTATGTAGATAAAAACAAACATTTCTAATAAATTATATATATATATATATATATATATATATATAGATATATATATATATAGAGAGAGAGTGAAAGAGAGAGAGAGAGAAAGACATATGCTGAAGAATGTAATTATAGAATAAATGGACAGTTTATCGACTTGTGTTGATCATACTTAATGTTAATCTAGCCACATTTTGGGGTGGAAAATAATGGGAACAGAAATAAACTTGTAACTAGCCTAGATTATTTGCAGGATTTATTAATTAATGTTCCAAGTTTGTGAATTAATTATTTATTCTTTATTCTTTAATAAATTAAATTATGAATAATTATTTATTTAGAATTTCCTATTCATTTTACTAAAACATGTTATAGTTAATTAATGATTATTTTCGTCCTTGTAAACATTGTTTTTACGGTTACTAAGTTAAAATTTGTTTTCATGTCTGCATTTAGATAAACATTCTGATCGTTTCCTTATTGTTTTCTCTAAGTGGTTTATTGTGTTTTCCAAGCAATTTTTTCATCAAACCACACTACTTTTGTGTTAAGTTCAATAATATATTTATAAGGAAGCATATTTATTTTTGGTAATTATAATGACTTTTTAAAACAAATATTTCTAGTGGAATATTTTTGTTGGTTTCAATTACAAACGCAACACGTAATTAGTTTCTTACAAAAATAAACATTGCTGCAAGTTTTCAGTTTTTATTTTTCGTATGTCTTCTTATAATCTAGTATTTGTTCAATATTTAGTCTTTATAAATTACTGTTATACAGACTAGTTTTACATAACAACGTCTTTCTATCAGAACAGTGTCAGTTAGTATGTACAAGTAATTAATTAACGGAGAAGGCCGTGCACGGTTCTAAACACGTTTTATTGTGTCTTGAGGCACACACATGTAAGGGTCAAACATTTTCTTTAGTCAAACTGACTTTTCAGTCAGAGATTAATAGATCGTTATGGTATCATAGCGAAGTGATGTGGTTTAAATAATCTGCAATACTCAGCTATCATAACGATACATTTTCCCTTATATATTAAACATGGATATCTTTTACATGCCCGCATTCGACCAGTTCATTGACAATGAGCAAGCTACTTTGGTAATTAATAGCTAGGTTTTACGGATGTACATCATCTATTTTAGAAATGCGTAAATATTTCTAAATCGCTGTTCTGAACGTAAGAGTGACGATGAAAATGCTTCTTCAAATTTTAGCGAAACGAGCAAAGGAAAAAACTATTTGAAACATAGACATGACCGACCGTAAAGTGGAAAACGTTCTTATCGATATGCTTTGACACACTTAACAAAATATTGAAGGTATGATATATTACGCCATATTTTACATGGGCCAATACATCGATATAATAGTTTCGGTTTCGTTTTCATTTTCAAGAACACGTCCATCTCTTTGTAAGTCTGTTTGTAATACACATTTGCCAATCATTTATACTTTATATTCAATCAGATGCATCAATACATTTGTATGTCTGTCTGTCACATTAAAATATGAAATGTAATTTCTGCCACCAAATTGTGTAAATTAAATGTATTATTCTCACTAATAGTCTTAATTTTAAAATCAGCGAAATGCGTTCTACATGTACATTGTAAGATTTTAGTATTTTCCACCGAGATTGTGTGAATAATTATTTGTGTTTTACTTGATTTGAATATGAAGTAGATAAAAACCAAATGTCATTATATTTTCGACCAAGCAGTAGCTTGAAAGACCTCACAGCTCCCCCAACAGCTGAAGCAGGTATTCGCCTTCGCTCTGCTATTACCCGTCTCTACAACTCATTGATTAACGGCCAACTTTCGAAGTTTTCACGTGATCTCTTTTTCTCCTCTAACTTGACCGCTCTCCGCAAGATATGCGGCGGGATACACCCGATAGCTGTCGGTATCACCTTCCGCAGACTCGCTTCGAAAGTTGTCTGTTTTGAGGCGTCAAAACATCTATCGCCCGAATTTCAACCAGTTCAACTGAGCGTCGGTGTCCCAATGATTTGCGAGTCTGCGGCTCATGCCATCAGAGCAGCATTCAATTTCAGCAAGTAAAGCCCCATACTAGTTAAGTTGATGTGACAAATGCCTACAACACGGTGTGTAGAGATCATTTTCTTAACGTCTGCCATCGTTGGTTCCCTAACATCTACCGTCTTGTGCACACAGCTTATATATATATATATTGACTGCGCACCGGGCGGCGATAGGTATGTATTTAGCATGCGATTAGTACGTATATAACATGTGAACCGGGGCGGCGATAGGTATAGATATTGTATACGCACCAGGCCGGTGATAGGTACGTATATAGCATGTGCACCGCGACGGCGATAAGTACGTATTAAGCATCCCACTGGAGCGGCGATAGGTACGTAGTTAGCATTCGCACCGGGGCGGCAATAGGTACTTATGTAGTATGCGCACCGGGCGGCGATATGTACTTATATAGTATGTACACTGAGGCTGCGATACGTATGTATATAGTATGCGCACGGGGCGGCAATAGGTATGTATATAATCTGCGCACTGGGGCGGAAATAGGTACGTATTTAGTATCTGTACCATGGCGGCGACCGTTACGTATATAGCATACTGTATACGTACGGCGATATGTACGTATATAGCATAGTATATACGTACCTATCGCACCGGAGAGGCGAAAGGTACTTATGTAGTATGCGCACCGGGGCGGCGATAGGAACTTATATAGTATGCGCACTGAGGCTGCGATACGTACGTATATAGTATGCACACCGGGGCGGCGATAGGTATGTATATAGTATGCTCACCGGGGTTGAAATAGGTACGTATATAGTATCTGCACCAGTCTTTTAACATAGTTCACGTTTTACAAGTAAAGTTGCCACTGTAGAAGTAAACAGTCACTGAGAATTAAGATTAAAGGTTTGGGAGTCATTCTAAATCTAAAGCTGTGCAGCGAGAATCTTGTTCACATTAGTTTTATATTTCTGCATGTCAGTACGATCAAGAAAACAGGGAACAGGGATGGAGTTCCAAAGGCTGGATGCACGAGGAACCAAGTTATCGGAGTAGAAAGCTATCTGGCATCTGGGGACCTTCACAGTGAATGAATGGGATTTAACTGATCGTTTGGTAGTAAGTTAATCGGAGCACATTCCATTGAAGTATATGTAAAGCCAGCATAAGGAAGCAACATTGCAGCGATGGGATAGGGGGTTGATCTTGGTGGATAGTGATGGACCTATTAGATTATATACTATTTTTTTTAATAATTGTCTAAAAGGAAGAGTTTTTGGGATGGTGAACATGCCCAGATGATACAACAATACTCGATGCATGGGCAGATGGTGGCTTTGTAGAGATATAGGATACTGTCAGGTGTTATAAGTATGCTAGCACAGTAGAAGGAGTCCACTTAATTTGCAGCAAACTTGGCAATGTCTTCTATGTATAGGTTCCAATTCCTGCAAACTGTGAATGTTAGTCTAAAGAGTTTGAACGTTAGACTTTCAGGTACGGCGTAATTTGCCATAGTAATCGATGGTTTAAGAGGTTTCTTGTAGGTGTTGAAAGAAAAAAGTTTTGCCATTAGCAACATAAAATGATACATCCTATTTATTACCCCATTCCACTACAGACTTGAGGTCACTTTCTAAGAGTTCACCAATAGGCTCGTATATGTGCGCGTCCGTTTTCCCACATGGCAAGAATAGAGCGTGGTGTCGTAAGCAAATATACCCATCTAAGACACAATGTCATCAGGCAGGTCGTTCATGAAAATCAGGAACAATACAGCTCCAATGATCGATTCCTGGGGTACACCTGCATGTATGTCATGTTGTTTGGATGAAGGACCATTGAGAATAATATGGGTCTTTCCTTTGGGGAGGAAGGATCTTATAATATTAAATATTCGTCCAATAATAGCATATGAATTAATTTTTATGACAATAACTTTATGCAATACCTTTTAAAAACCTTTGGATATACCAAGCATATAGGATATCCGCAGTATACCCTGGTAACCTAAATCCATACTGATGGTCAAAAAGAAGTTTAGCATTAACGAGGTGACGGACTATCGGTAGATTGATTAAGGATACAAGAATTTTAGTGACGAGCAAGAGTACATTCATGGGACGATATTTCATGGGGCAATTCTATCACAAGAATTATTGAAGACTGGTCCAACAGAGCCAATTTTCAGGGAAGCAATATTCGGCAAGGCATTTGTTGTAGAGTTTGGATAGGACAGGGGAAAGTTCAGCAGAGCATTTCTTTATTACTGTTACTGCTATAAGATCAGACCCACATGCTTTGGAGGTGTCAAGGTGTATCATGATGTCACAGACATGAGATGGGGTGATGACAAGGTCGTCAATCTTTAATTCAGACTGCTATGGGATATGTGGATCGCGGAGTCCAAATATAGGTCTGTACACACACACACACACACCAACATATATATATATATATATATATATATGTAGATATATTATGTGAAATTTAAAATTGCCTGCATACATGCATGAAAACGTACACAGTAATGACAATATTAACAAGGTATCCAAATATATGCACACCGATTCAGCCGAGCGCACATAGACGCACTCCACATTGAAAGTTTTGAAAGAAGTATATAAATCACTAAAAGGGGCGAGGAGTAATTTAGCATTTTGAAGGTAAAAAAGTTGACAGGTTTTGACTCATTCAACATCATGATGCTACGCCAGGCGATTGAGTCATCCTCTGGACAGCTGTTATTGATTGGAGAATCTTATTTACTGAAATTTCTAATACTGGACTTTTGAAATAAAATGTTTTTAGCAGCATCTTTCGGTCGTGACGAGTTACAAGTAATACTAAAACGTGATTGCATTTATGTAGGCCATTTTAAATGTGTATATAATGTATTTAAATAAAGCTTTACTTTGTTTTGCGCAGTTTTGAATTAATATAGTTTTTATGTCCATGTTAGCAATATATTTTAACTCATTTAATTGATAAATATATATATATATATATATATATATATATATATATATATGTACATATTTTTATTTATTTTGGTACAGAAAAATAAGTACAACATTCGTACCGTCGGTTTCAAGCACAGAAGGTCTTAGCCATCCGGCTCTCCACAGCTTCTGTTGTTATCTGTTTCAGAAATATGAAGTAACGTGTCACTCTCGTTGTGACGCGTTATTTGCTTAGAGTGTTATGTATGTTTGTTGAAATTTAGTATAAGGAAGGTTTAATAAGGTTTGCAAAAAAAGGGGAAGGGGGAAAAGTAACAGTTGAGATTTTTACCGGAGAAGATTTAAAGAGATTTAAAAAAAAAAATGAAAATAAATAAGAAATAAAAAATATTTCTATATAAATCCCGTGAGCAAATATTATGAGTACGTATAAAGAACGTATAAAGAACTTATATATATATATATATATATATATATATATATATATATATATATATATATATATATATATATATGTATATATATATGTATATATATGTATATATATATATATGTATGTATGCATATATATATATATATATATATATATATATATATATATATATATATATATATAGTTCGATGACTTCACCCCTTGTTGAGAAAAGTAGGTACATTCGGCAGTCGGCCTTCGCCGCGGTTTGCGTAATCTGTGTAAATTAATATACATGTTTGTATGTGGCGAGGATGCTCAGTGGCAGAGTACTCGCTTGGCATTCAAGTGACTCGTGTTTCGAATCCTGAGTTCGGATATGTTTTACTGATGAGCCCAAAGGAGGGCGAAACTCTAATCTAGGACTTCCGGTTTTTTTCTTTCATAAATTGTTGACTGTGGCGTTGTCTGATTGTGGAAATAATTATCATATATATGTATATATATATATATATATATATATATATATATATATAACGTGAAAGATAATGTTGTTGCAGTCGGAATAGATCTGATAAAAGGGAGAATACATTGTTCACACTGAGAGCGTCATTTATTTTTTTTTTATATATTTAAACCTGTCCTATTTATTGATATATATTCATAGAATTAGTATTCATTACTGAAAATAAATGATTTTATAAAACTACATTGAATATTATTGACATATATCATAGATTCTAGATACACGATGTGATATTACAGGTGAAAATATATTATTGCCGTTATACAAAACAAATTTTAGTTTTAAAAATGATCGTTTATACTGTAATAGGTGTAATATTGTAAATATTGATTTCTCGACATTTAAAAACACAGATATATCTGAATTAAGCGGGCATTCCTATTCAAGTCATTCTCTTTGTGTGTACGTTTTCTGAAAGTAATTCCATTAATATGAAGAGCAGGGTTCATATCGGGGTGTAACTCAAGCTATACTTTCATATTAAAGTGTTTTCTTAACTATGCTAGTTCTTTTTAAAGAATTCTAAGAGGTGTCTAAACCTTCCACTACACAATATGCACTTGACAAGGATTTAATGTAGTGTTATCCGGAGTCTAATGACACCCACTTCAAAACATGCAGAGAGTTTATACATATTTTCTCAGATACCGAAACAGATACTTATCTCAACAAACTCACCACTTTTCACTTAATGTTTATAAATGAGGTTTATTGCTATGTAATATTCAACACTTATACAACTCATTTGCATTCATCAAAATGTCAACAATTGTCTCCGTATTATGAATCCATCCAAAAACATGTACTCAATCTTTTTTTAATTATGAGTCAGCATTTACTAAGAAAAACACCAATCGAGGATGAGGTTTAATTACCTGGTTTGTTGAATTATAGGCAATACTATTAAAGGATCCGATATTCTGGTATTAAATTGAAAGAATTTAATTATTTAAAATGACTCCTCACCCAGTATTTATGGACACTGGATTTGAAAATGATCACGTTATTGTCGTTCTGGAAATCTGTCCGACTGTCTCTGTTCATCATATGAAAAGTTATTGGAAAAGATTTGTTCGTATAAGTAGCATTTGCTGTTATGTATGCAAATACACAGATGAAGAAAGAACATTTTTTAAAACATAGTTGCAGCTAAACGATGTTATGCTGTAAATGTTTTACAGCGGAACAAGATATTGAGATCAGTCGAACAGCTACAATTACTAAAAGTAATTACAAGTAAAACTTAATAAATCAGTAAACGTGATTGTTGAAAGTTTCGCGATTACATGAATAATACATTACACGTGCAGAATGGTATTTCAGATGTTTTTTTCTGATTTAATATACATATATGAAGTTAGAATTGATCTTAGTACATGCTTTGCCATATACGGTTTCCTTTCATCGCGAAAGTTTAACACTGTTTGTTCTTGTTTTCCCTTTGATGCGTACTTGTTTGGTAATACAGGGTAATGTACGTTAGTAAATAGAAATAAATACATAAATCTATCCGACCAGCATAGTAATGTAGAAAGGTGGAAATAAATAAAGTAGAAAAAAGAACATATGAAATTAAAACGACATTTATGCTAGTATTTTCCAGACATCTGACACGTTTATCTATGCGATTTTACTAAGTAGTGTCGTGTACGCCGTAATGTGTACCCCTTGCTTCGTAATTAACACGTATCGAGTTAGTATTTATTCACATATGACATCTAGTGTCATTCCAAACGGAAATAAGACAGTGATTATATACAGAATATTAGCAATATACATCATGCCAGTGAAATGCTGATTTGGTTAATTCACTCTCAGAATATTAACGCTAACATCAATTTCTTAAAAGTTTATATTCTATGCTTAGTCTGATAAACATTTAAGCGTATTTAGCGCTGAATAAACGAAGTGAAGATATGTCTAAATTTATTGCGAATAATTGGAGCTTTTGCAACGAATATTATTCGCTTTTAATATCGGATATGGAAATGTAGAAAATCAATAAATTGTCACTTAGCTATTAACTTCAACATTTTTATTGTACGATAAGATGTATAATAAAAATGGAGATAAAAACATATGAAATATTTCCTGCGTACACACACACACACACACACACACACACACACATATATATATATATATATATATATATATATATATATATATATATATATATATATATATATATATATATTCGAAATGCTCACAGACGTTTAAATGTAATATCTGAATGAATCTCCATTATGATATAGATTTGAATAAGGAGATAACAGACACTTCATATTTATTGAGTCCTTTATGCAGACTGAAAGACATTTACGTATTGATCGTTCTGAAAGTTATTGCAGCATGTCCGGTGACGTTAGTGAGAACAGTTTTAGTCAGAACAAGTAGTGTAGTGTAATGAAATGATAAGTGCGAGATATGATTTCATTAATTATTTATATAATACAAAATGTTTGTATTGATTTTAAAATAAAATATAGGAATACTTTTCTAAAATGCCACCGGTCATACAAATGATCACACTTGCCATTTAAGATTGTGACAATATGGATGGCCGGGTATAGATGGCTACTATATCAGCTGGTGTGGATTTCGACATCGGCGAGCTAGTGCAGGTCGAAGTGACACAAAATTTGGGAAATCAACTGATTTTCAAGCCGAATTATAACAAAAGTCACCTTTAAGAATTACATTTAAAGTATGAGTGTATGCCACAAAGACATATGAGTTCACATAATTCAATGACGTCACGTTTGTTGCATTGACGTTGATTGCTGTTTTTAGATCGCCAATGATGCTTAAAGGAAAAGCTTTGATGAATGCTAAAAACAAAAGGTAGCCCCAAAGATTTATGTCTGTTTATTATGCCCATACATTGTCCAGCTAACTTATTATTGGTTGAGTTAGAATTTAAGTCACTCTCTCACGTGTAGGTTTTTTTTCGATTCAAAATTAATCCTTAAAAACTGATGTCGCCTCGGGTTTTCTTTTCTGTGCAAGGTAACACGTGTTATTTTTTTAGCTCCATTGATGACGATCTCCGTCCGAAAACATGTAGAAGTCAATGAATAAGCGCATCAACCACTAGATGTAATAATCAATGCGGCGACGAAAGTCGATTCCATTAATGGTCCTCTGAGGAGAAGAGGTTCTTTAACGACGCAATACCACACCTTATTCTTGAACTTTAATAAAATCTTATTAAATTCTCATTCTATTATGTCATTCTATTAATATATATATATATATATATATATATATATATATATATATATATATATATATATATATATATGTATATATATATATATATATATATATATATATATGTACATCATATGATATACTCCCAGTTCATTCCCAACACATGTTATTCAAACACAATTATTTCTGCCCATTCTTGTAAATATTTTATGGTATACAAAATGTATTTTATATATATATATATATATATATATATATATATATATATACATACATCTAGAGATGAACGATGAGAATAAAAATTGTAAAGATACAATATTTATTAGAACATAATAAGTTTAGAGCAAGGAGCTTCATCTTATATATATATATATATATATATATATATATATATATATATATATATATATATATATATATATATATATGTATATATATATATACATCATACATCTCTCTCTATATATATATTTATATACATCTATATATATATATATACATGTATATATATATATAATTTATATAAAAACGTTTTCTTGAAACGTTTTATCATATACTTTTATAAACACTTTTCATTCAAAATTTTAAATCTAAATCTGAAAAGTCAAATCTCACTGTCCACTAAAGAAAACCGCACTTTGTATGTAAATATATTTTTAGTTAAACTATATATGCGGTCCTACCAATCAGTGTTTACAATAATTGCTTAGTCAATTGATTTTTAGTATGTATATTTTACTAAAAACATTCATTTTATCATATATTTTCGTTTATGATAAAATTGTAAACAATTGTAACATAAATTAAAACTTCTCATAAGCCTTTTAAACGTTTTACTGACAACTTAAACAGTGCACATTACTGTCTTGTGTTTGCTGTGTACCTCCGATCACTTAGTTGTCTCAATTAAGATTACTACAAAGTTTACCAATGGTGTCCTTTCTAAACTGCAGAGTTCATCGATATTTAAATGTTAGTGTGTACAGCTTTAGATCCTTCATATCTGCAATCAATTTTAAATCCTTTTCTGGTTCTAGAATAATGGGGTCTACCTCATATCCTCTAAATCTGATTGTTTAACTTTTTCGAATTTACCGCTTTATACTCTCCAAAGTATTACAGCAGATATAAGATGGCCTATCTGGGTACACTACTAAATGTGCTATTGCTACTGTGTAGACAATTCAATATTTTAATTGCTTCGCATGCAATAGAACCCCTGAAACCAACGTCTGCTTTACATAATTACAAAAGGGTTATCGGAAACGCTTATTAGCTATATGTTCATTCCGTTTAATATAGATTGGTTGATCAGAGACGTGGGTTTCCATTAGAAAATAATAAATACGGTTCTTAACAACCTCTATCGCAACCATCATTAATAAATTAGAGGTGATCTCCTCGGTATATGATTAAGCCAATATTTACGCAAGTGACTTCGTAGAATATGCCAGGAATTGCTATTACCACTTCATATTCCCCAAATTCCCTCATGACCAGAATAACTTAAGGCGACAGACGAATAACTGTTTATGATGTCGCCAAACCTATACATAATCTCGATACCTATAACGCAAATAGTCCCGACAACATTACTGTTATAGTACTCAGGTAACTGTAATCTGAAATAGCTCTTTTCATTAAAAAGCCAATCAATGACATTATTGCTGGTAATAAAATTAAGCTTTGAAAATATATAATAATATATAAAAAAAACATAAAAGTATATAAAGCATCAAATATATCGGCCCAAAACACACTTTTATTTTAAACGAATACAGTTCATCCAAGTCATAAAGTTTAAAACAATTTAAAGAAAGATGTCAAAGAAGTCGATTAAAAACCAATCCAGGTAGTGAATGGTGGTCCCAAAACAAAAAAGTGTTATCCAGGCGCGAAATATGCTTGCTATCGATGCAGTAGACGACAATGAAATGTGAGTCAGGGTGTATGCAAATTAATAAAACGATATAAAAACATAATCATATAAACTCTTCAGAAGACTCACTCGGTGTGCGATATTATAATGTCCAATTAAAGGTTCTTAAGAAGTGATATTAGGAGTATTGCAAACCATAACTTCCTGGTCTGACGTATATACAGAAAAATGTGATGGATTATGCAGTAAGGTCCGATCAAAAAGCAATTGTTGAAGATAGGGACTAGAAAATAAAAAAAATAAATAGAACATTTTAAGTTCCGATTAAATTTTGAATCAGCAGGAGCCAACTTAAACATAAACTTAAGTGTATTAAAGATAACGGTAGTTAGGGGAGATGACGAAGAAAAGAGAGCGGAGGGTATAAAGTATAAGACAGTGTGAAAAGAAAAAGGGTGTGGGTTTTCAGGGAGAAGTCTTTAAAGTTAAAGCAGAATAAAATATATTTCATAGATTTACAGGCATACCTACACACACTTATGTGCACACATACTCATAGACAAATAAAAAGACACACACTTACATCGACTCATACACATGCGTATTTACAGGAACATATATACACATATGCATGCTATTTTTACCTACACACTCACACACACACACACACACACACACACACACATATATATATATATATATATATTTATATATATATACAAACGTGCTATTACTTGTCCCGCGGCTATTATTGTTTAGTGTCATATAATGATAATAACGGTAACCAACAAAGGAATTCTATAAAATCTGATGAGACTGAACAACAACTTAAGTATCCATGTTCTATCCAGCGCAAACGTCTTTGGAGAAAAACCACCATCTGGTTTAACTCCGTCTTTTAACAATAATTTTAAGACACACATCCCCAGGTAATCTGTTAAAATTTTAGAAAACTCATTTAAAACTCCGTATAAATATAGTTTGATCCTTAATAAAAAATTCTATCAAAATCTCTTATTATTTATGCCAAACATTGCCCAAACAATTATAGCAGCCAATAATTAGAACATTAGATTTATCTAATCTGATGAAAAAGATTCTAACCCCACATATACTTACAATTGTCAGCGCTCTCGTCAATGCCCACTAAATAGCAACTGCATACCCACTGATGTGGTATATGCTTGCACGGTAATTGAATTAAATAGTCCAACAACGAACCCTAGAGCTCCTAGTAATGGCATTATGCTTTCTTCAATTCTTTAACAAGTAATTTTGTATTTAAAAAATACTAACTATTTCATATGTATCGCTAGCAATTACGATTCCTCATCGAATAATCTTAAAATAACAAAAAAACAAATGAACAACAATGACAAGAAAATAAGAGAATTTTTAAAAGCGACCGAGAACGGTGATATACAGACAGAAGTAAAAAAAGGTGAAGTTCTAGAATAAACGTTTATAATTTAAATTCTTTAACGCCAAAACACGAGTCATACGATGTATGCTATTACATTTCACATTTTAAAATGCCGATACTTGTTTCATTTTATAAATATAATAAATTTACTAGACCTAAATAAATATTGTGCTTTCATGTACACGGTCACGAACATGTGCGTCATCATGTGCACCAGTATTTTACCAATTATTCTTATATATATATATATATATATATAGAGAGAGAGAGAGAGAGAGACGCACATGTTCGTGACCGTGTACATGAAAGCACAATATTTATTTAGGTCTAGTAAATTTATTATATTTATAAAATGAAACAAGTATCGGCATTTTAAAATGTGAAATGTAATAGCATACATCGTATGACTCGTGTTTTGGCGTTAAAGAATTTAAATTATAAACGTTTATTCTAGAACTTCACCTTTTTTTACTTCTGTCTGTATATCACCGTTCTCGGTCGCTTTTAAAAATTCTCTTATTTTCTTGACATTGTTGTTCATTTGTTTTTTTGTTATTTTAAGATTATTCGATGAGGAATCGTAATTGCTAGCGATACATATGAAATAGTTAGTATTTTTTAAATACAAAATTACTTGTTAAAGAATTGAAGAAAGCATAATGCCATTACTAGGAGCTCTAGGGTTCGTTGTTGGACTATTTAATTCAATTACCGTGCAAGCATATACCACATCAGTGGGTATGCAGAGAGAGAGAGAGAGAGAGAGAGAGAGAGAGAGATGCATGACCTCTCAAATGAAATTAAAATACACCTGTAGACATAATGCATTTAAGCCTCTGTTGATATTGGAGGAAACTGCAAGTTTCAGTTTTTCATTAATGATCGTGTTGATATTCTATCACGTTTGAAAGAAAAAGAAACCTGATTACACCTCTGATAGAACAAACGCGTCTATTGTCATCAACTGCACGCTCTGACTAATTATTTTTTTCTCAGAGCATCTTAAGGTCGCCGTTCACGCGAACTCTTATCTCCGTGTTTTTTCTCTTCAATACATCATGCGTATCTTGCTAGCTTTTGTTTATTAAATGGATCACAGCTGGTGTTATTAGCTTACAATTTTTAGATGCGGTCACAGATCATTCGATGATGATCTGTCTGTCAATTATCACTGTTGTAATCACATTTCTTTGTTAAACGCGTTAATTGAATGGACACATCTTCAGTTTGATGCGTGCAAAAATATTCTATGAGCGGCCATATCTGTATGTACGATCTGTGACACGTTAGTTTGAAAGTTCTATTTTTGTGTTCCTGTCTCTGTTTACTTGCCTTTCCACGAGGGCAGTGTTTGACACAAGGTCGGTGTTTAATGTAAGGAACATCGAGCTCACCTAGAAACGGGATACTCTGGATTAGGAAAACATAGAATTGCCTGAATTTAGAAGGGTTTTCTTCTTCACTGATCAAAAAAGATTGTTTAGTACAATGACAAAAATGCTAATTGTCTGTCACCTTTATAGTATTAATAGCATTTCTATCGGCGTTCTTATTTAGATGTTTTGAAACGACTTTTTTAGAAATTCTTTTATCGATCGGTCTGTCAGGTTTGGAAAGGTATCCTTAGATTAGTTTATACATCTCTACAATTATCTTTGTCCGTCACTTTGATGATTTTTTATACTAATAGATCACCGCTTATAAATGCCAGTGGCCCACTCGAAGATAAGACTAAAGAGAGGTTCTACGTTGAGTGCCACAACGCAAGGATTAAACACAACCGCGGAATGTATAGATGAATTCTTGAGACGAATTGTTTATCGACGAGGACGGCTTAACAAGTAGTTGTTCACATTGGAGGTAATCCTGTTGTAGCCGGCCGGGAAGAAGCTTGTGTTAACTTTGTTCATGGGAGTTATGCTCGGTCTTTGGTACGGAGAGAGAGAGAGAGGAGATTCTTCTTCTGTGGTTGTAATCAGGTGGGTTAGGTTTGTGAACATTTTAAACGGAAGCGGTAAGAATTGAAGCCTAGCTGATCAATACCCTGAGTATCCCGATAGTGTAGAGAGGGGCTAGCAGCATTTAAACTGTGCTAAAGAAGCTAGCTAGAAGAGAAGATATCTTCTCACACTAGATTGCGAAATCGGTTCTGTGCACTTTTAAACCGACGAAAGAGTGCCTCTTGTAAAACCTGCCCAGATATGACAGAACTACTTTATTTTACAATTTCGAGTAGTAAATTCGCTGCTAAAAGTGCAGACCGAATTGACGCAAATCAAGAATATCAGTTATTACCGTTATTTACAGATGATCTTAATAGTTTCACATTTGATTACAGTTCCGATAAGATCTTTTGTAATGTTTAATGTCGTTATCTGCTTTTATTAGTTTGCATTTTTTTCTTCATAATCATGTATTTAACCTTTTATTGTACTTTGTAAAATAGTTTGCATGGAATAGTTTTAGCTGAAAACAACAGGTTACAGCTATGCATATTAACACACTAAATATTAAAATAAATCGATAAAGCGGGATGGAGTTGAAACGTACGAGAACGGTTTGGAGCAAATAAGAAATAATAAAAAGTATAGTAACATACACAGAAAGACGCGAGAGACAATTTGCTTACTACTGGGTCCGCCATAAATAACTATATATATATATATATATATATATATATATATATATATATATACATTACAACAAAAAGATCCACTATATATAGCCAATGCCTGCACATCAAAGGGATCTGCTCGTACCCTACTGAGTACTAAAACAGGTAGGCATTTTAGCAAACCACTTCCTCCACAGAAACTACCGGTTCAAAATAATTAAAACATCTATTAGGAAATCATCTAGCACAAACAGACAAAATCTACTAACATACAATAACAGCAAATATCATTTCCACAAATACCAATGGTATTTGACATCAGCCCTAAAATAAACAAACTACACGACCCTCTTAAAAAGATATTCAAACAACTAAAGCATGACCCCACCATTAACACGATATACAACAACCACACATATGTGCAAAACGACAACCTACTAACATCGTCCAAAATACACCACATCCTCGCACCTCAAGGAAATAAAAATGCAACAAACCAGATGACAAATCTGCAAATGCATCACCACCAACGACACATTCACACCTCCAAGCACCAGCATTCAACCTAATACCCCCTCTCACTTGCAATAGCCCCAACTCGGTTTACCTGATATGCTCGACCAGATGCACAAAAAGTAACTATGTTGAGGAAACAAGCCTGGAGTTCTGCAAACGCCTCAACAACCACACACGAACGATTAGAGACAACTTTACACGATACCCAGTAGCCGAGCATTTCAATCTCCCAAACCACTCAGCAGACAACATGAAATGCATCCTCGTAGCCTCAAAATTCAGATCACTACAACACAGACAAAAATATGAGACAACACTCATTCTGAAACTAAACACGCATACCTCAGAACTAAAAATAGACCTGAGACTTCACAATATTCTTTCTACAAACATACGAACTGACAGACAACATTTTCCAACAGGCGAAAAACAAGTATGTGTTACGGTGGGATGCTAACATCTTCCCACTTAAAGAGACTTGATATCCACTTTTTTGTTTGTTGCTTTCTTTATTTTTTCATACTTGCCAGGTCCACCAATAAATTGTCTTCATTCATTTGTCTATCCTCCTCCTCTCTCTTCCCTCTTCTCTATCTCTCTCGGCTTCCTTCTCTCCATATATGTGTGTGTGCGTATTCCCTTGTTGATCTATGTATGTGCATGTATATACCTATGTGTCTGCCTATGCCTCTCCCCATTTCTCTGCACATGAATGGTCGTGTATGTGTGGATATTGATTTGTATGTATGTGTATACATGTATGCATGTTTATGTATGTATATATATATATATATATGTGTGTGTGTGTATGTATATATAGGGTGTGTATGTTGTATATGTACGTGTATGCATGTATGTGGGTGTATATGCGGATATATGCATGCACCCATCTCCACAGGATTTTCATTTTTCATTTTTCTGAGTTCACAAATCCCCGTGTACTAAAAAAACACCCCCCACTCTGAACTTTTCATGACTCCACATCCCTTCCTCTCTCTCCTGCTTCATGTGTATATGTAAAGATGTCTGTGTGGTCGTGGGTGTATAGGTAAGCTGAAATACGCAGGTAAACGTGCTAATGTGTCTGTGCGTAGGCGTGGGTATGTATAAACACATGTTAACTTGTGTATCTATCTATATATTCATTTATTTACATTCATTCATATCCGGGTACATTCGAATCATATTCATGACCACTTAACATTTGCTTCTCAGCTATTAGGACAGACTCCTTTTTTTACACCATTTCACTGGCCTCCCTCACCATTTTTACCCATTCTACCACCACTCACCTCCAACCGTACACACACCCTCCCCTATTATACTGACGAAGGCTGAAGAATTTTGTTCTCTTTTTAAGAAAAACTTTTTCATTTATTTAATACATAAGGTACATGTAAAATATCGAAAATAAGTAAAAGATATATTAAAATGCATACCTTTCACATTCTTTTTTATATATACATATATATATATATATATATATATATATATATATATATATATATATTAAAGTTGAATATTGTGAACATCAAACAATCGTGCAATTTTAAATGACAAATTCATTTATTTAATTTTTTTCGCGAATTTTCGTTGTAAAAACAACCTTGTCAAGCGAGACTCTCTTATAGAGTTTTTTTTCTTCTTCTTTTCTTCCTCCTCATATTAGTGGTATTTACCCTGAGGGGTCGAAAATACGTCAGGTTCTTACGTATTTTCGACCCCTTAGGGTTAATACAACCAATATGAGGAGGAGGAAAAGAAGAAAAACACTATAAGACAATCGTGCTTGTGTTGGTAGTTTTTACAACGAAAATTCGCGAAAACAATTAAATAAATGAATTTTTCATTTAAAATTGCACGATTGTTTGATTTTCAAAATATTTCAATTTAATACATTATAATCCGTGCTTCTAAGATGTTGACTTCCTTTCCTTATATATATATATATATATATATATATATATATATATATATATATATATATATATATATATATATTTATATATATATTATATATATATATATATATATATATATATATATATATATATTTATATATAATTGTTTGTATTACTTTGTTGATACAATAGCATTTCTGGTATTTTATATGTCATTTGAAAGCGGAAATATTATAGTTGTATTCGATAAACATACTTATATGAATTCGATTCCATTCATCGTGTATTTTAGCTATCCATAATATCACCATGATAAACAAAAGAAAAAATATTGCTGTTTTGAAAGACTTCTGGAATGCCGAGAGCGTGACATTCGTCAACTGATTATTCCGAAAAATAGTTCAGTCCAAGCCGCCTACTTATCCAGGTATTCTTAGTTTGATAGTTTTATGATGAAATACATCATCTAGTTTCTTATGACTGATATGTTTATGTTGAAATAAATTATATAATTTAATGCCATCCAGACTAGAATATGTGATAATTTTATTAATCTATAAAAAATACTATTACTACTGCGTTAAGATTTACTTGAAATGATAAAAGTCAACTCAGTTCGTATTTTACAATATTAACATGACTCTGCAACAATAACAATTTGTAACAGTCTATGCTCATATATTAAACTGTTGTTCTTTAATCGGTCAGTTATTTATTTGGAATATTTGATATTATCTCGACTATTATTTAAATTGGCTTCTTACATCCAGAACGCTTACTTACATACTTGTACTTGCAATGGCGTTCATCTTAATTTGATTGAGTCGGCTTCTACCTTACTCGGGTTAGAGTTAGTGTTAGCGTTAAATTGAGTCGACTTCTACCCTAGTCAACATCACGTACTGAAACATGGCGGCCCACGCACTAGAGCCGTCGAGAGCGGTCTAGTGGCAAGACATGGGTTAGTGGCAATACGTTACACATAAGCATGTCAAATCACAAAATATATATGGAAAGCAATAAAGATCGACGAAAAGAAGATGTACGCGTACAGACTTGAAAAATATATACATAAAAGAATAGAAATATACATAAAAACACGCGAAGGTACATTTGGTTAATATATACGCCATCTGGACTAAATCGGTAAACACGCTGACAATTATGCACCTGTTGTAATCATGACTTGAAATAATTAATTCTAACACAGTTATTATTTTAACATGTAGGGTATACCGGGGTATTAAGCACCATGGGGCATTAGGTACCAGTACCACTTATAGGTGGTAGGTTTGGTAGTTTTGTTTTACGGCATATCAACCCTTTCTGGGTTATTTAATGCCGAATCTGGTCATTATAGTAAAAGTTTTTATGCTTCAAGTTCTTTATATCTTCAAATGTTTAATCAGGGCTTTTGGTTTGGTAGTTTTGCTTTAAGGCATATCAACCCTTTCTGGGTTATTTAATGCCGAATCTGGTCATTATAGTAAAAGTGTTTATGCTTCAAGTTCTTTATATCTTCAAATGTTTAATCATCGTTTTTGGTTTGGCAGCTCCGCCCTACGGCATATCAACCCTTTTTGGGTTATTTAATGCCGAATCTGGTCATTATAGTAAAAGTTTTTATGCTTCAAGTTCTTTATATCTTCAAATGTTAAATTATCGTTTTTGGTTTGGTAGTTTTGTTTTACGGCATATCAACCCTTTTTGGGTTATTTAATGCCGAATCTGGTCATTATAGTAAAAGTTTTTATGCTTAAAGTTCTTTATATCTTCAAATGTTTAATCATCGTTTTTGGTTTGGTAGTTTTGTTTTACGGCATATCAACCCTTTTTGGGTTATTTAATGCCGAATCTGGTCATTATAGTAAAAGTTTTTATGCTTCAAGATCTAAAAATAAAATAAAAAAGGGGAGGGAGAAAGGGAGAGGGCTGTTGTTTTTGTTTTTGGTTTTGTAGAACATAATTAAGTTTTACAAAAGAGAGAAAAAAAAACGTCAATGTAGGTGAATTTCGTTTCAGGGAGCCACAGGGCAGCCTGATCTGGTATCACCAGGCACTTATAGGGAAATAAGCAATACTCTTGTCTGATCGCTAACCAATCCCAGGCTCTGTTTCTCAAGAGTAGTATTTAATGAGCCAAGCAAAAGTAGTCTTTTTGGGGCAAGTTCAGAAGCTGTTTTCACTCTACGTCTGTAGCCATTTTGAAACACAGTTCACAACTTTTTACTCCAGAAGGGCAACTGCACAAAACTGTGTTTCTCTGCGAAACCACTGAGCCGGCAAACTGTACCTTTGCTGCTGAAGAATTGAAATATATCAGAGTTAAGCAACACATTTTTACAATTGATTTTAGTTCAGATTTTCATTTTTCAGAGCTGGAAAGTGTGTCACGATGGTATGCATCCACAGCCTATCAAATTGTTCATAATTTCCACACACATTTTAAAAACTGCTGCGGATTTTACTTGCCCCGTTTTTTGTATGCTTTTAGCATGTTAATTGCTTTGTACTGGTACTCATCTAAGCATAATGCACATAATTGTGTTTAATTTATTTGTTAATAAAATATGTCGATCTTTTAAAGAAGGGTGTGCTTAATGCCCCATGTCAGTATTTTTCTGAACGAAAAGAGTTTAAAATCGCTTACAGTGATGCAAGTAATAAGAAACATGATTATTATTTAAGTTAGGCCTGTTTTTATTATTGGGAAAGTTATATAAAACTAGAAATTTGTAATAACAAGTCAACTGTTTTAATGAAATCGTTCCAATAATACTTGGGTACACAGGTGCCTAATGCCCCGTTAATTTTTTTCTTGTTCACAGATGGTTCGCCTGGTGATACCAGATCAGGCTGCCCTGTGGCTCCCTGAGACGAAATTCACCTACATTGAGTTTTTTTGTTGTTTTTTTTTTGTTTGTAAAACTTAATTATGTTCTACAAAACCAAAAACAAAAACAACAGCCCCTCTCCCTTTCTCCCTCCCCTTTTTTTATTTTTATTTTTCCTACCCTACTCCCGGTCCTGGATATGACCTTAAACTACATCCGATGGTGAGATCCGGCTTACGGACTTTGGGGAATGTGGAGCCTCCTCTTAATTACCATTGCTCCCAGGTCAACCCTGACCCGGAGTGGTAGTACCTGTTAGGGTCCCAACTATGGGTTAAATAGAAACAGATATTGAAAGGGGAAAGAAACAAAAAAGAGAAGAAAACAAGACCAGATTCGGCATTAAATAACCCAAAAAGGGTTGATATGCCGTAAAACAAAACTACCAAACTACCAAACAGATGGTTCGCAACTATCGGAAGAAGATTGAGGGTGGAAGGAGGAATCTAAGCCAGTCAGAGGAGATGATTGCTGCATACGAGGCTGTCATGAAGAAGCAGATGTCTGCCAATCAAGCAGCCAACTATTACAAAGTGAACAAAAAGTCATTGCTCAGGAGAACGTCTGGGAAAATCCCTATCAATGCGCATGTTGGGCGGGAAACAGTACTGTCTCCTGTTCATGAAAATGAGCTTGATAAGTGCATCAAGCTTATGGCAAGATGGGGCTGGGGATTCACTTCTGAGGAGGTCAAAGACACTGTAATGGAGTTTGTTCAAACCCACAGCATAGAGACTCCTTTTGTAAATGGTCGTCCAGGGTATGACTGGCTACAAGGGTTGTTACGCCGTCATCCAGACATAGTGCCTCGTAAGATTGAGCACCTCAGCACTGCTCGTGCAAAGGCAGAGGACCCTGAAGTGATAACCCACTGGTTTGAGCTTCTTGATAAGGTTCTCATAGAGGCGGGGAGAATAGATGTGCCGGCTCAATTATTCAACACAGATGAAACGGGATTTGTAACGGACCCCAGAACAGCCACTGTTTTAGCAGTAAACGGATCAAAGAGAGTTAACCAGAGTAGTGGGGGTTCTGGAAGGGAGCAGATAACTGTTAACTGTGCAGCATCTGCTAGTGGCAAGCTACTTCCACGCTATGTTGTCTACAAAGGGCTAAAACCTCTACCAGGCATGTACACAGGGTGGACATGTAGGTGCTGCCTATACAGTCAGATCAAAAGGATGGATAGAGCCTCCGCATTTCTTTAACTGGTTTGAAAATATTTTCTTGAACCACACACGTGATGTCAGTGACAAGATACGACTTCTTGTTTTTGATGGTCAGGCATCACATCTCTCTTTGGCCCTTGTGGAAAAGGCAAGAGCAAATAATGTTGTGCTTATGCGACTTCCAGCTCACATGACACACCGCCTGCAACCACTTGATCGTGCCGTGTTCAAGCCTGTGAAACTGAAGTGGCAGTCTCTCCTCCGCAATTTTGCCCGAACACACACAGGGCCAGTGGGAAAGAAGGACTTTCCCATGATGCTTAAGGCACTCATAGATGAATCCTTCAAGCCGAAGATCATCAAATCAGGATTCAGTTGCAGAGGCATCTGTCTTTTCAATGCCCAAATGGTAACTTTGGAAAGTCAACATCGTGTAACTGCTAAAACAGGGCCCTCCACATCTTCCTTCACACCAGCTGCTCCAGTGTCTGCACTGCCCCCTACTCCAGGACCCTCATCCTCTGCCCCCACTCCAGGACCCTTATCCTCAGCCCCCACTCTCGGACCCTCATTCTCAGACGTGCCTGTTTCCTCTCCGATTTCATCATCTTTATCCGCCTCATTAAAATACTTTTTTCCTCAAACAACTTACTCCCAACTTTCAGTCTGACTCCCCAAGAAGGAGATCAGCTGAAATACAGCTATTCCGATATGGGGAAAGCCTCCAAGCAAATGAAAGTGTCATGAGACTCATGGAGACATCTGCTGGTAAGGAGGTTGCTACAGCATCCAGAGAATGCGGCAAAGGAAAAGGAAAGGGGAAAGGCAGGGGTAAAAGAACACCAAGGCAGGCAACACCATCACCATCATGATCAAGAAGCCCACTGTCAACATCAAGGGATTCTGACACTGATGAATGTTGCAAATGTGGTATAGGGGATGGCATTTACTGGGTTCAGTGTGATATGTGTGATTCCTGGTATCACATACAGTGCACCAGCATCAAAATTTCATTTGAAGACCTCCGAAATGAGGAATGGCTGTGTGATTTTTGAAAACAGTAGCCTCGGTGCTTAATGCCCCAGGAGATGGTGCCTATTGCCCCAGGTAACTGAAATTTGTGAAAAGCAAACTTGAGATTTTAAACGATTCAATAAAAATATTTTCTACTCTGATGAACACGAGTCAACTGGTATTTGTTTAAACAAAGTATCACAAATATATTTTGCCCATGATAGTCCAGAGAAAGTGTGAAAACTAACTTTAATTGAGATGAAACACTGAGTCAGTCAAAAAGGGGGTGCCTAATACCCCAGTTTACCCTATATATGACTGTGCTAATATAGAAATCAGTAATATTTTATATTGATATCTTAGACCGTTGTCGTTAGTTCGGGCTAATATTTACATTGTGGTTGTTTTATTAAGAACGGTTACATGTATTTATAAAAAAAGCGTTCAGCCTGGTCGGATTTTTTCTGGTATGTTTCCTATCCCCAAAGATAGAGACACTTATGAAAAGAGAGCGCAGCTGAGTCCTGCTTGGTGGTTGTCACCAATGTCTACACAATGTTTTGATCGGTATTACCTCCGACTTTTTTCAGTCGCATTTTTCAGCTTGGGAACCTTCCAATTGAACTTTAACATTTTTATAATATCGCACTCGAGAATCTGGACAGGATTTCGAATTGAAACTTTCTTACTATCAGCGGAAGTAGATTACTCTCATTTCATCAGAAAGGATCAGGTGAAAATAGTAATTTAAATGTTATTAATAATAAATATCGCATTTAGTTCAGATCGAAACATAAATATCCTACGACCTGTCTCTTCAGACTGACTATGAAGCAATGCGTTTATATAGGCATTTATATCATTCATATAGGAACTATTAAACATAATATTGTCTAAATATCTAACCTCGTTACTCATTACTATACACTTACTATATTTACACGTACTTTTCTTTTTTTAAATGTTCTTCTAGTCTATTATTGATATTTATTTTTTCCTACAATGCAGTTTATTCTATACTCAGTTTTTCTATGAAATACTTGTCGTTTAACATATGCAATCTTTTGAAAATTCTGAAATATAATTTATGTATTTGTATCTCATACCTGTTTGGCATATATATTTTAAACAATCGTTTAAATAAATTACCACTACTTATTCAACATGAATATGCGGTTAGATTTCTATTTAATCATTAATAATTGCATTGTCGAGATATGAAGGATACTTCATAATTCATGAAGAACTTTACATTTACATTTACAGAGAAAACATTAATTTTAAAAATAAAAATGTTGAAAAATAAAATATATGGAGGAAATAGAATAGCATATAACATGGCATTATCTCCAATCATATAAATGTGGACGTAGCTTATAACTATTTTCCTGATCTTTACTAAACTAAGATTCTGAAATGTAATATATTTTGAAAAACATTCGACTAAAATAATACACATAAGTTATATTATCATTATATCTTGGTGGTTATCATCATAGTGTGTCATAAAAGAATATACCAAATACAACGAACGGAACCAGTCAATCTGCCCAAAACAGTTACCAACAAATCTATAATAAAACTTTCGAAATACAAGCTCAATAAAAATGAGCTTTCCTTACTTAATAAGTTTATCTTTCTGTCATACACAATATGAACACTCAAACGTATCTAAAAAGAATTAAGTAGAATGAATATTTTGCAAACCAGAATAAGACGACGACACAAAACTGTAATACATATTCTTACTAAGTGTCTCTTTCGAACAAAGACAACAAAAGATTACCCTCACTTAGCAGACACAACACAGACATCAATCATTATATCATAAACGTTATAGACCAACTAGATACAAATTAAATAATAAAAAAATCTTCTTTCTGAACGAAACAAAATTAGAAACGATGGATGTCTATGCCTTCTGCACAATCATCACAGATAATAAGTGTATCCAAGCTTGCAATATAATTTTTTAGACACACAATTTTCCGAAAAGCAACATACAAGATTTATTCTATACAATCACACAAATCTTAAAACATACTAACGTTCAATTTCATTATAAACATTACCTAGATATAAGCGGAACCGTCATGGGAACTTAAACAGTACCAACTATGCATATATTAGAAACTAAATACATTATAAACTATCCCCTTTAAATCTAAGCAATACTGTAGATTGGAAGGAAAGTAATGTCGTTTCTGTCCAACACATTTATTTCATCTGAAACATTCATATTTTTAATCTTTACAATAATTTCCCTAATTTTCTATGACTTCTGTCCAACGATCAACTAGTATATTGATGCCTTCTTCCAAACATGTCTCTTATTTTGAGAGAAAAAACAATTTAGGTCATTTTTGAGTTCGTCGTCATTTTCATAAATTTTATTGTTTAAGTGATGCTGCAACGACCGGAAAAGATGATAGTCGGATGGAACAATGTCGGTGAATAAGGCAGATTAGGCAAAACTTCTCAATTGAAACTTATGACCTTTTCCTGCGTGATTTTTTCTGTGTTAAGGTCTCGCGTTATCATGCTGAAGCACTACACCCTTCATATTGAGTAAAGCTGTTCGTTTTATTGATAGATAAATTCTTAGATCATCCAGCTGCAAACAATATTGTACTGCTGTGATTGTTTGATTAGGCTCTAGTAATTTATAATGAATCAATCCTCTCAGGTCCCACCATAAGAGAGCATAACCTTCTTTGGGTGTAGTCCTTGTTTTGGAACAGGCTGTTGAATTCTGTTTCGGTCTAACCATTATCTTTTGCATTGGGTATTCTTGTAAAAGAACCCATTTTTCATCTCCAGTCATAATTATTTGCAAAACTGGTTCTCAATGATTCCTGGAAAGCAAAGATATGCAAACAGTCAATCTTTGATTTCGTTGAGTGTCGGTCTAATCGTGGGGATCCCAGCGACCAAATTTTTAAACTTTTTCTAACTCATGAAGGAATGAAATAATTGTGATATAGGTGGTATTGAATTGTTGAGCTGATTCTCTACTGGTTAACCTTGGATTGGCCTCCACAGCGTCTATAATGGCGTTTTCATCAATTGATTTTGACCTTCTCGAACATCGCCGATCTGACAGGGTAAAGTCTCTATAAGAACATTTTGCAAACCATCGTGTATATTTTCGATCATTCAGAACATTTATCTCATAGACAGTTCCAATATTCCCTGTGGCTTCTCCAGCTGAGTTACTATTTTTAATTAATAGAGCAATGTCTCAGATGCTCTTCACTAATATCACTTTTTTGACGGCTGAGACCGTTAACTTAATATGTTCTAACTAATTAATATATCGGAAAGGCAAAGCAAGAAATTAATACACCAATTAACCAGAAAACGTAGACCTGTGTTAAACTTCAGAGACTGCAAAATGATGAAGTAAAATATACGACATTACTTTCTTTCAAACCTGATATATAGACGATATATTCTTCATATTGGCACATGGAAAATATATATTTATTGTCATCAATACACAAACACTTATTACCACACAATAAGATGTACCATTGATAATTCACGCACATAAATAGTATTCCAAGATGTAAAAATAATAAAATAAACTTAAAGTACCATATTTCTAGCTCCATCTAGACTTAACTGACAAACAACTACAAATTCCTTAACTATTATAAAAAAAACTAAATAATCATATATAGTATCATTATCAACACTAAACGCACATCATCTGACCCTCGTAATTATATTCACCATATTAATGAATTATTACAACAATCTTACCAAATACATTATCTATACAACTTATTGAGTCAGGCATAAACTCAAGATCCACCGAGAGACAACCACCTGTCATATATATATATATATATATGTATGTATAAAATCAATTCATGGGCAGGTGTTTCTGGATCACAGCCGTCATCAGCATGGCTAACTAGGACAAAGATCAAACCTTCGATATTGATGTCCATGGTCTAGCGTTATAACGCCTACGACACCTTGCTCAAATATATGTAGAATTTTTACTACCTTATTATTTCATGTATTTTGATTTAATCATTTTCATGTGCGTATAAACTTAATAAAAGTACAGATATTAAAGAAAAATACATCCTATATAGTTAAGGGCGACTAATAATGTAATGTTCTGCATTAATCTGTATCACTTAGGAAGTGAACGGCAGAAAGATTAGCTGAACGCTATAATCACCAATAAAACAATAAGATAAATATACATTAAATATTAAAGTGATAAAAATCCTACAAATGTTTGCCATGCTGATGACGACTGGCTAACAGGAACACGTTCCCATGGATAACTTACGTGTACGTTTAAAATTAATTAATAAATATGTATATATATATATATATATATATATATATATATATATATATACGTATACATAAATAGATATATACATATATATATATGCATATATATACATATATATGTATATATAAATATATATATATATATATATAGAGAGAGAGAGGGAGATAGTAGAAGGGAGAGAGAGGGAGAGAGAAATATACTACTGCTACTACTAGTACTAATAAGAAGAATAACTATGCCATGGTTGATTTATAATAGAATCTGCTTCGTTGCACATTGATAGCAATATACATTTTAGAAAAATACCATATATATATACATATATATGCGTATATATATAAATATATACATATATACATATATATACATATATATATATATAAATATATAGATAGATAGATATAAGAAGAGAAGGGCAGACAGAGAAATATACTACTGCTACTACTAGTACTACTACTACTAATAAGAATAATTATGCTATTGTTCAGTTATAACAAAATCTGCTTCGGTGAACATTGACAGCAATATAAATTTTTCAAAAATACTATACTTATTAAACGCCCACACTTGTCTAAACGTTAGGAATATGACATTGAATACTGGGACAGAGTTGCAGTAACTAACATACGCCATATGTGTTTTATAAGTTATATATATATATATATATATATATATATATATATATATATATATATATATATGATTTTGTTGTTACAAATATCCAGGGGGTATAAATCCGAAGGAAGCTGTAACCGGGTTTATGGGAGTGCTTAGTCCTTATTATTGGTAGTGGAACTCTTAAAGCCTACCATCACTTATTTCGCCTAATGACTTCACAAGTAGCAGGATAGTAATAATAATAATAATAATAATAATAATAATAATAATCATTATTATTATTATTATTATTATTATTATGATTATTATTATTATTATCTTGTTATTATTATCAATGCTATTGTCACTGCGACTATCGTATAGGCATTGTTATTATTATTGTTATTGTAATTGATTTTACTGATACTAAAAATGGTAACACCATTAAACTTCTTTTATATAATGATTCCACTAGTATTAATTTTAGCATAATATAATCACAATTAAAAAATATTATCACAACAAAATTCACTACCATTACTGAGCAAGCAATAAATAATTATATTAAAATAGAATGCAAAAATAGCAATTAATACCCTAAATTAAAATGATCAAACTTTTTATCTACACGATAATTACTTATTACAACAAAAATGACAGTTATTACTTTATAATTATAATTCTATTCTCATTATTAAATTAAACCCCCCTGCCCCTCCCCGCCCTGGTTGGAATTGACGTCACGATTGCCCAGACACGAGAGATAATCCCACTCAACATTTTGAAATATCACTTGTTGGGGTCTCTTCCTCTCCCCCTCCCCTCTAATGTCCTTGCTATAGGCAGAGCTCTATTTCCGCCCCCTCCCTCTAATGCATCTTCAATTTCCGGTTGAGGTTGAATTTAAAATCTGTGCCACTTGGATTCCATTGTCGCTTGAAAAGTTGGCGTTCATTGTGGGCGCTAATGAAACAGCATATATTTTGTCGCATTTAATGGAATAATAAAATCACCAACAATGTATATATAAATATATATATATATATATAAATATATATATATATATATAAATATATATATATATATATATATATATATATATATATATATATATATATATATATATATGAAAGTATATTCATGGTAATTGAGCTACCCAGAAACGTCCGCGTTTCATCATTGTAGGGAATAACCATGCTCACTTATCTTTATCTTGTTTAAATAATATAGTGTGAATCTGTTATTTATGTGCTCGACTTATTTGCCATCTCTTTTTTAATTAACATACTTTAAATGGAAAAGATATTATAATACTACTAAACTCCACGCAAGTAATTAGAACTGTAGAATTAACACCAAACATCTATAAACTATATATAATTATATATTATTGGAGATAAAAATAATATTAATAATGCCATTTCACATTTTTCAAAACGTTGGAAATATTATCTAACAAGTTTCAAAACTGTGACATTGTTGCAGTTTCTTAGATATACTTAATCACTTTTGTAAGTGGAATAGACACTAAGTTTATGTCAGGAACATTTACCAATTGATTGCCAGTTTTTTAAATGCTGTTCTTTCCTACACAGAGTAAGTCATCTTTGAGACAAGTAATTATGTTTCGTTTGCAATTCAAAATGCTTTCGTGTTATTAGTCGTGGTTAAAAATTCAGAAACGAAAAGGTGAAAGTTAAAAAAAATATACTTCATTAAAAAGTAAAAATAGTTTAAAAAAACAACAATAACTAACCAAAGTAACATTTAGACAAAAACGTACTTAATTAAGAGTTATTTCGTTTAGATAAGATAGTGTGAATTGCTTATTTATTAATGTGCTCGACGTCTTTGGGCATCTCTTATCTTAATTAACATACGCACTTTCACTTTAAATAAAAAGCAACACGTATAGAGGAAATGATAGTTTCCACTTAGCGTAACGCAATAGTATTTTGTAAAAAGACGTGAGTCCTTTCGGCTAATGTACTGTGAAATTCGTAAATACATTCATTAAAAAATATGTATAATTTCTTCAACGTTCAGTAGTAAGTGCGTTGATAAGACACTTAAATATCAAGTAATCACTGATTGTAGTGGTCTGCGTTCGGGTGTTAAATCTCTGGGTTAATACGCTCGTGGTTCCGAGCAAACGTATGTGTCCAAAGGACGAATCAACTGTCTGTGAATGGTTACATATATATATATATATATATATATATATATATATATATATATATATATATATATATATATATATATATATATATATATATATGTGGGTGTGTATTTCCTTTGCAACACAAGGCACTTATACTAGCTCAATAGTTTAAAACAAGAGCTATGCTATATTCAGTATTTTTATGTAGTTCAATACCACATCATTATCACAGAGGACAGATTCACGTCATTTGTTCAAACATATTTTTTTTTATTTCGCATGCAATTGTTTCGGCTAACATCAATATATTTGTTAAATGTTCATATCCATTTATGTATTTCTTGCTTTGGCTATCCTCAGTGCAAATTGTACCAACATACATTTAATTTTTTTTTTTAACTTAGCGATTATAGTCCGAATGACAGTCAATATTCATTATCATTTGTTTTTATATACATGGAATGATTATCCCTTTTATATATTTTTAAATAACATGTACGTATCCTACCTATTTATATTTCTAATCATTCATCATCGGCTATATTATTAGCTCAACAATTCATACAATTTAAGTATATATTTTTTACTAGACTTCTTTGTTATATTCGTAATGAAAGTAAATATTTTTTCATCACTTGGTCGAGCCATGTGATTTTTGGTCTTGGTAATGATTTTCGGTAGGCTTTATTAGTGCTTATAAATATCTTTAATTGGGAGTTTCATTAAACTATGACAATATCTTCATAAAATATAGCGACTCTTCATGGCTATGTCTTGCTGCAACTGTAGCGCGCTTCGTTCAAAACCGTCTGTAACAAACTGATGGGTGCCTCTTCGAAGTATCTTCTTTTGACAAAAAATGATGTATTCTGACTTTTTATCAATGTGAACAGCTCCGAATTGTACAGGAAACTGTTTTGGGTATATCTTGTAAATAGTCTTAGATTCATATCTACACTGATATTCGTGCTGTTAAGATGGTATATCTTGTAAATAGTCTTAGATTCATATCTACACTGCTATTCGTGCTGTTTAGATGGTATGTCTTGTAAATAGTCTTAGATTCATATCTACACTGATATTCGGGTTGTTAAGATGGTATATCTTGTAAATAGTCTTAGATTCATATCTACACTGATATTCGTGCTGTTTAGATGGTGTTCTCCGCATTGTAATAGTAATATTCAGTTGCAATGAAAGTTTTAATTGAACGTTTTCCTTCGTTTGAAGTCATTTCCTTGTACACGAATTTGGAAATATGTTATAAATATCATTTGTTTACTTCCGTTTAGTGGAATTATCATGCACACGTAAAAATGGAAACTTTTAATAACATTTAAAATCACAATTTTTATGCATAAACTTATATGTACATCTATAATAATTGCAAATTCCAATGAATATTATGCAAAAAATTGACTCATTTATGTGCTGAAAATATGTGTTTACAATATAATATCATGTATTGCGATGTAGAATATACAGTTTAATTTGTATTTACATAGATTTGAAGTAAAAGTTCAACCAAATATTTTCTCTGATTATTAAAGAAATAAAATACAATTCGAAAAAGGGTAAAATGACTTGGTTTTCTCACATTTAATAAATTATATTACTCTTATTTACTTTGCGTTTTATTTTATATTCTATACAATCATATCGAAACTGTGTTTCACACTGAAGTACATTTGACAATATGAAATGAAAAATAAGTTCTAAGAAATATTAAAAAAAAAACAAACGTGAGAAATATTTTATCTTACCCATGAATAAATATTAAACTACATAATTATATTTTACTTGGTTAGCTTATTATTATTAAAAGCTTTTGCAAAGTCTGACATGAAGTTTATTCATGGAAATTAATTAATATGACATTACTAGACGAATACTTCCAATAATCAATCTTACTTTGCTAAAACAATGGCCCATGTCGTTCTTGATGGCCGTACATTAAAAAACATCACATTAATGCGAGGATTAATATTTGGACTTTCATTGTTTCTGATCTTCACAAACTACCTCGCACATGTAATCCTGCACGATATAGGTATATTTCTTGATAACACGACGCTCTATCTTCGACATTAGCACACATTTAACACAGACGCATCGAAGGCTATGTCCCAATCCTTAGAAAATGCCATTAATTCTCTAGTAAAATAGGGCTTTACATAGATGGTTACATTCAATTCTAACAACACTAAGCTCGTACTATTAAATGGTATAACACACCTTCTAACCACCGATTGCCATCTTTTCTAGTGTCCTTCCCGAAAGTTTAACGTTTAAAGTCTTAGGCTGAGCATTCACAGACGGCAGGAATTTCAATAAATACACAACAGATGATATCACTATCTGCTGTAAAAGAAGGTTGGCTCTCTCTAATTGGCAAGAAAACTTCTCATACCTGACAGTAGGAAGGTGACGGTGGTTAAGTGGATAACGATACGAAATAACGACCTGTGTGTGTGTGTGTGTGGGTGTGTGTGTGTGTCTGTCAAGTTCGAGTAAAGTCGATTCCATACTACAACATTCACTTAGGGATAGTGTCGACCATTCAGTATGTCGATGACAGAATATAACCGGTAAAAAGTGTTGCACTATTCTGATTCAGACGAATTTATTTTCTAGTTGACAGTATCATCTATCTCAATAAAGGCACCATTCGTCTATTAATGGAATATTGTGTTCAAGTATGGGCTGGCCTACTAACAACTAGTCTATCATTTTGTGACAGAATGCACCAAAAATCTCTAAACAATTTACGTCCCGCACTGTCTACTGAGCTCCATTCCCTCTCCCATCGAGCCAAAGCTGCGCGCTTGTTTTACAACTATTTCCACGGTATATGGTCTGAAAAACTTACTTAACTTGTACTTTATCAATGTATCCCCGACCGAATAACTACTTTCAACAAAATCTTACCCCTTAAGTGCAAAGGTCCGTTGATGCCGGAACACTTTTCACTATAATAGCTTCTACCATCAGACTGCTTGATTATACAAACTGTAGAACTTTAAATATAATGTATACAAATATCTTTCTCCGCAACCTCCCACTATAAATATGTCTCCGAATTACAGTAACTCCTAACGTCACAAGGGCAATATACATTTTTAGACTGAATACATAGATAGGTTGCCGTAGTGAAGTGAATAAAAATGCTGACTGACGAAAAGATTGTGACCAGTTCTACATAATCAGTTTCACTTATGGGTGTTAGCAACCTTTAAAGGTTCTTTACTATAATCACATTATTAACATAAATAAATAAATAATTACACCTAACTTGGAACACCAAGCCCGTCAACATACTCGTATCATGCTATTTCATATGAAATTACATTTTACATAGGAAAATTGAAAAACTAAACATGCATTTTGTCACTTTCATCGAACAATACCTGTTCTTATATCTTAAAACACTGTATTAATTGTGTTGATAATGAGTACGCTGAAACTTAGAATGATCGCACTGTAGCATATGATGGCAACTAAACCCAGTAATTCCCTTGGGACTGCGATTTGGCAGAATATGATGTACATTCTTGTGTCTGAAGAAATAATATATGTAGACTTTCAACAAACAAATAACCAAAACACAAGCACCGCAAACAACCGTGTCGCTGAAAAATTTCCCACGAGGAGATTGTGTTGAGCGTAACAGTGATTACGGACGAAAACAGCACCGCCCTGTCGCGGGCAGACGTCAAATAGCAGTCTCTTATTCCTCATGGAATTATCATTTATTCTGAGCCGAAGAAAATAGTTATTCAGGTATAAATTATTTATAAAAAATTGTATAGTTGACATAATTAGTTCTTGTGTACTTTACTTTTAAAGCAATTGCGAGTTGATTACGTGTATATACTCGTTCCAAATTGGTCTGGATTTAGATTGACATAGTACATACATATACACATTGGCATATGATTGCATAGCTATGCACACCTGCGCATACATATGCCGACACGCGGAAACAAATACGCAGATACATCCACACAATATATATATATATATATATATATATATATATATATATATATATATATATATATATATATATTTACATATCTCTCTCTATATATATATTAAAGCCTATGATAATACTGCTATTGCCTTAACAATAACTTTATACAAGAACTAAGCTCTAGTCAGGTATTGTATAATTTACAATATGATGTAATATCTAAAGGAATTAATTCGAAAGTGTTATTTAGAGATATGCTAACTATATTAACATGAAACGTGTAATGCTTATTTAATTTTATTACATATCATAAGATTTTGAAATACCGCATATATAGTAATTTGCAAATATCCATAAATATCTTTAGATCTTGTTTATTTTATTAATCGCTTCTAATAACTTAATATTATGCAATATACTGTTGTAATTTTCGATTTTCCTACGTTATTATATATTCGCAATATTTTCGTTGGTAATAAAACGTATGATGTCGCCGTGATGCTGAGTACAGATACTACACTTTGATCGTAGCCGAAATGCCAAGGAGCCATAAAATCATTTTGTTATGGCTAGGCATTTTTAAACGACTAAAAAATAATTTAATCCATCGTGTATTATATTTTGATGAGCGTGCATAGTGTAGTCTCGGTTCTGTTCCTATATGATCGTCTTCATGGGAATCACCTCCTTCTTTTTACAGGGGTGGGGCTAATTCTCTCAGGTATTACACCTACCTTTGTTGAGGGAGCAATGTAGTATATGTACTGTTGTCATGAAACTATCTTCCAAGGAAAAACTTTTTCCTTTTATGGGGTGAGAGTTTGGTGGATTACTGTAGTATCTATCCTATTGCAATGAGACAATATTCACAGGCATTACCTTCATCTTACTATTGTAAGATACGACCATGTATTACGTCTTCTTTTTAGAAGGCAGTATGGTATAAGTGCATTTTTCATGTTACTATCTTTCAATGGTTATCTTTCTTATTCATTTCCTCTTTCCTTTTGAGGGGAAGGGGGGCGTTTCAATGATACTATCCCTTCAGTCATTAGCTCATCTTTTAGGGGTTTGTGTTCTATATGTTAATTCACTTTGATATCACCCTTCAAGGCGGGCACGAATATGCGACAGGAGCGAACATATCCTTTATATAGTAATAAATAATAACATCGTTATCATAATGATCTTTTATATATTTAGTATTTCTGAAATGATTACTGTGAAATATACTAAAAATATATTTACTATATAATTTTATCTAGCAGTTGATTGTATCTTACTGATCACAATATGTTTACAAGGCCATAGTATCAAGTATCAATGACAAAACAAATAAACAAAACTATATCAGTAAATCAAAAGTATTTATTGCATCTGCCATGGCTTGGGGCTTAATGGAAAACATTGAAGATTTCAAGGAGCAACTCCAGAAAAGATGACAACAACTCCAGAAAAAATGACAACAACTCTAGAAAAAATAACTACAACTCCAGAAAAAATGACAACAACTCCAGAAAAAAATGACAACAACTCCAGAAAAAATGACAACAACTCCAGAAAAAATGACAACAACTCCAGAAAAAATGACCACAACTCCAGAAAAAATGACCACAACTCCAGAAAAAATGACAACAACTCCAGAAAAAATGACAACAACTCCATAAAAAATGACAACAACTCCAGAAAAAAATGACAACAACTCCAGAAAAAATGACAACAACTCCGGAAAAAATGACAACTCCATAAAAAATGACAACAACTCCATAAAAAATGACAACAACTCCAGAAAAAATGACAACAACGCCAGAAAGAATTAAAACAACTCCGGAAAAAATGACAACAACTCCTGAAAAAAAAAAATTAAAATCGTAGTCGTAGCGCAGGAGCTGAATCCGAAAGACGTTCATCGTATCTTGGTGTCCGCGTGTCCGTAGTAATATTGTTCTCCTGTGGACAATATCGTTGTTTTAATCAGTCGTTTGCGTTCTTACAGCACTAATTTATCTAATATCAATCAATTTAAGACCTTCTTATAGAAGAAGATAATTCATTAATAAATGTTACTTCTTAGATACATACATATAGAGGCTAGCAAAAATACAAAGAGAGGACCACAAAAAACATACATTTTATAAACAACGCATGCATTTCTTTATTTCATGGGTCATGCGGACCTTTCATCAACTACTTCTGCTCACACGGTATTTTCCATTCAGTTTTTAAAAAACCGATAGTTCCTAAATACCATGTTTGACTTCACTTCCTCTGAACCTGTTTCTCACGCATAGACGATTTACGCGAAGAATCACTCCCTGTAACCCTGATGCACCTCATCTACAATAATTTCTGTATATAATATATTGTCGTAATTTGTCCGTACAAATATTTTCAACGAGAATCAACTGGCTTATGTACCAACCGATCTCCTACAGGCTTTACTTAACAAGGTCATGCTTTTTAAGTACTTACCATCCATCTAAACACTCACCATCTATTAATCAATAGCCTCACAGTCGCAAACAAATATTTTTCGCAATTTCATTAAACACAGTAAAATAAATTGCGTTCTATTATCGATCTAATATGTTTTCAGCAAGTCTGTCTTTAATGGCAATCGACAAATTAATAGGCAAACATGCAATCTTTGAGAAAACATATTGTATTTGTAATAATGTTCTAATGTGTTTACTTATATGATTATTAGTGCCTCACAAGTTTTACTTGATAGCCTTATCATTTTCATCTATTACATTGCAGTTCGATACATTACAAATTACATTATAATGTTTTGCAATATGAGAGTAAAATAAAAACAAATATATTCCAACGGTATTAACTGCCTCGCAATGTTAACGGAGATCGGATATTACATCGGAAAACGCTACGAAGTTAATTCAAATAATCTCATAAGTCTATTCAATTTAAAGCATTCTCTTTGATGCCAACTCCTTAATAATATGTCTGAAAAGATTCAAGAATATTAATTCCCTTATGAAGCAATGACATCATGGATGAAAGAACTCGATATTAAAATATGAAAGTTAGGATTGACCTCTTCGCCTAATTAACTTGTGTCTGAGCACAGTATGAAAAGAAGCGTTTTCTTCATACACTACTGCATATTTTAAAGGAGTGTTTTCGTAGTTGTATTTATTTGCAAATGTTGCGCCAGATCGATATTGATTTGGTTATTTAGTGCCGACGCACAACAGTTATGTTTCGAAACTTTCTAGTATATAATTGTGTCAAACTCTAAGGAATATAGAATTCACAGAGTACACTATTGTATTTACGATGTAGATTATACTCGTTCATAATTGACAAATTGCGTACACTCTACCCAACTGGATTAAATAAATGACTAGTGCGACATCTCAAACAAGTTATACAATTCTCTCAAAAATATCTAAAGATTAGTGGTAGTCAATAAGTAAGTAATTAAAATATATAAGCTGTAAAACAATCATGATGGTATAAATAGTGAAAATGGTTTAAGTAAACAGTCGAACTTACTTACTCTTTGTGTACAACTCGTGTATTGATACAGGATAGAAGTGTCGTCGCTCAAATTCCATGTAAAGCCACCGTCAATTATAAGCGATAATTCAATGTTAACTGAACCCGATGTTTATGAAAAGAAGTGGACAGAACTGGAAAAATGGGGAGACACGTTATAAGTCCCGTTTACATTACTCGTATTTATCAGTAAGCAATCACTTGTAACGATTTCTCTGAAACATCATAGTTAGCAATAATAATAATAATGATAATAGTAATAATAATAATAATAATAATAATAATAATAATAATAATAATAATAATAATGATAATAATAATAATAATAATAATACAACGAGTTCGTATTTTTCTAACGCGAATATAAAACAAAATTAAACTAAAATACAATATGCACTTTGATTTCAGCAAAGACACACATCTTTTCAAGCATGCTTAATACACCAAGATGTTTGATTATTTTAGTGTTTTCACAGCAGATAAATGTAAGAGTATAGTATTTATTAGAATGATAGTTACAAAGATATTTCCAACGTTTCCGCTGTAACGTTGGTAATATCTTTTTAACTCTCATGCAAATAAATAATGTAAGCTTATCTGGTGTAAAAACAATGAAATAATCAAGTTAGTAATATACACATACGAGTACTTAACACCACAGCATCCCACGCCCAATTACTTACACGCGACTTTAAATTGCCTACTGGAAAGTTTGAATTCCCTACTATACACCATCTTCAGGTGTCTTCGATATCACTGTACAAGGGTTTTCCAGACAACCTAACATGAGAGTACTTCAACCTACAAGAAACCCCTGGCCAAATATTCAAAATAACATAGTAGTTGAAGCCCAAATTAGATCCCACTGACACGGCTATGAACTGGCTAATACGAGCAATAGTCCATCTTCTCCAAGTAATTATATCTCAAGTAACTGAACTTTGCTGGATACTCTACCAGACTAGATGGATTCTGGTCTTGGAGTGCGGCAAGACTAAGAGACTACAAGGAATATATACTATAACATAGTTTACTAGTCAATTGCAGAAAAAAAAATAATGATCTTAATTAATTTACTGACTAAATTTTTGAAAGCTAAAGGAGAACTGAAGTATTCGAATATCAATGTATCATATATAGAGAGCAAGTGTTAGTCTCAGGAAGGAGCCGCTTGATTTCCGAGCAATTTGACTTACATAAAATGAAACAAAAATGGTAACAATACTGATATCTCCGAACTGAAGCATATTTTCTGTGTTAAGAAGATATTTTCACTTAGTATTCTTGTAAATTATATTAGTTCGTCTCCTGCTGGCGCCATAAGAATACACTCTTAATTGTAATATGGACTACCCATTGAAACCCGATCGACCTCACTTTACATAATATTGTCGAAGCTGAACTCTACTAAGTAGAGTTCAGTATAGTGAATCTTCGCCAGTATTATGTATAGTAAGGTTAGTGAGGTTTTAATGGTGAGTCTATTGTCCCAAACTTTAGCTGATATCTTCGTCGGTTATTACGAATCCGTATTTCTCGTTCTGTAACCATACCCATGACTTATGTTAGATATGTTGACGACACTTTTACCAGTTTTTATCGCAAGTAAAACGTAAACATTCTTCAATAAGTATACTTCCATTTATGTGGTTTTAAAGTTTACTATGAGAAGATAGAAGGATGATTGTCCTCCCTTCTTGGATGTCCTAGTTGAAGGTGCAATAATCGGCTTTCTCACTACCATCTACAGGAAGCTTACTTTTACTGACCTGTATGTAAACTGGTCTCTTTTTCTACCGAAATCAAGAAAGGTAGGCTTGATTTAGATTCTGTACCTAGAGCCTTCATGGACTGTTCCCCTAGTAGATTGGATTCGGAACTGCATAGGATTAACGAAATATTCATTAATAATCATTACCCTGAGGACCGTATTAAGGACTGCATTAACGAACATGTTGTAGACTACAAACCCCACTCAATATTTGGCCTTTCATAATGCCCTATTTATTTGAAACTACTATGGATACGAGGAAATAGTAAAACAAATCTGGGCAAGAGGATTGTTAGAAGAATTATTAATTGATTTGACTCTGTTTCCTTACGTTTAGTGTATTCTACAATAATGGTTTTCCATCATTTCGCAACGATAGTGGCCCTATACCAATTATACTAATGCGGTTTACCAATTTAAATGCCAGTGTGATGCTGACTACACACGGCGTACTTTCTTGCATTTACAGATCCGCATAAACCATCACAACCCATCCAAAATTCGACAGGTAATGGGTAGGATCCCTGTGTGACCCTTAATCTGCGACTTTGGACACTGCTATTGGCCAACATTTGGTTGAAAAAACATGCTGTGTAAGTAGCTATGTTTTGAGGTGTGGCATAGAGCATATTCCAAAAAGCATTTGACAATTTTGGAATCTGTTGCTATCGCCATTTGTAAAACTTCCTTGAACCGGCAGAATGAGTTCGTTCAAAACATTGAATATATCTCGGGAATATGGCCTCTCCGCTACATATATATATATATATATATATATATATATATATATATATATATATACATACATACATGTGTGTGGGGTGTAACATAGCCCGATGTTAGATGGAACTGTCAAGATTAATATAATCTTTACCCTTCACCAAACACCAAGAACGAAAGTAGGTACAACAGAAAAAAACTCGTAAAATCTATAATAGTGTGTAACGATTGGAAAAGGTAATGCACTATTTAATCTTAAATTTGAAGGATATGGAAACAAACTGAGACCCTGCGATGAATATAGCAACTCCAATTAAATAAGAAGAATTGGTGGTAATACTGAAAATTAAAATGTAAACGACTGGGGTTAGAACACTAAGTGAGAAACAATGTTGAACAAACGAAACGGAGAATATTAGAAAATATGGGAAAACTTGTTACCATTTAAACTTAATGGAATACTACTCGTTTTTACTAGTAAGTGATTATTGTTTATCCTTACTCTAAAAATGTAGTGATTAAGACAAGCAGAATGAGTACAATTGTTCGTGAAGAAAAAAAGAGTGTACTCCAAGTTTTAATCCATATTCAATATTTACGCGAAGGAATTTTAAAAATAATATATTATTCTTGTCTTGAGCGATCCATCAATGATGGTGAAGCATTCACTAAGTTCCTGTGACATTATCCTCGAAAACTTTTTGCGGCAATGAGCTTCAAAATCGATAGGGCAGTGTTTTTCTATCGAACAGTCTTGATAAAAAATAAGGTTTTACAGCTTGTCGGTTGACCTCTGGGCCCACAGTAATAACTTTCACGAGGTTAATTTTTCGTGATTCGTTTAATTTATTTTGGGATGAATCAGATTTTTCTTTTATTGAAATTAGTTTCCTCGATATATTTCTAGTAAGACTTATTTATATGAAGACATACGAGAGCGACTACGTTAAGGTTGCGAACATCCTAATTGGTAGTTAGTTCGTGTCGTTAAAAATGTATTTTCAGTCACCTCCTTTTTCTCGGGATAAATTCTATACAGTGCCGGATATGTGTCTCTCTCTTCCCTCTCTCTCTCTCTCTTTCATTTTATTCAACTCCGTCTCACTTAGTATGCGGAGAGCGGTTTGAATATAATTCGATGTTTGCTTGCGTTCGCGACGGCTCGTGTTAGACACCGCTCAACAACTACGAGTTTAACAAATATATTTTCGGAAATAAATACATTTTATTTATATATATATAATGTAATGTGCTGTTCCTTTATTACACAGCGTTGATTTCAAGAAGCCGATGGTCCCAGCAGATTATTAATTCTCTGGAAAGAAATAATGAAGCCAGCCTAATGACGCCTTGTGACGGCGCCGTGCAACCGCAGAAATACCCAACCGGATATAATTAACCCTTCAATTAAATGGAGTGTGCCTATCGTTTAGTCCGAAAAGCTAGTATGGTACAGTGCCAGGACTACAAGAGCCTTCCATAACAGTCTTAAATATTCTTTGAAGAAAGATAGATCATATGCAACATGCAATATTTTGTTATGTATTTCTTCGTTATAGGTGGACCCTATGCCAGAAGATAGCTTTTGGCCTGGGATACTCGTGTGATTGAAAATATTTGAATTCTATGTTTTTAATTGCGATCAATACTTTAGTGAATGAATATTGTTAATGAATCGATGCGAACATATCACCGAGGCTTTCGCATAAGCATCACCAATTCGGAATGAAAAATAGATATGCATTAGTATCAGGTAAATGTTATATATGGACTGTAATAATAGGTGCCGTCTCCTTCAGAAATACACTTATTATAACAACAAAAAATACAACGAAAACGAAAACAAAAATAATAATAATAATAATAATAATAATAATAATAATAATAATAATAATAATAATAATAATATCTGCATAGGGTCAAGGAGGATGAGAAGACCGAGGTGGGACAGCACAAACCAGACCTCCACTGGAAGTGCAGAAACTGCTGGGACCTCTGTGAGGCTTACTGCCACCCAAACTCCAGAAAACACCAATGGTCCTTGCCGGCGAGAAATCAATGGTAAACGGCCGTTGTGATACTGCAAATTTATTAGCGGTGACTATCGAAAAGAGGTGGAGAATACTGGAAATCTAGGGAGACTTGTTGTGACTCAGATTCCAGGGAATACCACCGGTTGTCGTTGAGCAATCACTGATGACCTGTGTGAGAACTCCTAATAAGTAAATAATAATAATCGAAACCATACAAAGAACGGTAATAATCGAAACAGCTTCAATCTTGAGGAAAGTCCTTCAATGCGGAAACAAACCTGCACAAGCTAAAAAGTGTAACCAGTCACAAGGAATTTACAACAGGAAGAAAACAAAACGACACGAAGAACAGCACAACACGAACCAAGGAACATCACTTCATAATCCTCCCACACCAATAGATTACACCGGTCCCAGCTAACAATACACAAAAATGAACAAAGGAACAGACATTACAAGAAACAGCATAAGCTCTAAAAATGTAATGGTGCCGGCCTAGGCTGATACAAGACAAACTATTTGCAGAGAGTTGAAGAGGATGAAAAGACCGAGGAGAGGCAGCAGAAACAAGATATCCACTGGAAAAGTGCAGAGAATTCTTGGACTTTAAGGGAGGCTTATTGCTACCTAAATCCCAGAAAATACCAATGGTCTTTACCAGCGAGTAAGACGCTGCAGCAATACCACAAGGTTATTTGCTGTCGTTATCGAAAAACGCTGAAGAATACTGGAAATTGTTGTAACTTAAGCCCAAGGAAAATACCCCTAGTTTAGTCGGTGAGCAATCACTGACGATGATCTGTGTGAGAAGTCATAGTGAGTACAAATAATAATAATAATAATAATAATAATGATTACAATAATAATAATACTATTCCACTCTATTATAAATAGCTATGTGTATTTATTTGTATATATATTGCATCCATAAGGCAATGTGAAAAAACGGCGGCTAAGAAGATGCTTTTTACATGGCCGAGGATGACAGTGTCGCGAAACTCGCTTTTAAATTAGAAGTGGCCGCGAAGCAACTGCGAAGAAGGAGATGATGAGATAAGCTAATGACATACACACTGATCTATGTAAGCTCGGACCAAGTATGCGATTGTGGAAACAACAAATCTATGATATATATATGAACAGAACAAAGTGATCGCGTTTGTAGTATTACTTCTTCAATTTCTCTTTCATCTACTGAGGACGAATTCAGTCTTCCATGTTGTAATTTATGTAGCTATATAGCTGCCTTTGTTTGTGTACTTTTATTTTGGCGCTAACAGCAAAATAAATATAAAACGCTAATTTTTTTCTTATTGAGGTGTCAAATTTGAACAGCTTTTTAGAAAAGTAAGCTCATCCGTATGTAATTATTATAAAGTTTTGTATTTTATGAAACACTCGTGCCATGCATCATCATTCGTTAATAACAATATAGAATATATGAAGAAATAAGCTTTTATATAATTTTTATACCCGGAATGAGTGGTTTTGTGTTTACGGGATTGAATAATCAGAAGAGAAAAGATTAAATAAAACACAATTGGATGATCCCCATTTGTAAACTCGTACAGTTTAAGAGTAATGTATTTATCATCAAAACAGTTTCATGTAAGAAAGTTTATTATCATAGTAGATACATTCGAGTATATAAAAGGCTTATGCACGAGAGACACTGTCTACATTGACCATACTGCTGTATTCAGATTTCTCATATCTTGCGGTATTTCTAATATACCTTAGTTTATCAATAACTGATCAGTGAAACACATTTTGTTACTGTATTATTTCTGCAAGAAAGGTTGTGTATTTGTGTTATTATTCTTTTTATTTATACTATTAGTAATAATGTTTGGGAGTAGCAGTAGTATTGTTATAAAAGAACAAATACAATTAAGTATAGGCTCATTTATAAGGTTGGTGCAAAAACAATGGCGTTTTCGCACATGTGTTATATTTATATATGTTTTCTGAATTAATTTATTGATAAATATAGCGTTGTTATAGGTCATTTGAAACGCGTAATTCGCTCTATCGAATCGTGTTATTTGTCTCGATTTTCAATATCTGTATTTATTGTTTTTGCAGGCTATTCAACGGCATTGGCAAAATTGAAATCCGCACGATATTCCTGTTCCAGTTCAAACAAAGCCGAAAAGCTGCCGAGACATCTCGTGACATCAATGATGCGTTTGGCCCAGTAACCACTAACGAGCATACGGCACAAAGTGGTTTAAGAAATTTTGCAATGGGGACGAGAGCCTCGAAGATAAAGACGATCAAGGCCGGCCGACTGCGGTTGATAACGAAAATCTGAAAGCCTTAATTGATACCGATGCTCGAAAAACCATACGAGAAGTTGTTGGTGAACTCGAGGTCGACCACTCAACAGTCGTTCACCATTTGAAGCAAACAGAGAAGTCAAAAAAGCGGGATAAATGGGTGCCACACGAATTGAACGATAATCAAAACAATCGTCGTTTTGAGGTGGCCTCTACGCTCTTGCTGCGCAACAGAAACTGCCCATTTCTCAAGCGAATTGTGACGTGGATCCTCTATGACAATCGGCGACGTTCGGCAAAGTAGTTGGATGCCGGCGAAGCTCAAAAAAACTTCCCGAAATCGAAATTGCACCAAAAAAGATTATGGTGACTGTTTCGTGGTCTGCAACCGGTCTCATCCATCACAGCTTCTTGAATCCGGGCGAACGAATACGGCGGAGAAATACTGCCAACAAAGTGACGAAATGCACCAGCTCCAACGTATGCGCCCGAGATTGGTAAATATGCAGGGACCAATTCTCCTCCATGACAACGCTCGCCCGCATTTTTCAGAACTTACCCTGCAGAAGCTGAACAATCTGGGCTACGAGACTCTGCCTCATCCGCCATATTCACCGGTATGCTCGCCCACCGATCATCAATTTTTCTAGCATCTCGACAACTTCCTGCGCGAGAATTGCATCAAAGGCCGAGATGATGCCGAATCCGCCTTCAATTAGTTCATCGCTTCCAGAGCTCCGGATTTTTATGATAATGGAATAAGTAAACTTGTTTCCGGTTTGCAAAAATGTGTTCATTCTAATAGTACTTATTTTGATTAATAATGATTGGTATAAAAGAAGTTATTGTCTTTTGAAGTTGAACGTCAAAAACGCCATTGTTTTTGCACCAACCCAATACAATAAAGACTAGACACGCACAATACACTTACATCTACAAAAGATAAGCAATAACATATTTATTACAAAATTATACAAACAATATCAGATAAATAAGATAATAACAAATGATATGAAATATATTTTACTTTTAAAACAATTTTTTTACAATATATGCAAAACGATAACTTATTCACCTTATGGCCAATTCCGCATAGAGTTATATACACAATATAAATCAACTGTTTATTACATAGAAATATATGACTCTTTTTGTTTACTAACATCAAAACTTAAATGATATCATAATTTAGATTTTAATAAATCTCATTTATATTTATAGAAATTATGAATAACTAAAAGAGTACCTCTCCTAGGACGGGTAATATTGTTTCCCCGAACAGAACAGTTCTGCCTAAATTGTATGTACCCTTTCCGAAGATTAATATTAAAATATGATATTACTAAGCTTCATATCAAGAATCCTTATTCAATCCTTGATCAAAATTCATAACAAAAGACTGGAACATATATACAATTAAAGTCTTAAACGTAAGGTTCCTTGAGAAGAAACTGAAATTCACAGAACCTGGATTGTTTGTCTAATAACTGTGAGTCTTATATAATGTACATCTGAAGAATTTTATTTTCAAATAACTTATACTCATATTTTGACTGATTAAAGCTTTTCACATGCTGGCAATGAACTGAAACTAGGGAAACAATTATTAATTGATTTTTAGTACATATTTCGAAATTTTCACAATAATCGAACGTATCAAGATAATCACGAATAGCTCCAAACCCCTATTTTTCCCCGTGGAATAAAGCTAAATGGAAATAAATATATCCCACATTACACAGGTTTCATATCGCAGCTGCAATTCAAAACCCATGATGATCAATTACTTAGTTTGAATATATAAACTTATACACACATTTAAGCTGATATAATTTAGGAATAATTTTAGTTTTAAAGCATTTTTATTACTTTTCGAAAACTCTATTATATATTTTTTTTTTAAGTTGAGAATTTAGTCTTTAAATGTTACAATTCATCAAAGCAAATAAACATAATTTTTTGATCAGAATTTTTACCAGAATATTATGAATTCCGGAATTAGTATTATTATTGGGATCTAGCTTTAAATAATTATATATTTTGTGTTGTTCAATTGTAAGGTTTCTACTAACATATTTCTTAAATCCATTCATTTATTCTGTGGACAATGCTGCCAGCAAACTATAGAAACATACATTTACTATAAAACATTTCTCTTTAGCTGCTGAATACGCATGGATATGTCCTCAAATACCATTGATCTTCGACCAACGTGTTCGCATGCTGTATGTTCATGTTAGCCCATTCATAAACGTTATCTATCCACCCTTTCTTCATGTGTTTCTTTCGAGCGGCTACTTTGTATTATGTTTATAACGCATATTCTGCATAGCTCTTCACTGTAACTCTTAACGTGACCCAACACTCTTGAGACATTATACTTGATGACAGAGGATATTCATGGAATGCCAGTGATTTTTCGCAACTACACGATACTAATCTGATTAGATAGTTTATGGTCATTGACGCAGCACATGATGTGGCTTTTGAAAGTTACTAATTTCTGACATAATTTTACAGTTCAATTGACACATTCAAGTCTGTATAAGACTACAGGGAAGACATATGCTTTATAGATTTTCGCTTTGGGTTTGTCTGGTATGCGTTTAGAACTTCGGGTTGTTTTATTTCTTGTGAAAGCGGTTAAATTGAAGCCGATTCTGTGATTTACAGTTGTTTGCTCATCGTTAGATGAATGAATAGACATTATATATCCAGGATTATTACATCGGCTACAGATGTTCGTAAAAGCTCGTTTCAATAGTCCGACCGAAAACTTAATTAGGATTTTTGGAATTGGCTCGTTATAAGTTTACGAATCAACAATGAGGAAACGAATTAACTTCAGAGAAAATCAAGTCATAGAAAATCAAGTCATATGCATGTTACATTCTTGAGAATGGATATGCTAGTCACAACTTCGTGTTAGATAGAATAATTCAGTCTTACTTACTAACCCTAACCATAAACCCCCTTCGCTATACGTATGCAATGTAGTCACAACCTCTATAGATTATGATATTCACAATTTACTGTTGTTAGAATTTACTTCTCCTTTTTTTTTTTTTTTTTTGTCTGGTGCTTCGAACAGGCGTGTTCAGGCTTGCTGGTTGTTCAACTCGCCCTGGCTGATGTGAGGATCCTGTGAGACAAAGGAACCGCACCAGCATGTGCTTGCATGTGCACGATAGAATTGGTGTCGGCTTGCCTGCACGCCGTGTATCCGACAATTTGGGGTTGGTCCGGGATATTAGCGAGGTAGGCATCAAGAGAGCGCTTAAATTGTTCAACAGCAGCATTTTTTATATCCCGAATACACCTAGGCATGGCATTGAAGAGTTGTGACCCCTGTACAGGTAAGCTCGTTTCAAAAATGGTTCGTATTTTCCCACCAGTTTTTAGCGAGGGAACAATACAGTGCCTCCCGCGGCGTTCATTGTCTCGGGCTTGAATGTGGCCATTAATGTTCGGTACCTTTCCTTCCAATATCTTCCAGATGTAAATTATCCGGTACCTTTCACGTCGTCTTTGCAGCGAGAACATTTGAAGTCAAAACCCACAAAAAATGCGTAAATCTGATCCAATTATCTTTTATAATAATTTACTTCTCACATTTGTATAGTTGCATTCTAATACGACAAATTATGATAGCTTATGTTATTTGTAGAATGTTAACCGGTGATATACGTGTACTTAGATAACAAGAAACTGCAACGTAATACAAGTAGTACGAATAGAAAAATGAATAAATTCAATTAAATGGAAAACCATTTTTAAATAATGCTGGTCTAAACACCGAATATTTCAGCTTACTTGATAATACGTATTTGTGACAGAAGCTCATATACGCGAGTAGGAAGATTAGAAAACCTTAGATCTACTGTAACAACAGAACTCATATGTGAGAAATAATTGCATACGTTAGAATGAGAGTTGACTGTATAAAATTGATAAATGTGGTCGCTTTTGATCTCTGTATCGTTTGGTCTACTTGAAAAAGCGTGTATTTACATAGTGTTTACAGAAACAACGTAATCTTCATCATAAAGGTAGATAACACAGGACGCGCACATATTTCACCGCCAAACATACGAGTAACATGTAAAGTAAACAAATAAACTACACGCACATGTAAAAATGATAATTATGTATTTAGCAATTTTTAAGCAAAACTCAAACAATAAAAAAACAGAGGAAATTTTCGGAGGGCGTAACTAACTATAAAAAATACATTATTTGTTGGAAACACTAAAATATATATATATATATATATATATATATATATATATATATATATATATATATGTGTGTGAAAGGAAAGGATGAAGGTAATCCGACGTAATGAGGAATGAAAAAGGTTAAACCAAAAAGGATGTATTTCTTATGTGTTCATCAACGTTTCGCCTTTATTTGTAAGACTTCTTAAGGATGATTATATTAAGAAAAATGTCATGCAAGTACGTGAACATATTGGGTTTACATGATGGTTGATGGAAGGAAATAGTAGCCCCCTTCCAGCAGGGGCTACTATTTCCTCCCATCAACCATCATGTACACCCAATATGTTCACGTACTTGCATGACATTTTTCTTAATATAATCATCCTTAAGAAGTCTTACAAATAAAGGCAAAACGTTGATGAACACATACAAAATACATCCTTTTTTGTTTTCCCTTTTTCATTTCCTATATATATATATATATATATATATATATATATATATATATATATATATATATATATATAATCTAACAGTTTTTAGTCATTCTAAACAAAGAAAGTAAATGCAGTTTAAATTCCCATAGATGCTAACTAAATCCAAAATATCGCAGACTTATCAGTTGCATAACTCTACTAACCATAACCCTAACCATTCTTACCGCTGAAATATTTACAAAAACAAAATTATACCCCTTTTTACCGCTGAAATATTTACAAAAACAAAATGTGTTATTTGTTTTTACTTCTGATATATTTTCTTTTTTCAATTGAAACCTGTTGTAGTGATTTTTTAAATTTTATCCCTTTGATCGGGTGCATGTGGTATGTTCAAACAACTCCGTTATATTGATATGTGGATAAAATAACAGAAGCTGCTGTAAATCATATCAAAACAATCATCGATACACCGGATAAGTGAGCGCTGACCAAACCTCGATACTGGTGTATGTAATAGATACTTATCAGTGTTCATGCGTTTTAAACATCAAATATCGACTGCTGAAATATTGCTGTTTCTAACAAGTTCTTAAACATTCGGTCATGAATGATTGGTCACCCATTCTAATGAATACTTTTTAATAGTGACTAGGAAATAAACGCTACACAATTCGTAATCAAATTGAATTTTATCCCAATTCTTTGTTTATGTTATTTGCAGTTAACTTGCACGCACCAAACCTTTAATTCATAATTCTGGATAAACCTTTGGTGTTTGCAAGCATTGTCATTGAGAGTTTCATTATTAATTAATTTGATGTAATTATTCACTTATAAATATATGTGCGAGAAATACAAATACGTTAGTGTAATTATCATCAGAAATGGGCTCCTATCATTGTTCGACAACTTTCAATATAGTGCTGGTATACTTGACTGGAATGTAGGTGAATTAAAATGTTTGGATACCAAAACGCGGGGAATGCTTACAATTTAAGGAGATTTTGCAAAAAAAAAGGAAATGCAAACCGATTGTATCTACCAAGAAAGGAAGTTAGTAAAGGTTTAATTATTGTTGAAGATGTCGTGAATATAGAAGAAAGGTGTCTATAAATATATTTCTGAAAGTTACAGGATTATTCTTCGTGAATTGAAGAGAGAGGAAATACTTAGAACTGGGGTGAAAAAGAATCAAAGGTTGCAAGAGAGAGAGGAGAATTTTATATAGATAATGCCAGCGGGAATTGGTTGGTCAGGTGTGATCTAAAACGATCTACTTAGAGCACCTTAATGACAGCCCAGGAACAAGTCAGTCGCACTAGGTCAATCAAATATTGCATTGAGAAAACTGCAGACTCACCGATGGGCCGATTGTGTAATGAAAGAAAAAACCTTAGCGCATATTGTATCTAATGACCTATGCTAACACAACATCAATATAAAAAATAGAGACACGACAAAGTCGCTCAGGTACTACAAAGGAATGTATACAACTTTATGAATTGGACAAAAATGAGAAGCTGTATAAGCATAAGCCGGAAGTGGTACAGGTGAACGACAATGTCAAACTTCTGACAACGTTTTTGAACATTCCAAACCCGACTTTATTTTCATAAAAAAACAAGAGAACTTGCTTAATCATTAATATAGCCTGCCCCTTCGATACCAGAGTGCGAGGGAACGAACACGAAAAAACTATAATGGCCTTAAATAGGAATTAGTTAGATTATGGAAACGTAAAGAAGTCAATGCTATTCTTATGGTAATTGGAACGCTTAGAACCATAACGAAAAGCCACCATTAATGACTTAAACAAGTTGACTAGACAATTTATTTTCCAATTCTACAAAAAGCGTGTCTGTTAGGAACGGCGAAAGTATTAAGTATTGAATGTCTAAAGTAAGGGAAATTAATTCGATGTTCAAAAAGAAAGATTTAACTAAAATCTCTAAAAGTAGAGACTACTATAAAATAATAACTAAAACAACAACAACAATACCAAAATAATAATAATAATAATAATAATAATAATAATAATAATAATAATAATAATAATAATAATAATAATAATAATAATAATAATAATTAAAGAAAAACATTTTTTTAATTTTTTTTTTTTGATTAATTAACGTTGTTTTATAAAGTGTGCCGGCCTCGGCTGACACCAGCAAAATATTTGTAGAGGGTCGAGGAAAATGAGAAGACCGAGGAGGGACAGCACAAACCAGACCTCCAGTTGAATAGTGCAGATAATGCTGGGATCTTAGGGAGGCTTATTGCCACCCACACCCCAGAGAAGACCAATTTTCCATTACCAGCGAGAAATCAATGGTAAGAGGCTGTTGCGATACCGCAACGTTATCGAAAAGAGGTGAAGAATACTAGAAATCTTGGGAGGCTTGTTGTCACTCAGACTCCAGGAAATACCACTGGTTGTTGTCGGTGAGCAATCGCTGACGATGATCTGTGTTAGAACTCCTAGTGAGTACAAATAATAATAATAATAATAATAATAATAATAATAATAATAATAATAATAATAATAATAATAATAATAATAATAATAATAATAATAATAATGGCGCAGTAACTAAGAGGATGCATCCATAAAACAGACGTACCAGAATGGATGACCAAAGGAAGGACAACGCTAATACAAAAAGATGCAAAATTATGGACGATCCCATGCAACGACTTACCAATAACCTGTTTATCAAAAACGTTGTAAAATCCTGACAGCATAACTGAGAGAACAAATCTACTAATCCCTGAACAATCATAGAACTACTCCACAAAAAACAAAAAATATGCCGAAAAGGGAAAAGCTGCTATACATCGATTAATAGATCCCGAAGGAGAAAACAGAAAAATAACATACCCATGGCATTGGTTGACTACAAAAAAGATTGCGGCAGAATCCCCCAAGCATGGATAGTTGAATGTTTAAAAATGAACAAGATACTCGACAAGATTATTAATCTTAGTAAAAAAGCAATGGAGACATGGAGCCGAGAACTGACAGCTGAAAGACAACACCTGACTGAGATAAAAATACAGAGATGCATTTTCTAAGGAGACTCCCTATCACCTATCTCCCTACTGTTTATAATATCTACATACTCAACTACATACTCAGAAAATGAAATGCCGGATACAAGTTTACAGAATTAAGTGTAAACAACGTTATTTACACAGCAAAAAACAAAACAGGAACTGGAAAAGCTGATTAGTACGACTAGAATCTTTAGTCAGAACATTCAAATGGAATTCGGAATAGAAAGTAGTGCAGTACTAGAAATAAAAAGAGGAAAACTGGAGACGACAGAGGGCATGGAACTCCCCAACCAAGAAGAGATGAGGGCGCTAGGCAAGCAGGATAACTCTAAATATTTGGGAGTTCTATAAGCAGACGCGACTAAATCTACATAAATGAAAGAAAAGATTTGAAAATAATATTTACAAAGAACAAGAACACTCCTGGAAAGAAATTATATAGCGGAATCTAGTAAAAAGACACCTGGGCAGTCACGCTAATAACATACACTGGACCATTCATAGGCTGGACTAAAGACGAACGCAGCCACTTTGAGCAGATGGCAAGAACATTAATGACCATGCGCAACACACTACACCCAAAATGCGATACGGACAGACTCTACATGAAAAGAAACGAAGGGGGAAGAGGACTAGTAAGTATAAGAGATTATGTGGAGGGCTAAAAAAAGGAGCTAGAGAAATACATAATTCAGAACACGGAAAGAGACATTGTTCCAACGAGCAACTCGGAAAGCACCGAAACTATGAACACAAAGACAATAAACAAAATGTACGCTTCAGAAGACTGACAAGAGAAGTCACCAACCAAAATAGATGTGCATAGCTAAGAAAAGCACACTTCAACAGATAAACGTAATCTTCACTGATGGCTGCACAGAACCATGCGATTAGGACAAACTACATTTAATCTAAAATAGATAAATGTACGGAAAATAGTAAATGCAGACTGTGTGGACAAAAAGACGACGCAGTAAATCATACAATAAATGAATGTAGCAAACTCGCCCCAAAAGAATACAAGAACAGACATGACTACGTGGGGAAAGCAGTACACTGGGAACTGTGCAAATGATTGAATTTCAAATATGCAAACAAATTGAACAAACATAAACCAGAAACAGTACTGGAAACCAAAAACAGAAAATGGTTTGTGATGTAGATATACAAACATATAAGTTCATAAAATTGCAAAATCGTAGACTTCGCCGTTCCAACAACAACAGAGTGAAGATGAAAGAAACTGAAAACAAAGCAGAACTAGCCAGAGAACTGAAAGTAATATTGAGCATGAAGTTAGTATAATACCAATAATCGTAAGAGAACCCGGAACAATCTCCCAAAAGACTGGAGAAAAGACTGAGAGAAATTGAGATCAAAGGGACCATCGAAACCATACAAAGGACGGCAATGATCAAAACAGCTGCAATCTTAAAGAACATTCTCGAATGCGGAAAGCGACCCACATAAGCTACGAAGGATAACCAGTCACATTGAATTTACAACAGGAAGAAAACAAAACCACACGAAAAACACCACATCACAAACCAGAAATTACAAGAAACATCACTTCATAAGCTCACCCCCCTCCCAATAAATTATAGCGGCCTCAGCTGAAACCACACAGAAATGAACCAATGAACAGCAATTGCAATAAACCCCATAAACCTTCTTCACTCGCTCTCCTCACTTGCTCTCCTCCCCCCGCTCTCCCATTCCCTTTCTCCATCTTTCTCCTCCCTTATCTTCATCTCCTCCCAACAATAATTTAAAAAATTAACAAAACGAAAATGAATTTAAAAAAATGTGCCGGCTAAGGCTGACACTACACACAATATTTGTAGAGGGTCAATGGAGATGAAAAGACCGAGGAGGGACACCACAAACCAGACCTCCACTGGAAGAGTGCGGAGAGTCCTGGGACCTTGGGGAAGCTTATTTCCACCTTAATCCAAGAGAAGACCAATGGTCCTTACCTGAGAGAAATCAATGGTAAGCGGCTGTTGCGATACCACAAGATCATTTGCGGTGGTTATCGAAAAAATGTGGAGAATACTGGGAATCTATGATAGATTGTTGTCACTCACACTCGAAGGAATATCACATGTTGTTGTCGGTGGGCAATTACTGATGATGCCCAATGTGAGCACTCCTAGTGGGTACAAATAACACACCTAATTTTTAAAGGTGTCTGAGGTAAACCCTATTCAGAGAAGAAATGAATAATTTTCAGGATTTACATCTTTTAGATATATAAAAATACTGGATTAAGTCAAATAATAGCAAATATCGTCTAACCCGTGTACATATAGTGAACACATTTTATATATTCGTTTATTTTTCCAGAATAAAAAAAAGTTAATTTTATTAAATACTCTACCATATTCTACCCAGGAGTCTTGATCTTGAGCATAACATTAAACTATCTATCTATCTATCTATCTATCTATCTATATATATATATATATATATATATATATATATATATATATATATATATTTATATATATATATAAACCCGGTTTCAACTTCCTTCGGATTTATATTTGTAACAAGTTAATTATATATATATATATATATATATATATATATATATATATATATATATATATATATGTATGTATATATATATGTATATAGATATACATATATATATATATATATATATATATATATATACATATACATATATATATTGAATTGTATGAGGAACATACTATATAAAATGAAATAGAAAAAAATACAAATATAAAAAAACCGTTATGTATGATATCGGAATTCACGAATAAAAACTAAAGTTCACAAAACAAAAAAAAATAGCTTTTAGTTCCCAAGGCGCCTTTCAACTTAAAGCTGTTTTTTTTTTTTTTAAATTGCGAATGTGTGAACTTTAGCTTTTATTCGTGAATTCCGACACTATACATAACGGTTTTTTTATATATTATTTTTCTATTTCATTTCATATAGTATGTTCCCCATACAATTCATTATTTACTTTGCGGTGTGGCACCATTTTGTCTCTTCATATATTTATATATATATATATATATATATATATATATATATATATATATATCAATGTGTATTACCAGCTATCTAATAATTATGTAATATTTTTTTGTGTATATGTATATGTATATATATAAATATATATATACAAATTATTTATTTAAAAACTATATGTTACATATATAAGAGATGTACAGCAGTCTCCTCGAGATGGGCTGACCTTTTATCCTTTAAATGCCATTATAGTCCATTCAAATCATCAGTGACTGACAGAAAGAAGGAGAAACACATCAAGAATCGGGTTCAAATATCATCGTTAATCTGGTGTATTCGCTCAAGCGGCGTTGTTGGAAAAAAGTATCGAGTCAATAGATGCAGACTGTATGTTTATATTGGTCTTAATAGTTATTAATATTTATTTACTATAATTTAATTTTTGTTTACAGATGCTGCATGTTTCACTTCTTTAATGGTGTATTTATTTTTAGGGGGAATTGCGTGGTGTAATATATTGGTCAGTTAATTGGTTAGTGTCTGGGTGGTATTTATTTCTGTTATTATTGATTTAAGCGTTCATTTAATTTATTTCTTATTTTTTAACTATTTATAGGGGGATTATATTTGAGTGTAAAGCTGTTTTATTATTTTAGATTATCAGCTATGTAGGGCCGGGTGTTGGAAGATGGGGTATTTTTATCAGTGAAGGGGGTACTTACAGGATATCAAAAATGGGTTTACTATCATTGTAATATGCAATAGTCTCGGAGCCTTGTGTTTAATTAATTCTGTTAGTTTTATCTAATAATGTTTACGAGCCTATAGTAGGGTCTGTATGAATGGGATAGTTTTTAATCTGGGTCATATATAAATTCTTTTTCTTTAAGGGTATTCGATAGTTATATTTCTAAGAATTAAACTAGTAAGATTAACGTATTTATCATGTTTAATACATTTAAAATAAAATGTGATGAATTATCTAATCATTTATGTAATATTTGTGATAGGTAGGGGTTTAGGAGGTATGAATGTAGGTTATATTGGGGTTAGTAAGGGAGATGTGGATGTTGTATGTGTAACATATCTAAGGCTTATATTGTATGTAAAAATTATTTGATTACAATTACAAAGGTCTTTAGGTGTGTGATATAGAGTTCATCGGTCGTATAGGATTATTGGTGAGTTAGGTTGTTCGTTGTTAGTCAATTTGGCTAGTAGATTTTTTTCCGTTTTGGGGCATTGTTTAAAGACCTCAGTTCGCATGTTCATACATATTATAGAACAGTTATTGCTTGCCTTTAAGATCATGAATTTTTCAGTGGTGCATAGTCAGCAATTCTTTACGAGAGAGCTATAAGGCTTTTGTTCATCGATGATCCTCCATTTAATTTCTTACTGAGTATTCGACTCGTTTAGAGCCCATGCAGTAGCTGTTAAGAAGTTGTTTTCACTGAATATCTGAAGATGTTATTGTGAAATATGAAACATATAGAGTTTAAATAAATAATTGGTATTGTAGCACTAACTTTTTGTGATCGAGCACTTTATTGATTTATTTTCAATATATATACATATATATATATATATATATATATATATATATATATATATGTAAATTTATAATTATTTACAAATATTATTATTCAAATCAATCCATATGCATTTGTGTTTCGTGCCAACCCTTTAATCATCAGTATGGGAGGAGACAATTCCTGTCGGTCACAGGGTGCAACCTTCAATAAGAAAGTTGTACTTAACTCGGTTGTAGGAGCACGTACCGATGTACCCACCACACATTGTCTAGAAATGGGAGGGTAAATTAACGTCTTAATGGCTAATTCCGTGCCTATATAAACAAACTGACTGAATACACTCGATAGGCAAGAGTGTCACATTATGCTGTAAATGACGGTCTGTTGTCAACTTATTTAAAGTGGGTCCATATATATATATATATATATATATATATATATATAAATATATAAATATATATATGTATAAATAGATATATATATATATACATATATAAATATATATATATATAAATATATATATATATATATATATATATATATAAATCTGGAATCTTATTATATTGCCCCTTATTTAACATATAACATCATTTAGATTTAAACTGATACATATTTTATATACACGTACACATTTGAAGAGCTTATTAATTTCGATATTGTAAATAAAACAAAGACAGTTTTACCCTTTCCTAAAATCCTAAGTAAAATTGTCAACATGGATATGTGACGCAACGGATAGTGTTCTCAGTAATGCTAATTTCTAAGTGACACTCTTTCGGAGTTTGAAAGTCCAATCGATGCTAAGAATATAATTAAGTATTACTCATAGATTACCGAATGAGAGCTGTCTTATTTCGTGGATTGAATAAATGGTTTCGCTTGGAATTCCGTACACATTCTCTTGCAAACATGAATATTCCTGAGTTAAGCAAGACGCATCCGCGGAAGGCCGACCGTTGTTAGTATCGGTCGTAACTTTGTGACAAAACATCGAAAATGAGAACATATTCTGAATAAAATAAATAATAAAACATACTGTAGTTTTGTAAATTTAGCTTTCATTATGAAACATTTAAACTTATATAATGCGAGGTGATTTATCATTCAAAATAACAGATTTAAATACAATTTTATTCGTTTATTTTATTTACGTACTTTTAAATTTATTGATATAAGTTAAATAATAATTTTACAAATTAACGACCGTTAACATATACAAAATAATTGCGTTTAAACATTTTAGTAAATGATTAGCTTTGAGATAAAAATGTTGGCGAAGGAATTCTGCTTCATGACATGTTTAAAAATAGATGTTTATTAAATAAATGAGTAAAAGTTGAATGTATTCAAAGATATGTGCTATTGTTACCTCCGCCAAGGCGGATGTTATGTTTGCAGTCGAGTTTGTATGTTAACGTCTACATCGCTTGATCATTCGTCACTAAACCTATTAAAATATTCAAATGCTCTAACGTTTAACTGATTTAACTTTAGCATATCTAGGTCAAATATCAAGGTCACGACAAAAGGGAAATCAAACGTTTGGCGATAACTTCGCTTCTGCTGACCGTGAAGAATTGAGTTTTCACAATTTGATGGATGAACTTTACTGTCTTTGATACATGCAACAACTATGTGAAATGACAGCCTCATCGGATAATATTTTTTTTATGTATACACGATTTTTAATGGCATAACTTCCGGAATACTTCCTACAATATTGAGTAGTAAAGCCCGAATAAAACTTTGTTCAATCCTTACATTGTCAGGTTGGGGTATGCAGTCTCACTATTTACTAATGCTGTTGTTTAAACTTGCATACATGTTTACTTATTTATATTTAAACTGCATTACAGTCTGAATAAATATGTTCATTAATCGACTTATTTTGTCTCTGCGTATAAATGTTAATTCACATGGTATGCGATAGGGTTAATACAGATAATATGAAAGCAAGCTAATGCTTTCTAACTAAAAGAGATTGTTTTTTCAGGGAATAAAAAGTTTGTACGAAGAAATATATCAGGTGGAAAAATAAAAAAATACCCTGAGGCTAAGATTTGTACTGTCTGATGTATCTGGAACGGAACTGTGTACATAGTCGGAAGGACATCATTTCATTCCGCCGAAAGCAATAAATACATGACTTAGTTTGACGATGAGAAATATTTTTTACTAGACCGTCTTCTAGTAAAAAGACCATAGAATGTTTATAATAAACACGACTACGATACATTTACCGGAAAAGCATATAAAGTGTATGTTAGTCTAAAACTGTGTACATTGGATAAAAAGAAACACACACACACACATATATACATATATATATATATATATATATATATATATATATAAACATTAATATATATAACATAAATGCATATATATACATGTATGCATAAATACATTTATTCGTTTGAACATAGAATAATTAATACTGTTTGACAGAGAAGTAGATAAAACTGATGAAAATTATTTTTACCGCAAATCGTCAAAACTCAGCAGGAAATTCTACAAAACGAAAACTAAATAGTGAAAACTAAATAGTGAAAACTAAATAGCGAAAACTAAATAGTGAAAACTAAATAGTGAAAACTAAATAGTGAAAACTAAATAGCGAAAACTAAATAGTGAAAACTAAATAGCGAAAACTAAATAGTGAAAACTAAATAGTGAAAGCTAAATAGTGAAAACTAAATAGTGAAAACTAAATAGTGAAAACTAAATAGTGAACACTAAATAGTGAAAACTAAATAGTGAAAACTAAATAGCGAAAACTAAATAGTGAAAACTAAATAGCGAAAACTAAATAGTGAAAACTAAATAGTGAAAGCTAAATAGCGAAAACTAAATAGCGAAAACTAAATAGTGAAAAGTAAATAGCGCAAACTAAATAGTGAAAACTAAATAGCGAAAACTAAATAGCGAAAACTAAATAGTGAAAAGTAAATAGCGAAAACTAAATAGCGAAAACTAAATAGTGAAAACTAAATAGTGAAAACTAAATAGTGAAAAGTAAATATCGAAAACTAAATAGTGAAAAGTAAATATCGAAAACTAAATAGTGAAAGCTAAATAGTGAAAACTAAATAGTGAAAACTAAAAAGCGAAAACTAAATAGTAAAATAACAAATAACTATTGAACTGATGATTAATAGATTGAAAGCAACCAAGTAACTAAACACCTTGTTTGTTTAACGGCATGTAAACTCACTTTTAGTTATTTAATGCCGAATCCGGTCATTTTAGTAAAAGTTTTTATAGTTTAAGTACTATAAATTTTAAAGTATTTATTCATCCTCTTTGGTTTGGTCGTTTTGTTTTAAGTCATATAAACTATTATCAGGTTATTGTGTACCGAATTCAGTAATTTTTAGGAATACTTTTTATGCTTTACGCTCTTTATATCTTGGTGTTTTGTTTGCTTGTTTTATAGCATATAGTATAAACATTGAGTGAAACTTAATGCCAATGACCAACTGTCGACAGAGCTCTTCAGTGTTTTATCACATAGGAGATCGGTTAATTTACTGATATGTTAATAAAGTTCTAATAATAATAATTAAAGATCACTGGTACGTGTTAAGAAATAAAATAGATTATGTTTAACGGTGTGTAAATTACAATCAGAATATGTCTTATTGATAATAACAGGGATCAGTAGACATGGAATAATTATTTACTGGCGTCTAGATTCTCAGATACATGAACTAATCTTAATATTCGTGCTAGGACTTTAAAAAAAGTGCTTCATAATATTTGCACGTTATATCAATTACATTAAAAAATACTAAAACCCCCCATCACACATGCCGTTATACAAATTATACACTTCATGAAAATAACATATTTATAATATTTAAGAAGTTCAGAATAACGGAGACACTCATATAATGTATTCCTTGGCCTTTTTGCTAAGAAACATGAATATATTATCGGAGAGAGTTCTGCATTTTATATTTTCCACCGTCGATGAATGAAAGTAATCTTTTAAGACTGAAGCAATTTTTATTTTTGTCTCGACCGAGAGAATCTATTTTTAGGGCGTTTCATTCCGCTACATGAAACCCGACCTTTTGTCTCACTATGACGTCATTTTTACAGAAATGAATGCGGACATACACATATTTCGAAGCAACACAGAAGTACCGTACTCAGGAATAGGTGTAATTGTGTGGTGTTAATCTCACATAAGAGATTATTAGACCGAGGATATATTTCATTCGAAAAATTCCCGCCTTATTGTGAATGTTACTTATAGTTTACCTCTCGTTAAAAGCAAACCTATAGAACACTATTGTGAGTTAGTGTTCACTAAACAAGCGTTCCAAATGTGCAAGAGTTTTGACCTCGAAATAGCATAACGTAATTAGAAACATGCTTTGGCTAACATTTATACGTATGCAACGAAGCAGTCTGTCAGTGGATTGACATATATATATATATATATATATATATATATATATATATATATATAAAGAGAGAAAGAGAGAGATTCATATACCTCCCACCGCTTCTTGAGTTGATAACGGTGCTTAAGATATTTCTGATACTAATAATATACATAAGACCATGCTCATGCCCTGTTATCGATAGTCACACATGTAGAAAACGGGTCAAACTGTCGAAAAAAGTTAACCATTTATATAGGCTTTACGTGCTTGCCTCTATAGCAAGCCACACTGAAAAGCATAGAGGCAAGTCTTACTTATTTTATTAGAATGTTGACCCCATTCATGTGAGAAGCCATCGGCATTTTGTGGGACGTACCACGGCGCTTTAGTGTGGTTAGACCTATCCAGTGTTTGGTTTAGTGTTTAGTCGTACAAATTAAATTAAAATTAAATACTAGGTTTATGTATTTTAATGATAAAATATATTCTAGATATGCAAGAAACTATATTATCAGAGTTCTCTCTCATTCTTAATTTGAGTGTGAAGTACAAGTCATGCTTAAATTTATATTGCACTCATTCAAATCTAAAATTGACACACTGAAGCGTAATAAGATTGAATAAGTTTAATTAGTATACATTTTCTGTCATAGAGTACCTCTCGTGAGAAAATGTGTTACCAATCAAATGATAAAGTCAATCAACTATTTTAATCTTCTGAGGGGTATTTAATTCTGAGAAGAAATATATATTAAAACCAATTGATTTAATACTATTAGTTAACCAGCAATAAGCATAGTGTTACCTATTTACTTGATCTTATTTAATATCCATAATTATTCCATTTGATCATTTGCTATTGGTTAACGTATCTTGTGAAGCGTTAATTCATTTCTGTATCGGATACTTAACTTAGTAGCATATTGATACACTCACTTTAAGGAAAGAAGAGTGTATGAGTATTATGAGTCAGGTGATCAGTGATATATATATATATATATATATATATATATATATATATATATATATATATATATATATATATATATATATATATTAATTGAATGACATACTAAAATTAGAAAATAAGATGATTTTATGAAAGTGAAAAAAACAAAGAGTAATATTGTGTCCTTAACTCATGAGTTTTCAAGGAACATCTTCTCCTCAGAGGACCATTACCGCAATGCCATTACTGCAGGTAAAGTTAAATTTTTTAAATATATAAAAATATATAAAAATATATAAAACATCAAATATATTGGCTAAAAACACACTTTTTTGTTAAACTTATACAGCTCATCCAAGTCATGACGTTTAAAAAAATTTCAAGAAAGATGTAAAAAAAGTCGATTAAAAAACAATCGAGGTAGTGAATGGTCGTCCAAAAACGAAAAAGTTATCCAGGCAGGAAATTTGCTTGTTATCATTGCAGTAGATGACATTTAAAAGTTATTCAGGGTGTATGCAAATCAATAAAACGATAGAAAAAAAACAAATCATATAAAAAAGTTCTAAAACTCACTCAGGTTTTAATATTATAATGCCCTATTAAGAGTTCTTATGAGCTGATAGGAGTTTTGCAAACGATAACATCCTGGTTTGACGTATATATAGAAAAATGCGATAATGTAAAAATATGCAGTAAGATCCGATCAAAAAACAATTGTTAAAAATAGGGACTGGAGAATAAAAAATAAATAAAATATTTACAGTTGTGCTTAAATTTAAAATCAGCAGGAGCTAACTTAAACAAAAACATAAATGTATTAACGGAAAGAGGGTAAGGGGAAATGACAAAATACGAACAAAAAAGAGAGGGGTATAAAGTATACGACAGTGTACTAAAAAGAAGGGTGTGGGTTTTGAGGTTGGCATATTGAAGAAAACTAGAAAGATGATATTAAATAAATAGAGAGAGAGAGAGGAAAAAGAAAGAGACACGAATAGATTGAGGGGAAAATGGCCGAAAAGATAAAGAAGCATAATAAGGTGGGACTCATGTCTGGCTATGTGGCATCAGACATGAAATTTTTTCGACTGACTACAGGTAGAAGTCTTTAAAGTTAAGGATGAATGAAAAATGATTTATAGATTTACAGGAATACCTACACATAAGGAGTAGTGCCCACATACTCACATACAAATATACAGACACACACTTACACCCACTAATACTTATGCGTACATACAGGCATATATACACAGATACATGCCAAAAACACACACTTTCATGTGATTCTCTCTTTCTCTCTCTTTATATATATATATATATACATATATATATATACATGTATGTGTGTATATGTGTGTGTATGCGTCTATTTATTTATATATATATATATATATATATATGTGTGTGTGTATGGGCATATGTATGTGTATGTGTATATATATATATATATATATATATATATATATATGTATAAGTGTGTATATATAAGTATATGTGTTTATGTTTATATATATATATATTTATATATGTATAAGTATATATGTGTATGTTTGTGTATATATATATGTATATATATATGTGTATATATATATATGTGTGTGTATATAAGCATATGTATATTGATGTGCACGTCTGTGTATGTATGTGACTGTGTCTATAAACATATATATGTGTATGCTTTATTTAAAGATCGTGTGATCATCAGAGTAAAAACCCACAAATGTAATTTATTATAATCAGATCTTGCTTCTGTCAATGCTTTAGATTTGTTATGTTTCTAAATGAATATTCTGAAATAAAATGAGAAAGTTTACTTCGATTTTAGTCGTCCGTTCGCAGGACTTTAAAGTTTTATTCCTTTTATTTATCGGCCGAACCTTTGTGAGAATAACAGGAAAGATTGGACTAATAGTCTGTATGATCGAAATGTTCTCATTATTTTTCAATTCATTAAATTTTATTTTAAAATTTCGAAACATGTAAGAAATAGATTTAAAAATTGAACTAGCATACATATCTACGGTACCTCACGTCCAACATTCAAAAAGAAAGCAGAGTCATTTTTAAATGGAAATGAGTGCATATGTTACACAGACCCTCTCTTAGGCCGCGGCGGTTCTCGTTCTCTATACTCTTCCCACTACGGGTCGTGGCTTTTCTCGTGTGTTATACTCGTCCCTGAAATGGCCGTGTCAGTTACTTTTAATACTCGTCATCTTCAAAACATCATAACTCACATAGTTTCTATATTATTTGCATACCTTAGATTTTTCCCTCGCTGTGTAGAGGGTAGTGTCGTCTAGTGGATGAAGTATTTCTTTCTTCCTTCCTGCCGTGAACCACGCCGTCCGTTGTCTGCAACAAAACTCCGCGATCAAGTAGATGGCAGAGAGGTGAAGTGTTGTGGAGAGACTGATGCTGAGATTATAGTTAGAAATATACCGCTACGACTCCGAGTAATTGTGCTGGATACGCTCGTTAGGGGAATTGATGTGATACTGGGCTTGGATGTTATCGACCGACTGGGATGAGCTACAGTTGCTAAGGGTGAGGTGAAGTTCGACAAGCAGTATGAAACTAGACTATCAAGAAGTGCGAACAGTAATAATGCCATCCGTCCGACAAAACCCAGGCCATGTCAGATTGAGGATGAGGACTTCCCATCCTATTTTGATGGTGACAAGTGGACATAAGAGTGGCAATGGACCGCAGGACTGCCTGTGTTGACAAATCGGGTTAACTGCTATGAAAGCACGCTAAAAAGAAGAGATAAGACCGCAGTTTGAGAAGGAAGTTAAGAGGTGGATCGACGAAGGAATTTTGATACCATGGTCAGAGAAGGTTGAAGGAATTCTGCCACTCATGGCAGTGGTTCAGCTTGCTAAGAGGAAAGTCAGGCCAGTATTGGACTTTCGAGAGTTGAACAAGCACGGGGCCTGCCACACTAAAGATGGAATCGATGTATGTGAAGAAGTCATGAGGGAGTGGAGGAAAAGAGAGCGAGCAACCAAAATCGTGGACTTAAAATCGGCCTACCTTCAAATCCATGTGGACAAGAAGCTATGACGTTATCAATTGGTCGAATATAAAGGTCAGATCTATTGCTTGACCAGACTAGGATTTGGACTGAATTCTGCACCGAAAATTATGACGGCAGTGCTTAAGACCGTGTTGTCCAAAGGCGATGCAGTGAAAAGAGCCAGCTGTTCTTACATCGATGATGTACTGGTTGACGAGACAGAGGTGACTGCGGAAAAGGTGAGAGACCATGCCAAAACATATGGGCTGACAGCTAAGCCATCGGAGTCATTAGAACATTGAATGGCTCTTGGATTAAAATTACAGCGGAATAAGGCAGGAACGTTGATGTTTGGAAGAGGGAACGAAATCCCTTAAGTCACGGACGACCTAACTAAGCTAGAACTTTTCTCTGTGTGCGGGAAGTTGGTTGGTCATCATCCCATAGTCGGATGGCTGCGGACTGCATGCAGCTTTATTAAAAGGCAGACCAGTATGGACCGATGGGAGAATGAAATTGACCCAGAGGTGTTGCACATGATAAAGGAAGTGATCGAGGAAGTAAAGAAGGTGGACCCTGTAAAGGGAGAATGGCATATAAAAAGGAGCCCGGAAGGGGTGATATGGAGCGATGCTAGCAGCCTGGCATAAGGAGCATTGTTGGAAATAAAAGATGCTGCCTGGCTACGAAAGAAGAATGATAGTGACCACATCAATGTTGCAGAGCTTGAAGCCACACTGAAGGGCATCAACCTGGCTTTGAAATGGGGGCTACAAAAAGTGGACATTAGAACAGACTCGGCAACAGTGGCATCGTGGATTAAGTCGGAAGTGTCGGGAGATAAACGGATCGGGACCAACGGAGCAGCTGAGATGCTTATCAAGTGTCGACTCGGAGCACTTGGAGACTTGATCAGAGAATTCAAACTGAGAGTAACCGTCACATTTGTTCCATCACAGAAAAATAAGGCAGACGTGCTGACCAGAGTGAAGAAGGCTTGGTTACGAGAGAAGAAAGATGTGTCTCCGGTGTGCTGTATCGTAGATTAAATAAAGCACCTGCATAATATGCATCATTTTGGTAAGGAGATGATGTTATATCTGGCAAGAAAAGTGAATCCAAACATCGCAATGGAAGATGTTCAGGATGTAGTTAAACACTGTAGGGAGTGTCAGTCCATTGACCCTGCGCCATCCAGTCATGATAAAAGAGAGCTGCATGTAACAGACAATTGGAGGCGACTGGTCATTTATATCACGCATCATAGCCATGAACTATATTTAACTATGATTGACTGTTGACCAGGGAGAGTAGCAATATTGCGAAAAATTAGAACAGAAACAGCAGAAGATATAAAGAGAGTTGTTGAGGAGGTGTTTATTAAGAGGGGGCCAGTAGAAAAGGTCCTGATAGACAATGGGATGTCCTTCTGCTCAGAGTTCTTTAGAGAGCTATGTGATAAGTGGGGTGTTAGGCAATATTTTAGAACAGCGTACCGCTCAAGCGGCAATGGAATCATAGAGAGACACCATCGAACTATAAAAGCTATGGCAGCAAGAAGCTAAATTTCGCCCCAAGTACCGGTCTTTTGGTATAACATGGCACCGAAGGCTGGCCAAGACGAAACGTCAGTGCCACATCGATCGGTCTTTACGTATAAATGGCGACATCCACTGGCAATGGCGGAGATAGTTGAACAGGGGCAAGCGAACATCACTGTGTGTGTGGGTGAAACCGCCCAACGTCAGATATAAAACCCGCTGGGAAAGAGGAACAGTAACTGATGTACTATCTGAAAACAGCGTGTCAGTTAACGGAGTGCCTCGTACCATATTCGATATACGGAGAGTTACTTACCATCAGATGAAGAGGTTAAAGAAGTCCCCCGAGAAGAACCCGTACGAAGGGCGCAACGTGAACGAAGACGGCCGACGTGGATTACGGATTATGAAACCAATTATTGATCTTGAAGATCAAGGAGGCGTGTGGTTAAGTGCCATTTGAGTTATGCCCCTTTGCAAATTGGCTGTTTGGAGTCTCTAACCGCTGGATGCCTCTGGTAGGGAACTCAATTTGCATAGGGGTGGATTTAACAGTATAAAAACTGTACTCTTGATTGAAGAGTTGTTGTTGCTCAGTGAGCAAAGTGAAGTGGAGAGAGAAAGAGGTGCAAAAGACAGTTGGCAGTCGGTGGAGAATACATACATTTTATCTTTCAAGAACTTTCCTTTTTTCGGAAATACCAGACTGTTATTTTATTAGCTCTCGTCGTATTTCTGTTGTTGTTTCAGTAGAAGTTTTTGAAATATTTCTTCAGCTTTCTGATGCTCTTGCATTTTGAATTTCATGAGTTCTGCCATAATTTTTTCAAAAGCTTTCATAGTTAAAATGTGGGTTTATGAAGTACATCGTTTAGAAGTTATTTCCTTTATATTAAGCTGCTAACACAAGTATAAAACCATTTGTTCTTCGACCAACAAAAAAAATCACTTTCTTGTCCTTTTAGTACGCTTTTCGCGTAACGGTAGCATTTACGGCTAACATTTAAGTCAATAGAAAACCAATAAACTACGGTGTTTCTTTCAGCGGCAGGACTTTTCTCTTTTAGAGAGAAACATATCATGTGCTCCTTTCTTGTAAACATTAACACAGTGCTAAAATAGCAATAACAAATTAGTGACTTTTCTTCTTTGACAGATACTAAATTGGCTTTTTACATGTTCTTTTTTCTATTTGGTCCGCCGGCAAAGCCACTTGTTTAGAACTAAGACGTTGTCGGGCGACTTTCCGTTGATGTCTCCAGGTTTTTCGTTTTTGAAGCTTTTCAGAAAAATCCTTGTATACTTCGTCGCCACTTGTGGTGTCTATTTTAAGGTTCTGAAAAATCCCTAAGTGTAACATCGTAGCCAGTTGTGGTGAGGTCATTCTAAGGTTCTCAGGAATCCCTTAATATAATTGCTGTGTCCGGTGTAAGTTCAAAATGTCTCGTCGCCAGTTGTTGTGACGGTGTTAGCTAGATAAAAACCTTAAAAAGAACCTCACAAAAAATGGCGACACGGTACATAAGGGTTTCCGTGAGAATCTTAAAAATACCCCACAACAATGGGCGATATTTCTAAACTGTTTTTTCTTTGTGTCTGAAAAACAAAGAGTTACCTCATCGCTTCTCGATCATTCGCTAACCCAATGTTTATGTCAGTATGACATGCACCCAGCGAGATAATGTCGACCTCGGTCATAATCCATACTAGCTGAAACATACCTTTTTAAAATAAGACCTCTTTATAATAAAACATTTGGCTTCAATTGTTATTATTAATATTTTTGTTGTTATTATTATGTTTATTATTAGTGTTGTTAATTTGCTAGTTGTTATTATAATGATTGTTATTATTGCTATCGTTTTTATTGTTATTGTACTTTTTTCACTTGAATAGATATGCATATAGTGTGTGTGTGTAGTCATCATTCTTTTATTTAAGCAGTTATTATAAAAATTAAAAAAATCACCTTTTATAATTATAATTTTTAAAAAATCTAATGATCGCTTTTTGTTAAAATCCACCGAAAGTTTCTGATTTAAACACAAATACGTTCATTAGAATTTTAAAAAAATGAATAAGATACAATTAAGCGAAAGATTCTGTAATTTTTACATGGTTGTCTTAAATATATATATATATATATATATATATATATATATATATATATATATATATATATATATAGAGAGAGAGAGAGAGAGAGAGAAGGAGCTAGGGAATAGTTCATTTAAAAATTTACCACCCGGACAATCTGCATATATTTTTCACGGAATTTTTCTTTTCATTCACTGCGTTTTTTTGAAAAAAATTCCTTTAATAATAATTTTCATATTTTTCAAATATTTGAACTTTGTTTTTTTCGAAAGCCAACTTATTCATCTGTATTTCTCTGATGATAAGATTTCGATCTTTGAAAAATCTTGGCTTAAGGAAAGAATAATAAACACTAGTTTATTACTGAATACACCTTGCATTGAACAATTGAAATTTGAAATAAATTTGGACAATCGTCGCATATTTATCACTCTTTTTTCTTCTATCTCTACAATTGCTCTATCTCGTATATTGAGCTAATCCTCTTCACAATAGGTTCCATCTACTAAAAGGTTTTACTTTGGTTTATATTTGATCCTATATATATATATATATATATATATATATATATATATATATATGTGTGTGTGTGATTATCAAAAACAATTTTATATCATCATAAAATATTTTGCTTACAAAATGCACCTATATTTGCTATTCCTTAAAAATATGCATGAAATAATTGCATTTTCTTTCTATAATTCATTGTGATGTCGTCACATTACTTGTTTTTATATCTGTAAGCAAATACATTTTGCTGGAAATTTTACGGGCGACTATTATTTTTCTATAGAATTGACACTGGGAAACATTTATCATTTAAAAAGTAATATTATTATTAACAGTAAAATATACAGTAAACTATATTACTTGATGTAAAATTCACCGTGGAATTTTCTACGGGATTAAGCTTGTGAGGTGCTATTCCAACAATTCTATTTTTTCTGTTTGCTTTCAATCAATTCTTTCGGCTATAGACTTCTCAATATATATATTTTCTTATTTTTTATTTTTGTTTTGTATTTCTCTTTAAATATCCTCCGTTTAAATCTCAACTGTTACTTTTCACCCTCCCCTTTTTTCAAACCTTATTAAACTTTCCTTACACTAAATTTAAACAAACATATACAACACTCTAAGCAAATAACGCGTCCAAACGAGAGTGGCACGTGGCTGCATATTTCCGAAACAGATTACAACAGAATCTGAAGAGAGCCGGATGGCTAAGACTTTCCGTGCTTGAAACCGACGGTACGAATGTTGTACGAATTTTTCTGCACCAAAATAAATATATATATATATATATATATATATATATATATATATATATATATATATATATATATATATATAATCTACTCTGTTATACAAAAAAATAATATTACATATAACTTCTTATTTGATATTCATTTCATTAACATCGAGGATTGTGATTTGTCAAATATGATTCATATTAGACTTTTATCCGCTATATTTTGAATTTATATTGATTTTTTTTATTTGTATAATCGACAAAACCGAGGGACGAGTACGGCTCAATATTAAATTGAATGATTTTATTATTTCCATGGATTTAACAGTTCCTTTAATTCTAAAAGACATCGACAATCTCGAATTAGCGACAATTTCCTTTTAAGAGCTCTTAATAATGTCTGTAATGTTTCGTTGAGTTATATTATTTGTTACAGCGTAATCGTCATTTAAGGTTGACGTTCTTCTCCGCATGTTGATAAAGAGAGAGCCGTAATTCAATAGAACTAATATTTCACGAAATTCAAGGAATACTTGCCAAATTCAATATAAAATGAGAACGATTGAACATGGCCACATGCGAGTAAAGTGGAGAAACACGATGATATCTACCTTTTTAAAGGAAAGTTGACTATGAATTGAAGATGCGATTATGAGAAAACACGAAGGACAAGCTAATTAAGTAGTTGAACAATTGTGAATAGTGAATAGGCAGGACTACATTTCTTATTAAGGTGCATACCATCGCTTTTTTTCTGAATCATACATATATTCTTTCTTAAAATATAATGTTTATGATCAATCTCTCTTTTTCTCTCTCTCCCTCTCTCTCTTTCTATATATATATGTATATATATATATATATATATATATATATATATATATATATATATATATATATATATAGCAAATGAAGACATTGAATTGTATTCATCTTTTTAACAATAACATATATATATACAATATATATATATGTATATATATATATATATTATACTTTATGTGATATATATATATATATATATATATATATAAATAAATAATAGATAAATAAACGATAACAAATATATATATATATATATATATATATATATATATATATTTAATTATATATGTAATTGCAAAAGATAACGACAAAGTCGGTATCAAATCTAAACAAAGAACACCTATAGTTGACTAAGCCGGAACTTTCATCAGCCTCTGTTTTCTTAAAGTATCTTCGTTTAAAGTAGAGGCGTAGACGGCCCTCGGTTACAAATAAATAAATAAATCGAAAATATCTGCCGTAGCATAATGTTTATCGGCACGCTAATTGCGTGGTAAGAATTATGTTTGGAAACTGCTTTCACTTTTAGAAAAAGTGAATCAATGTATCGTCTCTCCAGTTATGAATAAAATATTAGAGCAGACTAGGCGTCCAAACCCTTTTTTTGACAAGAAAAACTAAAAAAGAAAACGTCCTTTTTTTTTTATTATAGTACTGTTCCCATTAATCCTGGACGCATTTGTTCAATTCTGCAAACTGTTAAATGTAATTTACTAACACTAATAATCACATTAGACACTGACCTACTAAAAGATAACATGTTTAATAAAAATCGTCACAATGCATGGAGTATGTGTTGCCGGGTTTTATATATATATACGTGGTATTTAATATATATATATATATATATATATATATATATATATATATATATCGTTTGTAGGTATAAAACAACATTAATATTTACAAAAAATATTTACAGTGAATGACTCTTTAAGATTTATAGTCTGTATAATGAAGCACTGTTTGGAATTACAAAGTGTGTTGTCAATAGCGATTATGCGAAGTTCCGCTCGAGCGTCGAACACTTTCGACAACAATGACGCCTTCCTCCGTTTCTCGGGTAAGTGTACGTCAATTTCAATTACTGTAAATTGCTATTTCTCGTGCCCGCGGGCGCATAGACCTTAGGTTTGTATGTCATGACTTTATCTACAAACTGCGTTCAATCCCATGCGATCGCCTGCACACGCCACTTCTGCACTGATGATGTTAACAACACGGAAACGATATCGTCTGTAGGTACACACACACTTTAATATTATCTTAATCACTTAGGAAGTGAGACAATCGAAATAATAGTAAGCAAAAAAACAACGAACGCTGCAATCACCAATAAAAATAATTACATAAAAATACATTAAATATTTCGGTGATAAAAATCGTACATATTTCTAAACAGAGCGTCTTGGTCCAGTGGTAGAACGCTGGACTATAGACATCAATATCGAATGTTCGATCTCTGTGTAAGTTAGCCATGCTGATGACGGCTGTGAGCCAGAAACACGTGCCCATGGATTACTTTTATGTACGTATAAAATAAATTAAAATATATATACACACATTTATATATATATATATATATATATATATATATATATATATATATATATATATATATATATATATATAAACTGACTATTATACTAAGACTGATTAAACAAGTTGTGTTTCTTGAGGATTTTCTTTTTGTTTGCGAAAAATATCTAAGTGTTGTTTTTTTTAATAGAACAGTCCATTTTAATTGTTCCAATTAGCCGGACTTTGCAATCATCTCACCGAATTGTTCCTGTCTAAATACATTAATGACTATCATTGCCACATTTGAAACACTGCCTTAATTATGCACAATGTCCATCACTCTGACTTCCCTCACTGTCACCACTATATCTTCTCATCAGGATTTTAAAGTAATAAACGAGACATTACAATAGAAAAGTTGTAAAAGAAATAGAACCACGAGTTGACATACGACTAAACTCTTAGCAGCATCAGATACAGTGAGTAGAATAGAAGAAAGAGACTTGTTCTGCATCTCTTTATGTTAACTGGTTTTGCAAACTCACTTTTTCATGATTCAAACAATAAAACTTGAGTCAAACTAATTACCATGTTTGATTCTCTCTCCTCGCCGCTCTCTTTCCCTCTCTCTCTTTCTCTCTCTCTCTCTCTCTCTCTCTCTCTCTCTCTCTATATATATATATATATATATATATATATATATATATATATATATATATATATTTATATTTATATATACAAAGAATTCAATCAAACGGGGGAAACATTTCTTGAACGACTTTAAGCAAAACTATTCCAAAAAAAGGTAACCGACCCTTTTAATGCGGCCGATAATTATTTAATAGTAAGATTTGTTATATCTACATATCTATATCTTTCAAAATTCATCAGTGTGGTCATACAACTGACCCGCCGGCCGCATGGATCTAACCTTCGGCTTCAGAATGGATAGCCGAACATCTATATCAATGAACTCAATCGAAATTTTTTAATATTTGTCCTGTAACGTGTACAATTAACGTATATAGAGTTATTTCATTTTTGTTGTATTTTTCATTTTTTAGGGGTATTGTACTTTTACGATAACATACACTAAATGGTTTAAACAATATTTATATGCCCGGATCAATCACGCTGTTACCCAAAATATATACAAAGCACATTCACATTATTGACGCTTTAAGCGAACACCGATTTAAAGAAAAATGTATCACTTAATATAACTTAAAATTTTGTGTACATAAATAATTTCTCTGTTAAATCTTTAAGATCTAACTCATGAAGTAGTTACATTTAGAGATAGAGGCAAACTTCTAAACAAAACACAAGTAACCTCAATTAACTGTAGGCACAATAGATCCTACCTTCTCAATAATTCACATATAACCCCTCAACCGAATATTACCTCACAGGAAGACCAAAAAAACAAAAAAAAACATTTTTACCTATCCACTAACGGTAATTTGACAACATAACTATCAATTTATACCATATTCTGTACTATACTTGATATCATTATTATATTCAATCTTCTATTTAATGGGAATCATGATTAGAATCCTTTACTAAGTATAGCCATCGAAACCATTATTGCCAATGGAATAATAATATGTATATATATATATGTATATATATATATATATATATATATATATATATATATATATATATGTGTGTGTGTGTGTGTGTTTGCCTGTATGTATGTGAGTGTATATATATATATTTTTTTTTGCATGATTCACCCCAAACAAGGCAGGACGTAACTTTAAACGTAAGGGGCTACTGAGGAAAGGGAAAAGAGGAGAAGGATTGGTGGTTCAGCTTAAATTGGGATCTGAGCAGCGAGATGTCTGTTTACATTAGTTTTACATTTCTGCATGTCAGTACTGTCGGGGAAACAGGGGGCAGGGAGGGAGTTACATAGGCCAGCAGCACGAGGAAAGAAGCTATTTGAGTAGAATGCTCTCCGGCATCTGGGGACCTCCACAGTGAATGAATGAGATTTAGTAGAATGTCGAATTAGTCTAGTGAATTTACGTCGAGGGGGCACCCGAGTAGCCAACTCATCGGAGCATAATCCATTGAAGTATTTGTAAAACAAACACAAGGATGCCACATTGCGGCGATGGGACAGGGGCTGGAGCTTAGCTGACAGTGAGAGACCTATTAGGTTGACTACTCTTTTTTGGACTTTGTCAAGGATGGAGAGACTAGTAGATGATGCACCAGCCCAGATGTGGCAACAATACTCCATGCATGGGCGAATGGTGGCTTTGTAGAGATACAGGATAATGTCAGGTGTAAGGAGTCCACTAGCACGGTAGAGGGAGCCAACCTTCTTTGCGGCAGCCTTGGCAATGTCTTCAATGTATGTGTTCCAATTCATGTTACCTGTGAAGGTAAGGCCAAGGAGTTTGAATGATGAACTCTCAGGTAGGGTGTTATTTGCCATGACAATCGGTGGTTGGAGAGGCTTCTTCTAGTTGTTGAAGGAAAGGAGCTTAGTCTTTGCGGCATTAAAAGTCACCAACCATTTATGGCCAAAATCCACTACAGCCTGGAGGTCATTTTCTAAGGATTCAGCCATTGCCTCAGATATGATCGCGTCTGTTTTGCCAACATGGCGAGAGTAAAGCGTGGTGTCGTCAGCAAATAAACCAATCTCAGACACTATGTCATCAAGGAGATCGTTTATATAGATCAGGAACAACAAAAGTCCAAGAATTGATCCCTGGGGCACACCAGCATTTATGTCATGTTGCTTAGATGCACGGCCATCGAGGACAACCTGGATTTTTCTTTTGTTTAGGAAGGATCTAATTATATTAAGTAGTTGCCCAGTAATACCGTATGAGCGTATTTTCAGGAGAAACCCTTTATGCCAAACCTTGTCAAAGGGTTTTGATATATCAAGCGCTACTGCCCTAGCTTCACCTGCCTTGTCGAGAGTATGATACATGCGTTCAGAGATGACCGTTAAGATGTCTGCAGTAGATCGTGCTTGTCTAAATCCATACTGGCGGTCAGATAGAAGTTTAGCATTAACTACGTGACGTACCATCGCTAGATTGATTAAGGATTCAAAGATTTTGGCAAAGATCGGCAGTAGACTGATTGGGCGGTAGTTCTGAGGGTCGGTTCTATTCCCAGAACTCTTGTAGACTGGTACCACAGAGGCAATTTTCCAGCTATCGGGGAAGCAAGATTCAGCTAGGCATTTATTGTAAATTTGGAGAGGACAGGGGCCAGTTCAGCAGAGCATTTCTTTATTACTATTACAGGTATAAGATCAGGCCCACAAGCTTTAGAGGTGTCAAGGCTTTTTATGATGTCTCTGACCTGGGATGGGGTGATGACCAGGTTATCAAGTGTGGCTTCAGTCCGCAATGGTAATTTAGGGAGAAGGTGGTTACCTGAGTCTAAAGTAGAGTTAGAAGCGAAACGCTGTGCAAGTAGTTCAGCCTTATCAGTGGCCGTGCAAACGACATCATTGTGGTTTGAAAGTGGGGGAATCGTAGATTGACCATTATTCACTACACTATTGTAGATTTTCCAGAAATCGCGAGTACCTAGTTTCTGTGACTGGATGGATATATGTATATATATGTGTATGTATATATATATATATGCATGTGTGTGCATGTATATATATATATTATTATCAGTATTATTATTGTCATTATCTTAATTAATTATTTTTGTTGTTGTTATTATTATTATTATTTACATTTTTTACTATAATTACTAATTATAGCCACCATTATATCCATTACCATAACTACCTCTACTATTATTATTAGTTTTATGAATTAATATTATTATCACTATCATTAATACTACTATTATTCTTATTATTATCATTATCATAATAAGTAAGATTATTGTGGTTACTATTGTTATCACTATTATTTTTACTATCATTAATATTATAGTATTATTACAACAGATAATTTCTCTATTATCAGATAGTTTATTTGGGTTATCATATTCACAACTACTATGCTCAATATTAATTGCTATCTTCTTTATTTTCTTTATCTTCTTATATTTCCTGATTATTTTTATCCAACTATTGCTTATATTATTATAGATTTTTATTATTGATTGTTATTATTATCATCAATATTTTAAAAAATTATTATTCGCCAGTTCTGCATTATTATTGAGATTATTATTATTATTATTATTATTATTATTATTATTATTATTATTATTATTATTATTATTATTATTATTATTATTATTATTATTATTATTAATGTTTTTACTATTATTATCATAATTATTATTGTTTGTAGCGGTAACAATCACAATATAACCACTTTCATTATTATTGTCAACACTATTACTGTAACCATAGTTGTTACAATACCGTAGGGCCCCATTATGCAAGGCACAGTAGGTTAACTAGTATCAAATAGCTAATTTTGTTATTGAAAAATAGGTTTTGTTTCTGGACTCAGAAGTGAGTTCAGAGAAGTGTTTGATCCAAGAATAGTCATAATAAATTTAGACATCTGACGTGACCTTTGAGTCAGAGATCAGAGTGAGTCGTTTTTGTCCCCATATCGAGCGTGGGAATGATGATTACGTCACCACAGAGAACAATAACTTAGCTTTTTAGAATCAGTCTGAGCTTAGAGGCGATACCGTTCAGACCGGGTGCGAGCATGTAGCCGGTAAACCGGTAAGGCCCCGTTCTGGGAGGGCAGAAGATATCCCAAAAGGAAAGAAGATAGCCGAAGTATGAGAGAGTCGAAACCGGAATCCCCCTGACAGCAAACGAACCAAAAAAATAAGAAGCTTGTGTGAAAATAAAGAAATTTGTGTGAAATATCCCTTCGAAAAAAAAAAAAAATTTGTGTATATGTTGCAATGCTCGGTCACTCAGGGAGCCAAGATAGAAGAAATTCAAAACACGATGGAATACTGAAATTATTAATTTTATTTCCTCTTTATTTCGCCTGTGGAAGAAGAATGAATATGGATTGTTCGTGTCTCAATCTTCTCTTCGAGAATTCATGTACCTTCTTTTTCTTTTAACAGAAGAGTCGTTCTTGGGTTTTTCTTTTCTTTTACAAAGGGTTTTGCTGTCTTGATTACTTGGAAGCCCCGCTGAAAGGCCGTCTAATCGAAAGACGGAATAATTCGTTCCAACCGAGTGATCTCCCTTTGACCGCTGTCCGGTTTGTTTTTTGGAGACCCACAGTGTTAACAACTCAGCTTAAGAAAGAGGTTTAGAGTTTTTCGAGTCGCGACTAAAGACGACATTGTCGAGTGAAGCCCATTTTTCCTTTCTTGACAAGAGCACCAAGGAAGGATATTCCTTTTCTTAAGCTGAGTTGTTAACACTGTGGGTCGTCGTCGTCGTCGTCGTCGTGTCGTCGTCGTCGTCGTCGTCGTCGTCGTCGTCGTCGTCGTCGTCGTCGTCGTCGTCGTCGTCGTCGTCGTCGTCGTCGTCGTCATCATTTACTCACTAGGAGTTATCACACTGGTCATCGTCAGTGATCGCCCACTGCCAACAACCTGTGGTATTCCTTGGAGTCTGAGTGACAACAAGTCTCCTCATACTTCCAGTATGCTCCACCTCTTTTCGTTCATCACCGCTGATGACCTTGCGGTGTCGCAACAGCCACATACCACCGATTTCCCGCTGATAAGGGACATTGGTCCCCACTGGGGCCCGAGTGGCAACAAGCCTCCCCAAGGTCCCAGAGCTGTCCGCGCTCTTCCAGTGGAGGTCTGGTTTGCGCTTTCCCTCCTCGAACCTCTGTCCATAATTTTCGTGGCGTCAGCCTATGCTTGCTCCTCTCTCATGCGGTTGTATTTTCCCCGGTTCTGTTGTCTTGTGCTTCCATGTGTTTGTTCTCATTCGTTGCATATGTGGGTTGGTTTCCGCATTCGAGGACATTTCTCAGGTTTGTAGCTGTTTTGATCATTACTGTCCTTTGTATGGTCTCAGTTATCCCTTTGATTCCTATTTCTCCTAGTCTTTTCTCCATGTTTTTGGGGACTGTTCCTAGTGCCTCTATGATTATTGGTGTTATACTGACTTTCTTCATGTTCCATATTCCTTTCAATTCTCTAGCAAGTTCAGTATATTTGCTTCTTTTTTCCGTCTCTTTGATCTTCACTCTGTGGTCTGCTGGAACGACAACGTCTACGATTTTGCAGGATTTTTCTTTCTTGTTGATTATTATCATATCCGCTCTCCTGGGTGTTATGGGTTTGTCTTTTTGTACATTCATATCCCATATGATTTTGTGTTTTTCGTTTTCTAGTACAGTTTCTGGTTTGTGTTTGTACCGTTTTTTTGCATATTCCGAAATTCAGTTGTTTGCACATTTCCCGGTGTACTTTTTTCCCCATGCTGTCATGTCTGCTCTTGTATTCCCTTTGTGCTAGCTTGCTGCATTCACTTATTATATGATTTATCGTTTCGTCTCTTTGTCCACACAATCGGCATTTGCTGTTTTCCTTGGTTTTATCTATCTTTGCTTTAATAAAGTTTGTCCTAATCGCATTGTTCTGTGCGGCCGTCAGCAGAAATTCCGTTTCTCTGTTCAAGTGTCCTTTTCTTAGCCATGCCCAGCTGTTTTCATTGGCTTCATCGCTTGTGAGTCTTATAAAGCGTCCATGTAGTTGTTTTTCTTCCCACTTTTCCTTTCTTGTCTTTTTGTTTCTGGGTTCAGTGCTTCCGGAGTTGTTTGTTGGGCTGGTGTCTCTTTCTGTGGTGATCAGTCTTTCCGTGTTCTGGGTTACATATTTCTCTAGCTCTTTTTTGGTGTCTTCCACACAGTCTTCTATACTTACCAGTCCTCTACCTCCTTTATTTCTTTTCATGTAGAGTCTGTCCGTATCGTCTTTTGGGTGCAATGGTCATTAGTTGTCTAGTCCTCTGGTCAAGGTGCCTGAGTTCTTCTTTGGTCCAGCCTATGAATGGTCCAGAGTATGTTATTAGTGATACAGCCCATGTATTTATCCTTTTTACTAGGTTTCTGCTATATAGTTTAGTTTCTAAGACTTTCCTTGTTCTTCGTAGATATTCTTTTCCAATCTTCTCTTTCATTTCTGTATATTTGATTGTGTCTGCTTCCAGAACTCCCAGGTATTTATAACTTACTTGTTCTCCTAGCGCCCTCATCTCCTCTTGGTTGGGGAGTTCTATACCTTCTGTCGTCTCCAGTTTTCCTCTTTTGATCTCTAGCAGTGCACATTTCTATTCCAAACTCCATTTGGATATCCTGGCTGAATATCCTGGTTGTATTTATCAGCTTTTCCATTTCTTTTTTGTTTTTTGCAAACAGTTTCAGGTCATCCATGTACATCAGGTGGTTTATTCTTTGTTCTGTATCCGTAAACCTGTATCCGGCATCACACTTTCTGAGTATGTAGTTGAGTAGCATCATGGCTATTATAAACAATATTATTATTATTATTATTATTATTATTATTATTATTATTATTATTATTATTATTATTATTATTATTATTATTATTATTATTATTAATACTTACCAATAGAAGCACTTAGCATTTCTAAATTATTACCCATATTATTATTATTATTATTATTATTTTTATTATTATTATTATTATTATTATTATCAGTAGTAGTAGTAGTATTACTATTATCACTATTACTACCACTATTAGTGTTATTATTATTATTTATTATTATTATTATTTTTATTATCATTATAACTATTGTTATGATTATTGTGATTAACATTGTGATCATTATCATTATTATTACCATTTTTAATATTATTAGTATTATTGTAACTACTAATTCTATTATTATTGATAAAATTATTCCTATTACCATGTTGACAACCATTATGATTAATATTATTGCTATCTTCTTCTATATTATTATTAGTTTTATTATTATTTATTATCTATTATTATTATTATTATTACCGTAAAATATTTCCGGATTATTTTATTTTTACCCGACTATCACTTATTATTAATTATTATAGATTATTATTGATTACTATTATTGTTATTATTATCATTATTATTATTATTATTATTATTATTATTATTATTATTATTATTATTATTATTATTATTATTATTATTATTATTATTATTATTATTATTATTATTATTATCATTATTATTATTATTTATACTTACCATAGCAGCACTTAGAAATTCTAAATTATTACCGATATTATTATTATTATTATTATTATTATTATTATTATTATTATTATTATTATTATTAGTATTATTTTGATTATTATTATTATCATCATCATGCTAACACTAATTGTGTAAACTAAATTAATCTGATAGTGAATTTGTTTGATTTATTAATTAATGATAATTCGATAAATTTAAATGAAAATAAAACGGTCGGGGATAAATACAAAATTAGTGGCCCAATGTGTTAACGACCCCTGACCCCCAACACACACACGTACGCACGCACAGACACACACCCATATACGCTGCTACTGATTACAGCTGATTTGAGATTATGCTGTTTGCCTAGGTTGAAGAAAGACTTTTGACGGTTTTTTTGACACGTTCTATTTCATGTACATCCCTATCCCAACTTCAACGATTTCATTTTTATTTCTATCTATCTATCTATCTATCTATCTTTATATTCTACTCTATTTGGTATTATATCTCTTTCTTTTCACGTTATTTTATTTTATTTTATTTTATTTTATTTCATTTTATTTTGTTTTATCTTATATTTTATATTTTATATTTTATATATTATCTTTTATATTAATATGTTTATTGCTTTTTGATTTTGATTTTGATTTTAACATTTTGATTCTTAACGGTCCCAACCACGTGACTTCCCAAGTTTTGAAATTTTAAATTTCTTTTCTTTTTTTCTCCATTTCATTCTTTCCAAATATGATCTAAGGTTAAGATAGGATTCTAACTCTGCCTGATGAGTTCTCAGTTTAAATAACTGTTGATCGATAACATCGACATGCCAGTGTCGCAGATTTTGTACATTTCTGTGTAAATAAAAATAATCATATATAAACGTTCTATTTGATATTGAGCACTTTTTATAAACCTGGTTGAAAATCTATAGATTACAACCCTGCGGATGTTTTACCTGGTGTATTATTATTATGATCATAATATATATATATATATATATATATATATATATATATATATATATATATATATATATATATATATAGTGAGTAATGAAACTATATGTACGGCAATTTAGCTACACAGTGTTTTCTGCGTTTTATCCCCTTTTAATTAAATACTCACAATTATACGTAAAAGATTATATCTCCTTATAACATTTTATGTGGATACATGAAAAATTAATATATATATATATAAATATATATATATATATATAAATAAATATATATATATATATATACGTATATATATGTATATATATATATATATATATATATATATATATGCATATATAAATTAATAGATATATAACTAATAATAAAACTATAAATACGGCTCTTAGTAATAATAAGACACATCCTCCTGAAGACGGTCGAGAAACCGAAAGCGCTAAGGAATAGCCCACGATAAAACGTTAGGTGCCACACTCCACTAATGAAGACCAGAAAACCGACTAATCGCTCGCCGTGTCGACAAATTAACAATAGATATATCGAAGAGAGAAAACTCCGTGGTCTTCAACGACGCGTGTATAATAAATGTCTTGCTGCCGAAATATACATATATATACATGTATTTTATATATATATATATATATATATATATATATATATATATATATATATATATATATATATACAAAACTTTATATATATATATGTCTAGAGAAAGAGACATAGAAAGAGAGAGAAGGCAGACAGAGAATAAATAAGTATTAGTGTTTATGGAACGCTCTTCCTACTGACACGTAATAATTGCATACCTTCACTTGAACACATTTTGGTCACATATTTCCAAACGCTATTTGTGTGTAAATGCAAATAATAGTCCAACTAAGATTTTAGCACGGGATACTGATTCTTTAGGAATGTACATTAGTATCCATCATGTCATTAAGATAGAAAAATAGGAGATAAAACAAGAAAAAGGTTTGGTAAATAATGAAAATAATGACAGAAATACTCGACTCCGAGGCGAGATAAACATTATCCTTCAAACAAAATTAGTAGTCATTACTTCACTACAAGAGACGCTCATTAAATCCTAGAGATTAACTCTCGTCGTCGTAAGATCAGCATAGAAAAAGAGTGAATTAAATTCACATACAACGCCTTTTAAAGACCGTCTTATTTCACGTACATCAAGAATTCACATGGCGTTGACTATGTCTTTTTATCACATCGAAAACTTTTCTGTTGCTTGATTGACGCTAGATTTAGAGACGCACTGATTGAAATCGCGCACTGAATGTTTAAATTTAGAAACGGTTTGAGGTTTCCGCTTTAACTTTGCGGTTTGAAATAGAATTAAACTGGGGGAAATACTATCTCTTTTATCATTGAAAAACAAGCGTACAATGTGTCTAATAAGATTTCAAATGGAAACACATATGTTTAATATATATATATATATATATATATATATATATATATATATATATATATATACCGTATTTCTTAATTGGAAGAGTTTCCCAGCAGAGTGCTCAATTATTAATGCAAAAGTAAAATTAACTAGATAATTAATAAGAGCATGATATTTATTAATATTTAAAAAAAAAATTACAACAACATCCGGACCAAGGTTTCAGATCCGAGAAAATCGGACCTTCATCAGCGGAGTCGTATAGCTATACGACTCCGCTGATGAAGGTCCGATTTTCTTGGATCTGAAACCTTGGTCCGGATGTTGTTGTAACTTTTTGTTTAATATTAATATATATATATATATATATATATATATATATATATATATATATATATATATATATATGCATACACATATGCAAAATTGGTAAGCTTGTCTCCTTGTACTTTTTCTGTAGAAGATTAAAAGAAAGTTTAGGTCTGAGTTATTATTTTAATATCGATACGAATTAAAATGCAGATTAAAAAATAAAAAAATAAAGGATTATTACATTTAACGAACTCAATTACAGGTTGACCATATTAAACGGTTATCATTGTAACTATTGACCAGATAAAATGCTTTCCATTAAAGTCTTAATAGTAAAATACTCGTTTAATGTAATAATTAACACAATTACAAAATACTTATTTTAATCATTGTAATTTTTTTATTTTTTGTTTTAAAATCATAAAGCATCTTTATCATCAAATGAAAAAATGAACTAAAAACTAAAAATCTAGAGTAAAATTTAAGTTAAGTGACCACTGAAATGGCAGTATGTAACTATTATAATTTGTTTTCAACTTGATAAGTACTAAGTATAATTAGCGTGCTAAATGTATAAGTAATAAATAAATGTCAAATATTAAACATAATTGTAAGTTCTTAAAAAGAAGATGGCTTCCCAGATGTTACGACTGCAATATCTCCTTTTATGTCTAGAAGGCTGTTTACTCTCTCTCTCTCTCTCTCTCTCCCCACCTAATAGCTCACACCTTTCTCGACTATCTCTCTTTTTCTAAGTTTTAAACTCTTTCTATCCTCTCCTTTTCCTTCTCTCTCACTCTCATTGTCGTTCCACCTCTCTCTCTCTCATTGTATTTCCCCCTCTCTCTCCACCTCTCTCAATAATCTTCTTCTCGCGTAAGACATGATTCGAATGGTTTTCTAATAATTCAGTGCATATTTCTCATAAACCATTTTATTAATATTGAATATCACTCGGTTTACAATATAAATTCTATTGAAGCCATATCTCTTCCCAGGATTATTCTGTTTAGGTCTGCAAACAGCCAGTAGTTGCTAGAGAAGATTATGATAATAAAATAGGTGTGGAAGCAATTCGAAATGAAATTCATTTAGTTTTGCTATTACTTTGATCGACTTGTTGAACAGTGCATTATATTGGTAACATGGCACATTTCATTCGGTATGTGTTGCTTTTTTTGTAGGGAATTCTCGTTTAACTTATGCTATATAATATCCGTTATTCCTGATTCTACTTTCACCAAAGGAATCGATTAATAAACACCAGGAACATCCCTGAATACGGGGACATAAATTCTGCCTGTTGCTATTACCGTCTTTTATTGTTTACTTGGCTTACCCCTGCTGTTGCCTATCAACTAACTGCCGATTTAACTCAGGAGTTTGAGCCATTATTAAATATGAACACAATCTCCCCTTTTTGATGCATTCACACAGTTTGAAACACGCTCTGAATCACCAACTGTGATGGAAACGTTGCATCAAATTTGAACAACACTCAATGACAACATTTCATGACAAATGGTGAATAGACCGCTTTCTAATATTTTGAATTTGTCTGCTATATCAGGCACCATCAATTTACAGTTGACAAAAACGATTTATTGGATATTTGTTATACTTTCCGGAAAAATGCCGAATTTGGCCGAGGTGAGCGTTCAACATAATACGGATATGTACCATTTTCGTTCAAACAAACATACAATATGTTAACCATTGTTTCAGACGATGCTAAGTCTTACGAATTATTCGGAAGTCATTGCTTTCCTTATACAGCTTCATCAACACACGACATTCATAGTTTTTCTATTGTTTTGAAAATTTCCAAGAGTGGCTTCATTTTAAAAAAATACCTTGAAAATAAATCATCCGATTGAGCTCACATTTTGACATGTGCTATTTAAGTTTTATATAAATCATATGGGTTTTGTATTATTGGCACATTCTACAAGTTAGGGTCGACACTCATTTAGCGATTTGTTATCTTCCACAATATATTTTTCCATGTTATTCTACTCTTCTCTCTCTTCTTTCCCAATTTCTCTTCTTTCCATCTTCTTCCTCTGTCTCTGTGTCTCTTTAAATTGTTTACATCATTAGCACCTGACAACTACTTCTTATAATCACTTTTTCAAACCCGGTGCGCTCGATGGATTGTATAACAGCACGCACTGTGCACCTGTGCACTGATAAAAACAACCAAGTAAGAAGGCAAGAACTCAATATAACATGATGCAAACATTTTTATAAGTATACTCAATAAACCAACTCTGCGTCTATCAAATACGCGTGGTATATATATATGTATATATATATATATATATATATATATATATATATATACAGTATCTACAATAAGTGAGTACACCCAACGAATTTTTTTACTTTTTACTTCATAGAACTTTAATTTTTCGTAGGATTTAAATAAAACTCGATGTGAACATAGCCATGTAGTGGTTTAATAGCTTTATAAACTATGAAGGAACAAATATCTTTTCAATTCAAAAAAATTGAACAAAAACATTTGGAACAAGTAACAAAAAGTGAGTACATATGAGCATTTTAAACAAATAATCTTATTTTTAATACTTTGTATGGCCTCCATTGTTATTAATAACAGCAGACAACCTCCTAGGCATTGATTAGACTAGTTTATGACATGTGTCCGCCGGAATTGCGTTCCATTCACACTTGATGACCTCCTTCAGTTTGTTATTATTTCTCGGATTTTTCCCTTCAATTTTCCGTTTCAGATGCTCCCACAAATGCTCTATTGGGTTCAAATCAGGTGACATACTCGGCCATGGTAAGGTATTCACCCGTTTACTGTCTAAGAAAGCCTTCGTAGCCCGGGACGTGTCTTAGGGTCGTTATCCTCCTGGAAAACTCCACGTCTGCCAACACTTGTTAGACTTGGTAACATTTTGTCCTCCAATATCTGGCAATAGAGTTTGGAATCCGTTTTTCCTTCGATGAAAGCAAGTCGTCCAACTCCTTTGGCACTCATACACCCCCAAATCATTAATCTCCCACCTCCATGCTTTACAGTTGGCACGACACACTTATCCTTGTAAGCTTCCCCTTTTCGTCACCACAGACGTTTAACGCCATCTGATCCAAATAGATTTATTTTTGTCTCATCAGACCAAAAGATTTTGTCCCAAAACTGCATGTCTTTGTCTTTATGTTCATTAGCAAATTCATAGCGCTTCTTTTTGTGAGATGTTTTAAGCAGAGTCTTCCTCCGGGGCATGCAGCCTTTAAACCCGTCTTCATGGAGAATGTTGCGCACTGTCTGAGCACTCATAGTTACGTTTAAACTGTGCGAAATTTCTTCTGCGATGCTAGCATCACTCTGACGTCCGTTTCCCTCTATTAGTTGTTTGATGTGTCTCTTAGTTCGATTAGAAAACTTGATTTCATCGAAGGAAAAACGGATTCCAAACTCTATTGCCAGATATTGGAGGAAAAAATGTTACCAAGTCTAACAAGTGTTGGCAGAAAGTGGACTTTTCCAGCAAGATAACGACCCTAAGCACACGTCTCGGGCTACAAAGGCTTTCTTAGACAGTAAACGGGTGAATACCTTACCTATGGCCGAGTATGTCACCTTATTTGAACCCAATAGAGCATTTGTGGGAGCATCTGAAACGGAAAATTGAAGGGAAAAATCCGAGAAATAATAACAAACTGAAGGAGGTCATCAAGTGTGAATGGAACGCAATTCCGGCGGACACATGTCATAAACTAGTCTAATCAATGCCTAGGAGGTTGTCTCCTGTTATTAATAACAATGGAGGCCATACAAAGTATTAAAAATAAGATTATTTGTTTAAAATGCTCATATGTACTCACTTTTTGTTACTTGTTCCAAATGTTTTTGTTCAATTTTTTTGCATTGAAAAGATATTTGTTCCTTCATAGTTTATAAAGCTATTAAACCATTACATGTCTATGTTCACATCGAGTTTTATTTAAATCCTACGAAAAATTAAAGTTCTATGAAGTAAAAAGTAAAAAATTCGTTGGGTGTACTCACTTATTGTAGATACTGTATATATAAATATGTTTGCGTATATTTATTATTATAGTCAAACTTTCAAGATTAAAGCTAAAGAACATTATTTCTTTAAACTCCAGAGCATACATAATAAAAAGGTCCCTAAAAAATGTCCATAATATTTATATATAAGAGAGTGTTGATAAACTTATAATTCCAATAAAGTATCGTTATGAGTGTGTTTCGGTAGTGGTCTGTTAGGTATATATAATGTATTTGAAAATATCTAGATTAAACATTGAATTACATAAGCTGTACGTTTTTTTGCTATTAATATAAATAAAAAAACACACTTTCTCATGTATACTCACCTCTACTACTTGTCTGCTCTAATTTTCCTGCTTTACAATTTCACTTTTTCATTTACTCACTTACTTATCGAACTACAAATATTTCTAACATCCGAATCTTTAGCTTTCTTTCTTTTTTCTGGCGAATATAAAAGTTATCTTCAACATCACATCATCATTATCAGCATCCGCATCATCATCGTCATCATTGTTATCGTCGACATAAACGACAAACACAAAAACCGGAAGTCATCTTTCTACCCGCCTTTCATAACAGCACGGCGATGACGTCGTACCATCAAAGACGTTTATCAAATAAACAAAGACATAAGTTTCTTTATTCTTGTTTTTTGATGAAAAAAAAAATGACTCAGTACTGGTCACCCCTGAAGAAGAAATTTTATTCCGTAATCGATAGGATTAATGTAAGAAAAAATAATAAATTAATCTTGTATTGCTAATTTGGCTTATGTTTCAATTTTATTAACTTTCCATGCAATACTTTGAAACTTGAACGATAAACACACACACACATATATATATATATATATATATATATATATATATATATATATATATATATATATATATATATATATAGTCTAAAGAAGCTTTGAGTTATTTTAAACAAAAAGACAAAAAAAAAGGAAAATTCAGTTTAAATTCCCACAGAACCTAACTAAATCCAAAATAGTGCAGACTTAACATTCGTTGGAAAATTCATAAATAAATAAAATATATAATAGTAAGTAAATAAAATAAAAAGGGAGATTAAGTATTTAACAGTGAAACAGAAACAGGATACCTTAACGTAAGCATCTATATATATATTTATATATATATATATATTCTAGAACAAAAGTAGGAATCAATAGTGCAGACTTTTAATTCATTGTTTATAAACTTATTATTCAAATGAAGCATCGTGATGAATGTGTTTCGGCAGTATTCCGTTGGATATATATATATATATATATATATATATATTTGAAAATATTTCAATGTAAAATTGAATTAAAGACGCTAAACGTGTTTTGATATTAAAATTGTCGTGATAAATGAAAAACATTCGCATTCATTCATTTAGAAGTCATAAATATAAAACAAAATTTATGACGATTTAAAAAAAAATATGGTTCTACTTTTTTTATTTTTGAGCAGGGGTATCTTTATTTTTTGCATGAGGAATTTAAAAGTAATCTTCATAATCATCATTATCAGCACGAGCATCATCATCGTTGTTGTCGTTGTTGCCGTCGGTTTCACCATCAACAACAAAAACCAGTAGTCATCATTCGAATTTCAAAATAATTATTTTGAATGTAAAAAATATTTTATTTATTCGTTTTCCTTACTACTACTACTACTACTACTACTACTACTACTACTACTACTACTTAAAATACTACTATTAATACGAGTAAAACTATAACGTATATATCAGGACATTTTAGAAAAAAAGTAGAAATCAATTGCGCAGAATATGAATTTATTAGAGAGGGTTTATATAATTATTATTCAAGTTCAGAATCGTGATAAGTGTGTTGCGGTAGTGTACTGTTGGCTATATATCATGTATGTGAATCTGTTTTTAATGTAAAATAGATATTAATAAGCTTAACGTGTGTTGATATAAATATAGTGGTGATAAATGAAATACAACTTTCGGATTTTATCTTTTGCATATATAGGAAACATGGAAGCGTGTTGTGGCACGTGCCTTCTAGATTAAATGTTATCTATGACTTCACCCTTACCTCTTTGAAGTCGTCATCAACCGTACACGTTTATAGTATCCACTATCCCACTGTTTTAATTGATGGCGTCCCAAAAAAAGATGGCGTAATACACCGTGTAGACTTTTGATAATACTCTACTTATTATTCTATGCAAAATAACACATCTAATTTAACTTTAATTATTTATAACGAAGTTTGAGAAATGTTTTTCGTAAATAATAGCAGTATTTCAACAGACACCGGAACAACATAAGACTGTACGATAACAATAAACGATAACAATAAACTCTGTAAAATACAAAATTAAAGAATTAATTGTTACATATAGAAAATGAATAAAGAAACAGCACATAAACCCATTAATGATCACATTGCATTACACTGTAGCGTGGATCCTACTAGGTTAGTTTTGTGATGCGTATTAACTTCTACGTATCGCGTATTTGGTATATTAGATTAAGAAAAGGTGATTATATATTACTTTTGTAGTGCGTAGTTATGAAATCAGATATTTGTTATTTTTTTGTTTTAGTTTTTTTGTTTATATGAAAAATGAAACTTTGTATGGAAGCAAAGAGTTTCTTTTTTTGGTGTGTTCATCATGTTCTTGTAGATTTTAAGTCGGGGGTTCTATGTGTTGAAGTTTTGTTCTTGAAGTAGACACTTTCTCATATCATTCGTAAGTGCATTGAACGCCTTTTTCATTGCGTGTAGAGAGAAGCATTTTCAGTTCGAAATCAGATGGGGTTGACTCAAGTGTTTCGTCGCTATGTAAACGGTAAGCATAATTTTATTCTGGTATTTTAGCTTGGATCATATATAGAAGATGGTCGCATCTATGGAGGTCTCAGGAACTTCGCTAACAATTAATATGTTTAAAAAGGTGTCTATGTTGATGACAAAAGTATGGTAGGAATTAATAGATTGCCAGAGAATAACAGATTTATATATGTACACCTTTATAATAGATATAGTGTTAGAGAATTATTACTATATCTGTTTTAAGGTTAAACATTCTCGTTGTAGAAGGTTACAAATGAAAAGATTACATTCGTATTCTAAAGAAGTATATGTGTGTGTGTGTTTTATGTATGTCTATAAAAATGTGTTCAGTTAGCCTTGTAGCTAGTATGTATGTATGAGCTTGCCTTTTTTACTTAATATCATAACACATGTGTGTTCATTTAGTAAGAAGTGTAGTCGTTGTGTGTATGCTGCCATTTGCCACTGTGTGGATATGTATGTGAGTAAAGTGAAAGGTGATAAAGTGCACTATTGTTTTGTCTGAATGTCGCAAGATAGGTATTAACAAATGCACACATAGAGACCGTAGTAATCTACTGTCTACCTTGTTTTCTTTTGACTCGCTGTTTTGTCCGCAGAAATGTTGAAAAATTTAGTTCGTTATACTTGGATACCAGGAGTTGCCCTTTATGCGAGGTGAATGATTTTGGCGTGCTGTGATATTTACTTATCCTGTCAAAATATCGTATGGAGCCTTCGTTTGCGAGAAAAAATGTAATTGCTTGCTTAGAGATTGTTTGGTGAATGCCGTGTGTGTTTTCGATCACACAGGTAAAACACAACCTATAAAATTGAAACATGTGAAACATTGTAATACTTTCGCAGTCTTCACAAGTAACTAAATTATCGTTGTAATGTGTCATTTATATATGTGTAAACAACTGAAAAGGAAACTCATGATTATAGAAACTAGTTCACACCTTTACACAAACGCCGATAGGAAAAGGATAACAAGAAAAAGACAAATTAATCGATACGGAAGTAAGGATAAATAAAATGAGACGGTAAGTATTGCAAAGTTGTGTAACTAAGTTATTAAATAAAAATATTGTTTGGAAAGGGAAACAGGAAAATAACATATTTGCACAATACGGGACTGGGATCAAAGAGAAATGTAAATAATGTTCTACGTGAGAGAATTTCTGACGCAGATGACAACTATCTAAGCCGATGGTTACACAAAGAAGGCTTGATAATAAGAAGTGAAATTGTCTAACTTTGTATATCTGAATAAATTATGAGATGATTGAAATACATAGGAATACCCCACTGAATTTATTTGAGGATAAACACATGGGGAACAACGACAAAAAACAGGTAAAATAGTTCGGTCATACTTTTCAATTGTGAAAGTGGAGTTTCTATATGGGTTTGTACAGCATAATACTTTTTTTTAAATAGGCGAAGGTTAGAATATTTCAAGTATTACCTCAAAATGTTACAGGAATAAATATATTAATTGGCTGACTACGCATCGGAATAATAATGACTCATTTGAACGACGATAAAATTACAACTACTGGAAATTCATGCCTGCAACTTGATGGACAAGTCATGCATAGACTAGAGTTTACAAACAGATTGTGAAATTGATTACACATATGCGTATTATTTGGTAGTACTTATTGATTTTTATAACTCAAAGAGATTTTTAAAAAGCCATTTGGGTTTACTTTGATCAGCCTCGTAACTCTCGCTCCCCTTATTTTGTCCTTTAATGGTCGGAATCTATCCATCTAACACTTATCGTTGCCTAATTTTGATCGTGATTTTTTCAGCTCCTTACATCAAGTGGATTCATGCCTAATCTGTATCCATTTTCTATTAAAAAATAACGGTTTCATGGGTAGCAGTTTTGGCCCACCCTGCTTCTAAACGGAATTTGTGTCTTTCCAATCAAAATAGTGTATTGTAGAGCAACAAATATGAATTTATTCTTAGACACTGTTTATACACCTTAACATTCAGGGAGAGATTATCCTATTCAAATAAGCTCTAATATCGTACGCAACATCATGCACTTACTCATAAATGTTTGATAAATATAACCAAAAATAATAGTTTCTAATAGTTCACCCCGAAGCTTGATAAAAGAAGCGGTTAGCAAGAAAAAGTTTTATTAGAGATAGCGGAACTCGTGTTTTACTATATCAATTCACGCATCGCACAAACATGATTTAAAAGTGTATCTATGTTTTCTAGTCAGAAAGAGCACTATAGTCATATTTACGACTACAATCAAAATCATTCAAACCGTCTCCCGACGTCGTATTTGAAATAGAAATGCAGTAATATTATAGATACGTGGCTAACAGGACTTTGGTTTATATCCAGGATGAGTCGCTATCAGTATCCGTCGTCATCTGGTCGTCTATGCTTCTGCAGCTTATAAGTTTATGGAGAAGCCCAACTCGCTTAACAAAAACAACAGCCATAAACTCATATCTCATAGGGAGAGTAGAAAGTAGATCTTGAGTTTACTTTCGACAGTCTCGAAAATCTCACATTCCATGAGCGATATTTCTGACAAAGGGAGAATAATTGCTGTTTTATGGATCGGAATCTATCCATCTACACACAAATATTTGGCTAGTTTTTTTTTGTTACCTTAAAGTAGTATATTATGTTAGTTCTTTACATCAACTGCCTTCATGCCTTGTCTGGAACGATTTCTATAAAACAAAACACCAATACCTCCGCTTACCACATTTCTTTTTTAATTACATAGAAGTCTCCTTTTGTATGTCTACTTATCATTTGTTGATCTTTCCAAAACTGACATTTTTCTAGTTCTTAAACATTGAATTTTTTCCTTTTTTCTATATGAAGTAAATCCGTGTTTACTTAAAGCTTCCCACACGCATTCTTGAGGTTTCAAATTATCTAAAGCCACACTGCACATGAAATCAAATGACTGCCAGAGTTTGTTCCAAGTTTACAAATTACCTAACCATGAACGCATTTAGATGTATGGGCTAAGATTGTGGCAAAACATAATATTTATACAAATGTAAACGTTTAGATGAAGAAAAGCGTTAAAAATCCTGTCGAATCGTGTAATTATTTTAATGTAACGTTTAGGAAAGAAAAACAAAAGAAAACATTTTTATTTGTTTCTTAACGCATATTTACAAAAGGCCAACCATGATGAAACAACAATGTAGATGCGCGTGTTTTGAAAGCACATGAACCCTTGTTTGCACAAACAAAGCAAAACGTATGGCCACACATGTCCATGCAGGATATAGACATTAATTGTTGAATACTACAGTTTATAAAATCGAAATAAAGGAAAAATAAAAGATTTTTAGACAAATTTGATAGTCATATAAATTGTCTCAGATATACACCATCAAAAATATTTAATAAAAGAAAAAGTTCGAATCATAAATATCCTACTGTGCTAGTAGTGTGTTTGATACCTCGGGATCATAGAGGACTAGAACACACCAGACTATTAGAACGAAGTTGCATAGATCATGATAATTAGCGCCGAAGTAATCAATTTGAAAATCTAAAAGCTTCTTAAATAAATTGTAGGCCGTGAAATGTAAACTTGAGAATCATCACAGAGATATTTGAATCTCCGGCTGGCAGGAATTATTCTAACATGCCATCGCAATTTGTCCGCACAACGTAATTCATCGGGGTTGCGACTATGAAGTAAGCGTTGACCAAGTTTTGCAAGTCTCAACTACTCAACTTAAGATAATCGTCTGTTACGGGTGTCTCATTCTCTTCCTTACAACCTCTTTCTTACAGAAGAGAAGTTACTCGTCTTTCTCTACTCTATCGTTATTTTCATGGTAGGTGATTCACACGGATATAGGAACTTAAAAGTAAATCAAATATTACTAATAATATGAGCTCTAATCTGTAGTAGCCCTCCGTAAAACAATCACAACAAAAACAAGTCTACCAAAAAACAACTATAACTAATTATCCTGTATTCATCTGTGTGCATAACACCAAACGAAACTTCCATGAGCGAAGTACTTTCGGAAAACAAGCTGTCTGTCGAACACTATGACAGGGAGCTGCTTCCCAGCTGAATACAACATGGTTGCTTTCAAGTTCAATATAATACATTTTTGTTGAGCCGTCTTCTGACATGATCAAACTCTGCCCAGTTTCAACAATCGTTACCAATTCTGAGGATGCCCACTTATTGAAAGAAAACATAAACCTTTACCCTAGAGTGCCCTTTATAACTGCGCGGTATTATTGGTTTCTCCAGAATTTTTTGCATACGCAAAAGCGATAATTATTTATTAAAATTATGTTTGAAACCAATTAAATACAGGAAACTGAACATTCTCTTCTTATATACAAAGTACAGTAAGTGTTTTCCTATGTTGGCGATTGATAGCTTACTTAACAGACGTTTCATATGTAACATGTTCGGTTAATCGGGTAGGACACATATAAGACCGTGTTATTAGACACAAGAATTTATCTTCCGATTGCAATTTTAGATATTCTTATTCAATCCTAATTATTTTGCTGCTTTTTGGGGCATCTGATTACTGGGTTATTTCAAGATTACTTTTTAACTACATGTAATGTTTATTCATTGAAATACATTTAATAAACACACGTTATGAAAGTGTCTTTGTTTTACATTTACTTTTCTAAAAGTGGAGATAATAATAACTAAGAAAATAATTGAGCTATAGCGAAATACATATCACATATATATAAATATATATAAATAAATATATATATATATATATGTATGTGTATATATATTATTATAGCCAATAGAAATCATATACAAATAAACGAAACCTTAATTCGCGCTGTGCCCACAGGGCAAACATTTTTAATTTATTCACTGACCAGTGTCAGTCTCCCATACCATCAACATAATCAATGTTCGTCTATGTTTAAAAAAAAATCATTCATATATTTCTTTAATATCAGTGGTTAGAATATGATATCTTGTACACTTAGGCCATTGAGGTGCAGTGCACTATAGTTGCTAATTTCTAAAAGCTGTTTTAAAATCCTTAATTACAGACGCGAATTGCTTGAATTAATATATTAAGATATCAGTGTTTATTTGCGATTTTACTGCTGATATTATATTACTATATCATCAGATAATTCTTTGCAACAGAGGTTTTTTCTTCGGGTATTAATCTAATGCTGCAGTAATTAACGAGCGAAGGAATATGTTTTGGCAGGTGAAAATAAGCCAGATTACGGTAAGTACATGTTGCAATGTCTAAGGTAGTTTAACGAATTCGTTTTTGAATAGAAACATTGTTTATAGTGTTTTTTTCTTTTTGAGCAACAGATTATAAATATCATATACGGAAATATTGGCGAGTATAGAATCCTTCAATGTTGATAGAGATTTGCTATTACGAAGTTAAAAGCAATACATAAAAATCAACGCGATTGAAATTCAACACTAGCAAAATAGAGATAAGATATATATATATATATATATATATATATATATATATATATATATACCTGTGTTATGTGGTTATAATCTTTAAAAAAAAATTCATTTAAAAATTATGTAAAAACTAGCTTTTTTATTCCGTGATTTATTTATTAAAATAAAGGATAGGGTGATTTTTTATATTATTTTGTAAAAAAAAAAACAAACAAACACATTTTACAGCGTAATTAAATACTTGTGACTTCACTGTATTTTGTTCTTTTTAACGTACATTTTACTTTAGGTACACCTTCTGAAACAATAAAATAACTTCTAGTTAAAAACTTTCTTGTATTTATCGAAGAAAGTTTTAATATTTTGTTTTCTCAAACGTTTCCCTGCGGTTACCTTTTACTTAAAATGTAATGTGTGTATCATGTAACTTGAAACGTAAACAAATAATGTAGAAACCGTTGTGGAATGTCGACTAGTACTTATTATATTATGTTTGTCTGTTGTAACTTATAGACTAAATATTACTCGACAGAATTAACTTACTCTTGAATTAATCAATTATTGAAGTCTGTGTTTTAATGAGATTTAATGCGTATACTACATGTAGTAGATGTATTATTATTTTTGCTAAAACTTGATATTCTTCAAAATGATTCGGTATTATTACACCAAATGACACCAGAGTGTGTTCGAAGACATAAACTTGACGCTACTTCTACTATTATTACTTCTAGTAACCATCCTACTACTGTTACTACTGCAACACAAACAACACGGACTATTTTTAAGATAGACCAAACATATTTCGCAAGATTTACCATGAATGTATTATGAATAAATACACTTGACAAAACAAATTCAATCGCTTCCGGTCGCACAAAACAACGCGTTAATACCCACATAAAATTCAATATAAAATGACACAGGCAAATAGCAAATGTAAACGTTGTGGCCAACGGTACTTTGAAGTAAACCAAATAAAATTCACTGCAATAAGAAGCTCTAACAGTATCATTAAATAAACGTGGTAGTCAATTGGGAGCTATTCAAAATACTTCAGTGAACACATAACAATAGCACAAACACAACTTTATCGCTGATGCTATTTTTTACCTGTATAAATGTTAGGTGTGTACATACATATGGGTACTTTTCTCAATTTTTTTTTTTTTGGGGGGGGGGTCCGATCGAAAAACTCTCTTACATTTGCATAGTATAAAACCTACTGCAGAATCTAGTAGGTGATGATCTCTTCTCTATCCTAAAGTCATTTGAACAGAGAATATATATTGTTAACATCGCATATATATATATATATATATATATAGGAGAGAGGGATAGATATTATATATATATATACATATATATATATGTATATATATATATATATATATATATATATTTATTATTTCATGTATCCACATAACATGTTATGAGGGCTATAATCTTTTATACATCAATTTTCCGCATTGTAGCCCGACAATTCCCCACGGGAATAAAACGCGGAAGCCTCTGTGTAGCTTAATAACAATAAATGTATTTTCATAACTTACTATATACATATACATATATATATATATATATATATATATCTATATTTATATATATATATACATATATACATATACATATATATATATATATATCTATATTTATATATATATACATATATATATATACATCTCTCTCTATATATATATACATATATTTATATATATATATATATATATATATATATATATATATAAATTAATATACAAGTAAATAAACATAGGTCTTACTGATATAAGTGATTATATATCTGTATGTGTTTCTGCGCGCAAAAAAAGTCTTTCCATAATATTGATACACACACACACCCCCACACACACACGCATATATATATATATATATATATATATATATATATATATATATATATATATATATATATATATATATATATATATATATACATATATATATACATATATATATATATATTACTGTCTTTTTTAACTGTGTTTATATGTGTACTTGTGTGCACTAATTTTGTGTCTTCAAATATTATTAGTAATATTTGATTTACTTTTAAGTTCCTACATCCGTGTGAAATAATTTTCCTCGGCAGATGTTCCTATTTTGGGTCAGACAAGCAAGTAAATCAATAATTTTACGATTAATTAACACATTTATAGTATTGGCAATATAACCTCTGAAGCAAAAAAATAAAGATTAATGTATACATTATCGCATAAATACATATATATATATATGTGTGTTGTTTATGCTTAATATAATCGATTATATGTTCCCGCATCTTAATTTATTATCGTCATATAACTCTTTGATGTTATCTAGACGGTGAAAGATTCAGCAACTTCATATTCCGTTACATCTTTGCATGCTTAACGATGTTTAAAGGAATTCAACAGTCTTGTTTATTTTAAAAACATATACATTTCGCTTGAATCTATTAGTCTGAAAGCACCGTAAGTGACGCAGTAAATAATTAGGCTGTGATTTCTTCGCAGCCGGTTATACAACCGACACATAAACGGTCCGGGATTTAAGAGAAACACTCATACAACGAGCATACTTACAGCGACATTTCATACACAATCCGTAAATACAAATATAATACATTCAATAGTATTAAACTAGAATCTAAACATAATATAGGAGGTAATTAAGTGATTCCTCTTATTTAAACACGCTTGAGCTAAACGTTACTTGATAGCCAAATGTATTATATACTATTAATAGTAGGAACGTGCAAAAATGGCGCCTTCCTGTACGGACTATGCTTATTAAAAAGCGCTTATCATTAATTATTTAATTAGTTTCCGTGTAAACTTTGATTGTGTTTGAAAGATAAAAGCCTTAACTTTATCTCTAAACGAAAAAAACTGCATATTTACGTGTGAAAAATAAATTATAATAAAATATGTAATTACGACGGTCAAAAACCCCAAAAATTCAATGAATTTTGAACTTTGAAAAAATAACTTGTAAAAATCCCTTAAAAGATAAATATAAGTTTTTGAGACCTATTTCAAAGATAATTATTAAATTAAAGGCATAAGACACTGAATTAAAAAAAAAAATCCCAATGTTGACTAAAAATTAGCAAAATTATCCCTTCAAATGTGATAAATGAGTAAAATCCGCCATAACTTCATCAGAATAAGACGTTGTTTACAAATTGACATCGCTATGCAAAATATATGGAAGACAAAAAATGTCATAATTCATCATTGTTAACTTTATATATAAAAATGTAATAATAGTTTATAGAAGTTGAAAAATTATTATCCATTAATTTCTTTATTCTTTTAAAGGTTATAAACAAATTTAAGTACCCTTATTTTGTTATAATAAAAAAGGGAAATGCTTATTTAATTATTTGTGAGTGTACGCAATTATTTTTAACTGAAAAGGTTCAGATTTTAATTTAGTAATACTCTAGCATTATTGATGACATCTGTTTACCAATGTTTTTCCTTAGAATTTGAAATAAAACTATTTTTTAAATGTTAAAAATATTTTTACGTTACGAACTGCGTCAATTTTATCAATTTTTCTTACATGATTTAAAACTTTAATTACTCGATTTATTCTTTACGTGTCGTAACGATAAATTAAATTGATTCTTTTAAAAATAAAGTGTTTTTATTTTTTATTTTAAGTGTGAAAAAGTAAATTAAAGTCAATGACTACACTGACAATTTATTCATTGAAAAAAGTTAAAACAGTTATTTATTGATAAACAGAATTCAATTTTGAAAGAAAATGTCATGTTTGAATTCTCTTTATTTATTAATAAATAATTGTTTTTTACTTAAATATTTATAAATGAAAATAAGACAAAACAAATACAAATCTTTCTAAATAATTGACGATGAATTGTGAAATGAACGAAATTGTTGAATATCTAAAAAAAAAATGTTGCGCTGTAAAAGTGAGTGATTGTTGGAAGGCTAATCCCACCTGGTTATTACAGAACGGGGCTACCATACTAATGAAAGTTCATCGTTAGTAGAAATTATTAAATCTTTTAAATTCTTTTTTTCGTTAAGTTCCTGGATCTCAAATTTGTGATTTTTTTATTTATTTTAAAGGTTATAAAAAAAATGTCTTGCGCTGATGATGCCACGTTCATCTATGAAAGAGAAATATAATTATGTCGCATTTTTTATTTTTCCAAAAACTCTAATCATTAAAATCACATGAAATATTTTTTGCAATTATATTATTTTTTCAGTGAAAATATTGATTAAACAATGCTTTATTCAATAATAATATTGCTAATTCAAAAAATTAATTTTTCTTCGAGTTATAGTGATTTTATTAACACGGCATTTACTGGCCTTTTTCGTAATATATACGAAATATTTAGAAAAAAAAATTAATTGTTCACATCTACGATCCTTTATTTACATAAGCAACAGTTAAAAAATCATGCATTTTTTTTATTAATATATAAAAATATAACTTTAGTAAAGGTGTATTTCCTTTTAAAAAAATAATACATTTTCACTAAGTTTTTAAGAAAATAATGGTTTCATTATATTCCGTGATTGTTGATTAATAAATATTGAAAATTTCAGTAACATTGGTTGATTTCCTGAATTTTAGTGTATTTCTAAGTAAAGGGGAGTCAAAATGTTTTTTTCATTTTGGGAATCGGCCATTGATTTTGCATGTACCTAATTAATAGTATATATATATATATATATATATATATGTTTTAATATATACATATATATATATGTACAATATATATATATATATATATATAAATATATATGTGCATATACATTATATATATATATATATATATATATATATATATATATATATATATATATATATATATATATGTATGCATAATTTATTTAATAAATTATACGGTACCAATTTCAGAGTCGTACCGTGGTCTTATCAAGATGGAGTGACTTTTCAAATTTTTAAAATCGTCTATATGCCATAAGGAATCTTCAATGCTTCGAAATAAAAACAATAGGGGAAAATAGCGTTTACATTCACCGTTAGACGGTGCATTGCTGAAGCGTCCATTTTTAAGAAAGTACTGGTGTTATTTCAATTCCTCTTTCGCTTCGTTTCAAGACGCTGAAAATTACTGACAGACTTATATATATATATATATATATATATATATATATATATATATATATATATATATAAAGTAAGTATGTTTATTAGTGTATACATTTTTATGTACATGATACATTTCTTCAATTGATAACCGATGATTATCAATTTAATATTAAGCGAAAGGTGTGAAAACGAAGTGGAAACCTTTTGTAAAGATTAATATACATCAGATTCATATGAAATTGTAACAATAGATATTTGTTATCATTTAATATATATTCCCCCTGGTTTCACTTTATTTTGAGTAATTTAAAGGTGTTATAGGCATTCAAATATGAGCATTAATGTTATTTTAACATTCAAATATATCAGACTTGCATTTAATTTGATCTGTTTTATTTATATTTTTTCTTTCATAAAGGGACATGAACAAATATTTTGTCTGAGAAATGTATTTTAACGTACTGTGACAGATATTCTTATTATCTATGTATCTATCTATCTATCTATTTGTTTATATATATATCTCTCTATCTATCTATCTATCTCTCTCTCTCTCTCTCTCTCTCTCTCTCTCTCTCTCTATATATATATATATATATATATATATATATATATATATATAATGGCCTGTTATTTGATTAGGGGATGCTGAACAATATCTAAGATTCTTGTAAAAACAAAGAAATATTTTTTTTTCGTAATTATATTCTTTCCACTTTACTTTCCTTAGTTTTTATTTTAATCACTTTGATATCCCTATGTTCAAATGTATATATATATAAGAGTAGGCCTAATTATTTTCTATCTGTGTCCCAAATTTCATAAACATATTTTGTGAATTATTGGAATCCATAAGTGCAAGTTATCAACTCAAATTGTGGTGTATAAATGTATTGCTTTTCTTCCGGAAGGAATTTTTTTTTTTAAAAGAGTGCCTCGGAAGTCTTCATAGACATGCATTTCTTTTCTCATCACGAATGTCTATTTTCGGAGAGTTTGATCGGACCTTAAAAACACTTCTGTGATAAACTACAGAACAATATATGTATTTTTTCTCTTTCTCTCTCAGTCTCTTTCTTCATCTTTTCTTCTTAATGCTCAATATTATATGCGACAAAATAAGATGCCCAATATTTATATACGACTAAAAAGCAGGTTTATGTTCGTACGTATGCATCGCCCCCATTTCTTTTTTTGAAAAATGGCAATGCAAAAGAGTATTTTGTTTATAATTAGTCTTATACCGTTGAAAAACAGAAAAACTAGAACTAAAATATATTTTCTTGGTCTACTGGCTAGGATGAAAGTGTAGTACATTTACCGTTGAAAGATGATAGAAAAATATTGTGGGGTTGCGCCCACGTATTGCCCCCATAGAATGAAAAATGCTTATCATGGATTTTGAGATAGACCTCGTCACCATATATATTATGGAACTACATGAACCAAAGTATTTAGCGAAGTATATTTAAGTATAACAATGGTTATATAATTGCTCCTCTGTTTACGTCGGACGACCATAGTATTGAACTATTTTCATGCACGGCAATAATATAAAACAGATGGATGATACAACTGTTGAATTGCCACGAGCCGGGTTGGTTTACTATGGCTCAAACAGCAGTAAAATGATTTGAATTTTTCAACATTTGAACATGTTACTATAAATAGTTTACATTGTGAGTTGAAGGACGATATTAAAAGAAGGAAAACACGCATACACATATATTTATTGTTTGTTTTGTTTATTTAGTTATTTTATTTTCTTAAAACATGTATTTTAATTTTTCATTTTTTTAATTATTTTGTTTTATTAATGAGATTTTTTTAAAAGGAAGAAAAAACATATTTGTATTGTTTTTTGGTTTTGTAATTATTTTCTTTTCTAAAACTTTTATATTATATTTTTTATTTTTCCAATTAATTTTATTTTATTAATGGGAGATTTTTTAGAACGATATAAAAAGAAGAACACATTGACATAACCGGTAAGCTGATACTGATTAAATTACAATATTAGTATTGTTGTTTTCTTTACAATATATAGCATATTAACTATTTTATCTTTGAAATATATAACATATTAAGCATTTTATCGTGAGCGTCCACATAATTATTTCTGGAAAATATTAAACCGCTTCTGAAAACTTAAGTAATATGTGAATAAATTTTTAATAATCATTAAGGATATCATGTTGTTCAATATTTACACCCTACAGATAAAATATTACTTTTTCAAAACAGGTATTCTGAGTATCGCCTTGTACTACGAATATAATGTAAAAAATTATTGCACATTAACTAAAGTATTTTATTTACCTCCTCTCCGGGTGTGGGTTTTGATGAAAGTGTTTATGTGGAACGAACTGGATTCGAACCCGGCACACCCAGACCCTCAGTCTGCATCGTTTACCACTTATCCACCATGATGCATATTTTGTTAATTTACATTATACTAAAGTTCTTATAAACCCATGAAAGAAAGAACATGACACATGTAAATTTAAATCGATTATAAGTGTTACTTTTACTTGTACTGAATGATAAACACATGGACGCATTTTGATAGAATCAATATTGTAATATAATACTAATCATAGTGCAATCTTTAAATACATTTCGAAACACTGAATATGCTTTAAGAGATAAACTTTGATTCACAAACGGTTAGTAAAAGAGCAATAGATGAAGAATAAGAAAATATAAATGATTGAATAATCTGATGGAACACGTCAATAAATGTTTATAGATAAATCATTTATTAATATCTTATAAAATCGAGTTTATTTAAGTAAAATTGTTTAAAAAGTAACGCTTATCAAAACTATTTAAAAAGTTGGAATGCAAAAGACAACAAATCACATTTCTGATAACAAATCAATTTGACTTCTAAAGACAAATATTTGAAATCGGAAATTAAACCATAAAAGCTTATTCTAATTAAAAGCAACAACATAATACAAATATCACATTAATTAAACAAAATTGTGTGTAGTCTGTTAGATTCATGAAATGCTACACTTTGTATGGCGGTAATTTCAGAATTTAAAAAATTGTGTTCATCACCTCTTTAATTCGAACTCTTTAATTGTGTATACACGTGTATTATCTTGTTAGTATTTTTTTAAATATTTTTGTTAGCACGGTAGTTTATATACTATCTATTTCGGTCATTAGAAATTGTAACGTGTGTGCTTTGATTATTTTGTCCTTTATCAACAAAGTTCTAGGAGATGAAAAATAAAGTTAATGGAGACGGTTGAGTGCGTAATTAAAACATTATTCATAATTAAATGTTATATTTTGAGTAAATAGAAATGATAATAAAGAAAATAAAACAAAGAAAAAATGTCATGTAAAATACACATTTCATGTCATGTTAAATACATATTTCACGGGATGAAAAACGTAGGAAATATTAGAAAAAAGAAGCAAAAAAGGAGAAAATATACTGCAAGTGATTTAGATGAAAAAATATTACATACGTTTTGAATAAGTGCATTGAGTAACACAGGGACAACATTATTAACAGACAGCCGAAATAAAAACCGAATATACTATGTGTTACACTACAGTGACTAAAAACCCCGGTGAATCTTTGCTTCACATCTGTTGCTATCTTTGTTTTCTTCAGGCAATTTTACTTATAAACACGTTGGTTCTCACAATGTCAACAATAGAACTTTCATGATTCTTATTAAATTATATGAAATAATCAAATAAAGAAATTAAATAGAACAATTTAAAACTTGAATTCAAAACGAACCAATTAAAAAAAATGTTTTTTTCAACTGAAATAAATGTTATTTACTTTTATTTTTCATTATTTCTACCTTAGTTACTGCAACTCTTTGAATAAAACTATATCTGACTCGTAATTGATATGCTTACATTTACTGTGTTTCGATTGATATGTGTTGTGATGGGATAATCTGACTTCCTCATTCCTGTAATAGATGGACTCGTAGGACTACAGTTAGCAGTCGAGACATTCAAGTAATGACACATGCAGTCTTTACATTCTGTCTTACATATTCTCTAGGCGGTCTGCTCTATTACATAGTTTGTATTCTGTTAACATATCTTGTTTGTACAAGATAGATATATCCGGAAATAAACCTATTATTTTAAAGACCTTCCACACGGATTAGTTATCATTATATCTTCAAGAAGATATATCAATATGTACTACCGTTTTTTTTCAGGTGTACCATACATTTCGTTCGGAAACAATGATATCTAAATTCGGGACAGCACGCTAACAGACGACCTCATACACATAAGTATCTATTTTCCTGATAATAATTGTCTGAATGAAACATGTACATAATAGAAAAGTATCCGTAGTTTATACTCTTATGTTTGATATATATCTGGTTTCATTGATTAATCAGTATTGTTTTTCTTTATAGAAACCATGAAACAAACTACATGAGAAATTTAAGAATGAACACATCTGTGCAGTAACGAAAACCTCGTGGCAGTTGACATTTCGCGGATTTATCAAAATATTCAAATAACATACTTAATGTTGATCATTTTAACCCTCCATATATATATATATATATATATATATATATATATATATATATATGCTGTACAAGATTTACACCCTACCTTCTAAAATAGAGCATTGCTGCTATATTTTGTCGTAAGATTCTCAAAGCATTCTTTTTCGCTTTTACACAATGACTAATTACATTTTAAATCTAGTGAGTAGTGATCTTTTCCGATATTTAAAGTCAACTCTCTTCTCTTCATTGTTATTATTGTGAATGATGTTTAAAGGTAATCTTATATCTGTTTCTGGTAAAACATCTCCGGCTAGAACTCATCTGCTTAGATGTACATAACTATATTTTATACAGAAAGCTCTACTCATATATTAAGAACTTTTGGGGTAAGAACTGTTAGACACACACAACCACAGACACGTACACACACTCACGCATATATGTATATATATATATATTTATATATATATATATATATATATATATATATATATATATATATATATATATATATATATATAATCATATATATTATAATATCCATACGTGCATAATATAAATATTGAAATATACAAACATTAATATATTTTAAATGTGTTTTAGCTTATTTGAAAATGAACCTATATAAATAGTGTGTATACAATTGTCTCGAAGCCATTGTTTTCCAGAAACTCTATTATAAATAAGAGAACATTATGAGGTATTAATATTGCTTCTGTAATACGAAATTCACAACGAGTAAGTAAAAATAAATTGAAAAATGATCATAAAAACCTGTATGATTTATCGTTTTTACAAGCCGATAATGTCAGTGTTTTATATATAAAGTGCGTTCATGTTTTCTCAATTAACTGCCAGGGCTTAATCATTCTCGTACTAGCAAATCAAATGAATACTAACATAATTTCTTAGGTTACAATCTGTACATTTTCTAGAACTGATTTGTAACTTTTTTAACAGAAGAGTAAGAAAATGTAAGTGAAGAATTTTCGGAAATATATATTACGTAATGCCACTCCGTCTGCGTGCCTCTCGTTTGTTCTCTTTCTCTCTTTGTCGCTTTCTATACTTCTAGATCTATCTATATCCTTTATTTCTCCTACATAACACGACAGAACGTCCGTATTTGAGTATCTGCCAGTTTATAGAAAAGCATACAAGAGAGTGTAACTTAAATCTAAAAGGGTTTCTACGTATCTTCGATGAACACAATGGAAGTCGTCTTTTACAACATTTTGCACATTGAATAGGACATTTCTTACGAGTGTAATCGTAAAAAGCGATTGAACAAATGCCTAGATTGCTCAATTATAAAAGGTTCATACTAAAACACATTGAGTGTACGATTTTGATTCTTCCCTCTAAAACCACCTTAGGTCTATACATGCCATATCTACGATAATTCATTGGTTAATGTAAAACACCTTTTGTTTCATCGCCATTAAATCGTAAACAGATCATGAAATGAGGTTCAAGATTCTCATGAATTGATTGACGTTAACTTGGGCATAATCCCACAGATAATAATACGGGGGTTAAAGGACTGATAATTTCAAAACCGATTCAGGATCACACCTCCTACTGATAACCCCTTCAACAAGTATATCTTTATATCATAGAACGTGGATGGAGCAAAAACAGTTGGCAATTAATGACTGACGCTTGTTGTAACACCCAGGCACAAACTAAAGTTTTGTAGTACCATATATCGTTGATTTAACAACGTATTCCTAGTTTCATTAACGATTCTATAAGCTGTGTGTTTATAACCAAGAAGGATAGAGAATCAAGTAAATTCAAACCGCTAAAAAGTTAAAATAAGAAAAACTAGCCGGCTTGTTAATATTTTGTGTGATATATGTCGTATTAATAAAATGTTTCAAGTGCTAAACAAAATCAAATAAAAAGAATTGTCCGAACAATTCTCTCCATCTTGTTTTCATCAAGATGAAGTCACAATGCGCCTTAATCCATCTGTAAACTGAAGTGATAATTTTCGAGTTTACTTTACACGTAAAAGTGATAATTATAAAACGTACGTGATATCCTTATAAAATATTATGTCGGTTTCATTTAGAAAATGTAGGCAATACACTCTATTTTATCTGTAACAAGCTGTGTTGATTTCGTTTAAATGTGTATGAAATAAAACACCCAAATTATCAATGAGGCAGCAAAAATAAAGAAAATCACGTTCTACCTTTTCTATCATTCTGTCTACGTCTTTTCTTTCTATTTGTCATAGCGATTTCGAATGGCACAACATACGTGCACAAGTGCCAATCTTGATAAGTAGATAGAAATGCATCACATTTTATTAAATGTAAATAAAATATTAGTTGCTTGGTTCGAGAAGCCATACTATCCTCATCGCGGTGAAAACAAATTAATATTAAAAGGAAACTCGTCCATCACTTATACTTGGCTGACATTTTTAGGGTGACACTCTCTCACTCTTTCGATAAGTTTACAGTAACAGGTTGAGAGCTGAGACAAGTGTAGATACATCTTCAAATAGGTTCACGTCTAGAATGGATATATTTGTTTGCATTTGGTTTCATTAATAATAACCTCTTAGTCAGTAGTGCCACACTGAAAGGACATACATATTATAAACAATTACTTGTGTATGATTACTTGAACACAAGTGGCTATTTACCTGTCGTTATAGAGAAAAGCATAATTTTGTATATACAAAAACAAGTATTTATTGCATGTTTTAAGAAAGGGGATATAGTTTCAATTTTATATAAACGCAGATAATTTGGAACATCAAATCACATTGCTAACGCAATGTGGCCAATCATAAACAGGCATGCTAAGCTGTCAACCGCTTATTCGCAGAGGGAACTGGTCTTTTAGAAAATATTATGAAAATAAAAAATTCTCTCTAACGTCGCCATCTTACCAGATAGTATCTGTCTTTTTCCAATACACCACTCATCACAAGGGAATAACAACGGACCCCAACACACATATACTAATACTCATACAGCGTCTCCGTTTGGCGTGACTGGATTTCCACGTTAAAGCGACCTTGTATAACATTCAGTTTTGATGTTAAGTATGCTATCTGTTAAGCAGTACAGATTATACATTTCACTGTCTTTCCCGTTCTTGTAACAGTGTATGTTCGGGTCGCGCTATTTGTTAGGTTCGTTTCTTCATTGCATCTCTAGTGTAGGCATTGTTGTCACATCAACAGGAACACCAACACACTTTTTTAGCGCTACATTACCCATTATGTGTGACAGAATGTTTGACATTAAACTAATTTTTAGAGAGACGGCTCTTTTCATCATGTTATAATTGACTGCATAAAAAAAACAGAAATACGCGATAATTTAAACATTTCTTGCAGGACTATTAAGCAGATGTACGCGATAAATATTTTAATGAAAATGAGTTGAACAGATCTCGCTCAGGCTGAAAATGTAAACGCATGAACATTCTCCTGTGCTCATGATTTTTGAAACTCCAATGAAGTTGCGTAAAAAAACGGATGCAAATAATTACACTGTATCGGCAATTTTCTCCCTAAAAAATGCATCTGGCTTTATAACTATCGACGGTTGATATAAATATTATAATACCGAATAAAAATACTATGGAGTGTAATCTTTGCTGAAATCTGATCATAATTGTTAAGAATGTATTTTCAAATCTAAGAAAGAATTACCGAAAGTAACGTTATCTCTTATATTAACATAGCCTATATAGCTATATGGCTTTTCATTTTGATATTTAAAAAGGTGGTATTTTTGCTGAATTTACAAAGTTCACATGCATTGCCAGATGCAGTCCTAAACCGAACTGTTTACAATGACAAATAACAGAAATAATTGGTAAGCGTAAAAGGCATACAAAGGAACTAGACACAAACTTTCGATAGCAGAAAGTGTAATTGCTAATAAAGTGGTCGTAGTACTATCATAAATATGCAGAAAAGGCATAATGAAAAGCGTACACAACGATGTATATTGCGGAAGACCCGAAACACAGGCACGTTTAAACCTTCAAGCTTGGTGGTCCGGATATCCTAGCGACATGGAAGATTAATACTTCACTCAATAATTTCCGGGTCTAACTAATAAAACAGTATATTAAAGACAAACTTACATGTCATTTATCAACATAATCTCTTACTAATATGCGAAACCAATTCCAACGCTTCTCTAACAATATGATATATTTTTTGAAGAATGATTTGTTTTTAGCCTAAAATTGCGTATCGGTTTCCGATATCACTTCTCTATTGAAGTGACACAAGTTTCCCTGGAGCATTTTGTTAATGTTTGAAACCAGCAATAGTCGCTGGACTTAGAGACAATATAGGTGCGGAAGTGCAATTTAAAGTGCAATCCGTGCAGTATTTTTTATCGTATTTTAATCGACTTCTGACGCCATGCATTGTCTTATGCTTCAATTGTGGTCGTTGTTTAACAAGTTCTTATTTCTAATGCACAACAAATGCTATATAACATTCGTCTGTAATGGTTCTTTTTTCTTCGGTAAATACAATTACCTCCGCATCTAAAACTATTAAGTCGGACACTTTGTCTGCTGATGTTCGCGCTTTTGTTCCTTTTGGCAGATTTCACGTGCTGCTATGCCCACAGCTCATTGCAAATCTTACTGCATAATAAAGTGATTGATCCATGTGGCATCCATGTTCATATATTGACGCAGAAACTTTATTTTGTTTTGTTAAAATAATTCAACATAACGCTCTTAATCGTCAACGGCCTTTGTTTTTAATCGACTGTGAGCAAACGTGGTATTCACATTAAGAGAGCTCTAGCAACGTTAAATGTCTATGCACTTATGTTAATACACTGGCTGTTCTGGTCTTTAATTTTACTGGTATCTCACGAAATTTTAATTTACGATCGGCTATTCCGAGTTTTTAATTTTTTTTATTTTTAGTGTTTTTTTATTTATATAAGTTTCGATGTGTGTATATGTTTATAATCGTGTATGTATAAGATCCATTCTTTAATAAATTAATAGATCATTATCATTATTGCAATATAACATTTAGATGTAAGAGTTGGTTATCAGGCCATATTTGATTCAATGAAGTTTATGCAAATCGTGCAAAAGGAAAATGACATAATTTTGTGAAAGTTTAGATATCTCTGATTCTGTAGAAATCTTAAGAATAGGTATTAAGTATCAAGTTATAACTATTCCCAAAGTGTTAATTTCTTTTAAGTATTTTAAGTGTTTTAAGGTGCACACTACTGGCTACTCTGGTGCCCCCTCGACGTAAATGCACTAGACCAACTCAACAATCAACTAAATTTCATTCATTCACTGTGGAGGTCCCCAGATGCCGGATAGCCTTCTACTCAAATAGCTTCTTTTCCTCGTGCTGCTGGCCTCTGGAACTCCCTCCCTTCCCCCTGTTTCCCGACAGTACTGACATGCAGAAATTTAAAACTAATGTGAACAGACATCTCGCTGCGCAGATCCCAATTTAGGCTGACCCCACAACCTTCTCCCCTTTTCATCTTCTCAGTAGCCCCTTACGTCTACAGTGGCGGCCTGCCTTGTTGTGGGTGAACCATGTTAAAAAACAAACGAAAAAAACACTATAGCACAAACTTCCCACATTAAAGTTAAAGTATACTAATTTTTCATTCATTTTGCATTAAATTTATCCTATATCAATTAGACACCAAGTAATCAAGGTTCTGTGCATTCAAATATCATATTAAGACCCGTCAAACTTAAGCCTTATATTTCAAACATTTTCCAGAACCAAAGACATGTAATTATTTTTTATCAAAATTTGAAACCTATTTCTCATCTAATTTTAGTAACAATATATTTTTATTTTAATATTTGTAAGAGTGATGAAGTTAGTGCACAACTATTCTATTCGAGGAATAAATTTTACCCCTCTTTGGACGGTTGCTCCTCTAGTTCATAAGCGTGAATCTGTGCATGTGTAATTATATATAGATATATACTTGTTTAAGAACGTGTAGAAACTATTTGTGAACAAGCGTAACTTTTACAATATTAATCAATCTACAGACACTTTTATTAGTGTTGTTACTTTTCTTATTAAAAGCCATAGGCGAATGCCAAGATCGTCTAAAAAGATATCATGGAAACCCAAGTCTAGTACTAAGTCAAACACAATCATGTCTACCCACGATAATATCCATCAAATTGTTTAGCGTAGAAGATATTTTTCACAAGAAATATTTACGAACAAGTTCATGTTTAGCACGGTATTTCAATTGTGACAATCTTTTCCTGGTGACATTACTTACATTTATATTTTTAATGACTAAATATTTGCATCTTGACACTGAAGTATTTCACTTGAAAACACCTATTATATGTGTCTAATATTTGACGGTTAAGTGTATCTAGCAATACCAAGTTTGAGTTCAGTTTATCTGTGATTCTCTAACAGGATTAGTGTATATATTTCTACAGTCGTGAGATATAAAGGGTACTATTATACACATAACCAGTAAGAAAAAGCTATGTAAAAATAGACAGCTGCTCAACCACGTAGAAAGTATCTTCTTACAGCAACCTTTACTATTTGATGTTAAGCAAACATCAAACGTTTATTAGTCATAATTGTTCAATTTATCAACATACTAAAACTATACATCCAACACACGCGACGTAATATATATTCTCAATAGAAATAGACAATTTTCTGATTACATACCCCCATCTATATCGTTATGCCTTTCTTTATTGAAACTAGGGACATTTTCTGGGCCTGCCATTATAAAAAAATATTATTGAATTTGTATTATTCGTGTGTATAGTTGTCAAAAACAACACACTGGATTACAATAATTATTTTGAATCAAGACATAAGGTTACTATACTTTCTCTGACAAACACTTCGGCCTCCTTAGATCGCACTTTGTTACTTTCACACGTACATATTAACAGATTCACACTTACTTTCATTATATCCGTCTCTGATAACCGTCGTTCAGTTTTTATCAAGAGGTACTATTTCGGATGAGATCTTATTTCGACAAGTTTTTCTTTTTTCTCATTTTCCCCGGAATTCATAATTTGTTTTCTGCTTGATTAAATTGTCCCGCACAAGGCGGGGACCGGGTACGCATAGTATTATATAATATCACTGAACATTTGAATACGGATGATATTTCTTGTCTATACGGATGATATTTCTTATCTATACGGATGATATTGCTTATCTATACGGATGATATTGCTTATCTATACGGATGATATTTCTCATTTATACGGATGATATTTCTTATCTATACGGATGATATTTCTCATCTATACGGATGATATTGCTTATCTATACGGATGATATTTCTTATCTATACGGATAATATTTCTTATCTATACGGATGATATTGCTTATCTATACGGATGATATTTCTTATCTATACGGATGACATTTCTTATCTATACGCATGATATTTCTTATCTTACGGATGATATTTCTTATCTATACGGATGATATTGCTTATCTATATGGATCATATTGCTTATCAATACGGATGATATTTCTTATCTATACGGATGATATTGCTTATTTATACGGATGATATTTCTTATCCATACGGATGATATTTCTTATCTATACGCATGATATTTCTTATCTATACGGATTATATTGCTTTTCTATACGGATATTTCTTATCTATACGAATGATATTGCTTATCTATTTCTTATCTATGCGGATGATATTGCTTATCTATACGGATGATATTTCTTACTTATACGGATGATATTTCTCATCTATACGGATGATATTGCTTATCTATACGGATGATATTTCTTATCTATACGGATGATATTTCTTATCTATTTCTTATCTATACGGATGATATTTCTTATCTATACGGATGATATTTCTCATCTATACGGATGATATTTCTCATCTATACGGATGATATTTCTTATCTATACGGATGATATTTCTTATCTATACGGATGATATTTCTTATCTATACGGATGATATATCGCATCTTTACGGATGATATTTCTTATCTATACGGATGATATTGCTTATCTATACGGAGTATATTTCTTATCTATACGGATGATATTGCTTATCTATACGGATGATACTCCTATAGTATTGAATTTGTTTTCTTGTCGAATACTGATAAATTACAATTATAAATTAATAATTGGTAATAAATATGATAGCTGATGTCAATGCAACCATTATTAATTATTGAGATGTAAACTATTATTTGTACGCACATGATATTATACAAATCAATCAACTTGATGATTATTTACTTCCCAATTTAGTGGTATATGGGATAAGCCATCAGTAGTCTACTGAATGTATAATTCATTAAAATTAATGATAGTTCAATACTATAATAATATTTGGTTTAAAAATAACTTCGCACTTGAACGATACACAATGAGAACAAATGAATGTGTATACCCCACATTTAATAATCTGATAACATAACATTTTTCTTATTTCTAAAGGCTTATTAACGATCTAAAAAATCTCTAGAAATACTTACAATCACATAAAAGCTTGCTTACATATATTATCACAAAAGTACATTATGACGTCACGTCCAGAAACTAATAACAGAGGTCCAAGCAGATGTATATCCCATTAAAATATTATGCTTGTGTATGTTTGTCTGTTCGCACGGTAATAGAAATGTGCGATTGGTTGACAACACCGGAATAAGCAGATCACAGATTTCATTTTTCAGATATCTTATTTCAAGTAAGCTAAAATGTTTTCCCGATACGTGTGTTATGAATTTGAAAGAAATGACAAAATAATTACATCACATAAAAACATAAAACATGTTTCATTATAAGTGACTTTTGCTAAGATTAATCGCAAAACAAGTAGACATTATGCATATTTAGCATTTTTAAAGTTAATTATTTTTGCTTCAAACATACTTTCGAATGATTTTTGCCCTATTTGGTAAAAACATAATCATAATCATCGTAGTTACTAACGTTCAAGTGCAAATAATAATTACGTTTCATGAAATTTCACAAATAATATTTACGAGCTATAAAGCGTAA
>OY744515.1:146678865-146786365 GCA_963556195.1 Sepiola atlantica | reverse complement strand
AAAAAAATGTAGCGAAAATATTTTAAAGTTAGCCCGAAGCGAAAGCCAGCTTGAAAATGAGGAAAGACATAAACTCCTGTGCGACCAGTAGGCAGGGAGGGAATGAGTGAGGGGTGTGTAGGGGGAGAGAAGAACGGGTGCGAAGAAGGAAAAGGGGTGTAGAGAGTGAATGCGGTTAAAACTAAGAGTGTGATTGTGGGAGGTGAGTCGCATGAAAGTAGAAATTGGATGTTAGCGCGAATTTGGGTTCAACTAGAAAAGGGAAAGGATTGGGTAGGAGTAAGTCAACGAGTGCTGGGAGGGAGAGTTCAAATGCCAGAATCCGTCTATAAATAGAGTTCGGGGTATAGTTGTTTTATCAGGAGACCTTACTTATAAACAATGAGGCAAAATATATTGAAGGGTAGAATTAGAGAAATAGTAAGAATAAAAATTAAAAATTGAAAGATTAAAAAGTAAAAAAGTAAAATAAGAATAGAATTAAAATTAAAGATAAAAACAAAAATAAGAAAAATAAAAAATGAAAAAGAGATAATAAAATTAGTATTAGTTTTAAGCTCGCAAAGAAAATTATGGGTTGCCTGATGAGAAAATAATAATAGAATGAGGGAAAAGTCGATAAAATTGGAACTCGAAAATGAGTATTAGAATGAAGGAAGAGTAAATTAGACCTCGAAAGGATATCCGGAATGGGAATCCCCAAGGTGGTTAAAGGTATGGGTTGAAATAAAATGAGCAGTTACGAGACGCTAGTGCTTTATGGAAGAGGGAGAATTAAACTTTGAAACAAAAAAATTTCCAAAAAAAAGGTATAAGGAGGTTGATTAAGAAAATTATTAATTAGGTTAATGATGGCAAAAAGAAGCAAGAGACATACGAAGTTAAAGTAATGACAATAGATTAAACCAGAGTGAGAATGGAGATCGCAGTTAAAAGTAAATATTATGGGGGTTAAAAGATGTAGAGTGAGGGCGGGTTAGGGGTTGAACATGGTCTGAGAGAAGTGAGCGAAGGGCGAGGTAAACTAGGGGGGAATAATCGAGGCTATTAAAAAAGTAAGAAGAATTATTTAAAATTAAATGCAGGAGGGGAAAAAATTTAGAGTGCACAGAGAGAACAGTAAGGAGATCGATATCGGAGTGTGCAAAGGGGATTAAGAGTAGATAAGGCGAATCAACAAGTGAAAAAAAGGCTAGGGTATAATAAGAAAATGGTGGGTTAGTTATCAGGGTAAGAGGGAAGGATAGAAGTTTGGAAGTGTTGATGGGAAGCGGAAGAATGTATTAAAAGAAGTTAAAGGGGAAAGAAATGGAAGTCATATAAAAATTATACGGTTAAGGAGGTTAAGTAAAATGATTTAGGGGTTAGTGGGAGATCCTGGATATTGAGCTATATGCTCTTCACAATAGGTTTCACTTTTCCTAAAATTCGCTTTTAGTACACCACTTTATATATATATATATATATATATATATATATATATATATATATATATAGATATATATATATATATAGAGAGAGAGAGAGAGAGAGAGAGTAATCCAGGTAAGAAGACATCTACAGGATAAAAATCCAGAGGATTTAAACCGGTCTTATAAAAAAGTGTTTAATGGACAATAGAGTTATTTATATACTTATTTTTATTCATATTTATACAGAACGTGTACAAAAAGCGCCGCAGCTTCTTGCCCATATCTGTATGAATAAATAAATAATAATAATAATGATAATAATAATAAAAATAATAATATTAATAATAATATAATAATAATAATAATAATAATAATAATAATAATAATATATATATATATATATATATATATATATATATATACTGGTACACTACTTGTCCTGGGACGAGTATAAGCAATATATATATCATTAGTTTTACATTATAATGATTTTATTTCTTTCCTTGAGCTGATTAGTACGATGTTACACTCATATATTGTAAAGTTTTACGAAAAATAATGTGCCCATGTTACATATCCTGTTTCCTCGATTACATATTCTATAATTCATAATTATAAAGTCAATATTTAAAAAAATTACCAAGCATATACATATAATTGACGCTTATCCGCGGGCACTGATATTTTTTGTAATATATAGCTTAATATAACCGATAATATCATACAGAGCAATTCTTTTCTAAATAAAATATTTTAAATCTGACTTATTAAAAAAAAATAGAAATTATTTTCCCATTTGAGATAAAAAAAATTCCTCTGTGGGTTATTTCGCTGAGATGTTATGCGCGATATGTTATGTCGCCGAGATATTTAGCGCGTATAATTTAAATATCTTGTCTGGTGCATCACGTGACTCGTGTCTTGGTAATTGAAGTAAAAATAAAACTCTGCACTTGGAATCGCCGCTTTGAATTTGAAAAAAAGAATAGAATTTAGAAAGTCCAATAACGACGTGTGTTTTTCTCTAAAGTAAAACTTGCAGATTGAACAAGCTTTTGACTTTAAAAAGTTATTATCAATTTATAACATTAAAGAAATATATATTATTAATTCGTTTTCACGTTGTAGATAAAATCTCTTTGTAGGTTACTTTCGCCGAAATGTTATGCGCGTGTAATTTAAATGTCTATTTAGTACATCACGATCCTCGTGTATCGGTTATTGAAGTAAAAAAAACTTTGCACTTCGAATCGCTGCTTTTATTTATGAAGTTAAGTATGTCTGTTTATATAAATATATATATATATATATTGTGTGTATTTAGGCAGCATTTTTTCATTCGTCGACGAACTAATTAAATCAATGATAAAAAACCTTACAAACACTAATATAAATAATAATAATACACAACATAACTCCAATTACATCAACATATATTACCGCAACCAAATGCAGCCAAACTTCAAACTAGAAGAAAAAGTTATAAAGAATATTACACATCGATATATATCTCCAACAGATAAAGAAAACAAAATCAAATTAATTATTTATTATAAAAGATTCACAACGCAAAACCTTGTAGTAAAAAACAACCCCTCTCCGACCCCAAAAACACTAGAAAGAACCAATGTAGTTTATAAATTTGAATGCCCTTTAGGAGGATGTACCTCCCAAAATAATAATTGCTACATTGGTTTTACAACAACCACTCTATCCCGCCGCCTCACTATGCACCTCGCAAACACTAGTTCAATATACAAACACCTACAAACGCACAACTGCCCTACATCTGAGTTGAGACAGATATTAGTAATGAACACAAAAATAATACATTCCGAAACTAATTTAAAAAAATTAAAAATACTTGAAGCCGTATACATAAAAACGCAGCAACCTAAAATCAATAACATTTCATACGAGACAAGTAAAACTATTTTAAAATGCTTAGTCTAGTTCAGTGATATCAACCGGTGTTGCCTAATTCAATTAAAAAAATAGGGACATCTTATTAAAATTACTTACTGCCTATCTCCCCCATTTTCCTTCTCCATAATTATTAGACGAGACAAAATTAAATCAGCCATTATTTTAAATTAAAATAATAAGAATAATAAATAAAATTAATAAAAAAAACGAAGAACTGTTTCAATTGTCACATTTTAAAATGTAGACGTCCGTATTTTACGCTAACGGTTTGCCGGCGTATTTTTAAAGAAATTCCATTCTTTCACTCGCTTTTTATTCATTTTTTGCCATAAAAGACCTGAAGATGATTCCGGAGAGAATCGAAAACGTTAGTCAAACACATGGATCCTTCATCAATTCATTCCATCTACACGTCAAAAAGATCATTCGACGAATGGAAAAAATAAAAAAAGGAATCACTAAACAGAAGATTTCTGTCGTCTTTAATAAAACATGCCTTAATATATATATATATATATATATATACATGTGTATGTATATATATATATATATATATATATATATATATATATAGTCTTTCAAGTTTCTCAACCATTAAAACTATATTTTAAAAAAACAATAAAAACAATCTTAAGTACCAAGTCGTTCAGTGGAAAATCACTCATGTTAGTCAATTTAACCTTTTCAGGTTTATTTTAGTTTGCTTCTAACATTATTTAAGGGATCATCAGTTGTTTACCATGAAAAACTGTTTCGGGAATTTAAAAACAATACAGTATTTGATTCTATGGCTTCCCAGCAGAGTTGATCAGCCCCCACTTCCCTTAAAAGACAAAACATAAACGTTCCGTATACTAAAACTAAGTTTTGTTCCGTATAAATGTTTTGCTAACTTATATTAGTTATTAAAAAAAGTAAAAAGTCCTCCTTACCTGTGTTGTTCGTCTGTCTAATAAAATTTATCCGTTACTTACAAAAATGTTGCTGCATTTTAAAGTGTGTAGACGAACCCATTAAAAACTTTTTTTTTTAAATATATATATATACATATATATACTTTTAGTCCTTTTTTCTCCCCCTCCTCCTCCTCCTCCTCCTCCTTTATTGTTCAATTCCTTGACATCAATTTCAAATAAATATTAATCCTCCTTGTCAACTCACAGCGTTTATAAGCTTAACTGCTGATGTTTCTCTTTCTTCTTCTGTTTTAACTCATAGCGCCTCCAACCGGCGTTCATAAGCCAACTGTCCATCCTTTCTCTCTTTCTTCGTCTTTTTTTAAACTCACAGCGTTTCCATTCGACGTTATGAGCTAACTGTCAATTTTTCTATTTCTTCTTCTTCTTTTTAAACTTTTTCAACATTTCTTTCCTTCTTCATCCCTTTCTACTGTCTATTAAACGTAACTATTTTTTTATATAATTAGTATATGTGTTATATATACGATTATACATATTCTACATTATTTTTTTATTTATATTTAGATAGCTTTGGATTAGCTTTATTAATTTACTTTGATTAATTTGATAAGACTTAAAAGCATCAGGATGGCGAGTAATTGCTTTATTTAATTGTCTAAATATTTTATTCTGATCGCCACATTGTTTAATCATGTTTATTATTAGGTCAGAAATTCCCCAAATTTCTGACCTAATCTGACATGAAATCTACCAATTTTAAGGTAAAACGAGCAATCCTCAGAAATTCGGACATAATACTCTCGTAAAATATATACACAGGACAGGTACTATTTTTATGTGGTATCCGTACGATACGAAAAGGAAATTAATTTATTTTATCAAACAGTTTATAGATAAATATTTTATCTTCTATTTTTATATCCAAATCAAGAAAAGTAGCTTGTTTTCCCTTATGTTCACAGTTTAATTTTAACTCTTAAGGATATATTAAATGTTTAGTATTTGCAAACTCATCGCTATCATTGATGCAAACAAGGTCGTCAAAATATCGCCTACATCCATGATAACTATACGCTCAAGATATATCGTTTTTTATTAATGATTATACATACATATATTCAAGTCTATGTAAATATAGATTTGCCCAAAATGTAGAAGGATCCAAACCCATTGGAATACCTATTGTTTAGAGTAGTACTTTATTTCCTATTTGAAAGTAACTCTCTTTTATAAGGTGACTTATAAGCAGTGTCAGACCAATTTTGGACACACTCGTCTTACCATTTTTAGTTTTACACCAAAAGGCTTATATATATATATATATATATATATATATATATATATATATATATATATATATATATGTGTGTATATATATATATATACATATATGTACATATAAATATACATGTAAATAGACATACACATATATATATATATATATATATATATATATATATATATATATATATATATATATATATATATATATATATATATATATATATATATATAAACATACCTACCCTTATATATAAGTAGAAAGGAGAAAGGGAGTGAGAGAGACAGACAGAAATACATACATATATACTGATAGACACAGAAAAAACGAAATAAAGAAATTACTTTTCTCACTGTCTGGTAGTCTATGTTATTCTAATGTGGTTTTATTTACTCAAAATTGAAAAGCAGAAACCGATAATCATCATCCTAAATGTTTAGATTATATTAATATGAAAATATATATCGTGTCATATATATATATATATATATATATATATATATATATATATATATATATATATATATATATATACATATAAAGATATATATATATATATATATATTTATATATATATATATATACATATAGAGAAGGAAAGAAAAAGAGAAAGAGAGGGAGAGAGATAGATAGAGAGAGAGAGAGAGAGAGAGAGAGAGAGAGAGATGGAGAGACAGCAAAAGAGGTAGAAAATACATGTGGACGTACATTTAAATCGAATTTGATTTACGTGTAAAATGAAATCAAATCTGTGATATGCCAAGAATGTGTAAATAGGGTAAATATTGATTTAAAACAAATATCGAATATGCTATAAAAGACAATAACACATAAATCTATTATAAAAATATATAGAAGGTAACGCCATTCATACATTTTAGTATAACGAAACGAACCACCGCAGTAAACATCTATTTTAGATCCTTTTCCTCGTTATATATTAGTTTTTCTTAATAAACAGTACGCGCATAATCATACAGGACGAGGTTTACTTATATGATTAAGTTCATGACATTTAAAATGCGTCAACTGGCTTATATGATTTGGATTATTGTAAGCTGACATGGAATTTGTTAGATTCTTTTGAGTTTTATGAGTGTTTCTCATCTCTCTGAAGATATTAATTACTATTTCATTATTTTTTCAAGTCAGCGTTGATGATCTTTGTATACCTATAGAATAAGGAAACTATTAATCAATTAATTTACATTAAATAACATTAAATAGCATTAAATTATATATAAACAAAGTAGAACGTATTTTCAAGTCGAGACTGCGATTCGAACAGACATTTTTATGAGTTTCGACAAATCACTAGAGGGAATATAAGATATCTAAATTTCTTGTCCGTCGGTCAAAATACAGCTTTATCTGAAACTCTTATATTTCAAATGTCAGAATCATCTTGTATAACACATATTAAAGAGACACATCTGTAGCTTATATATTTATTGATTTTCTTTTAAATCGTTGTTTACCGTCTGTATTTCTTATCATTTTGTAATTCAACATCTACTTAAAAATTCACCGTTACAAAAATAGATTCTAATGGTGATGAATAAGGCGATTTATTTTACCGATACGTGTGAACGTACAGTACTCGATTAATCTTTCTTATAATTGTACATGTTGCGTGAAAAATGTAAGGGTAAAATGTAATAGTTTTAAAGTAAGTAATAAACCACTGACTACACAATTAGAAAGTTACAGTGCAATTTCTTAGCATGCACCCATTTAATATGGACACCTACTCATCAGTATGAGTTTGATCACAATGTTAACTTTCCTTAGCTCACATCAGGTTACCCCACAAAGTAATACATTCTTTAAACACAGACATACATAAATGTATCGCGTGCATATTGAGGCAGCATCTTTTCATTTAAGCACATTTTGATGAACAACAAAATTCATTTGCTTTATTATACCTTTTAATTTTTCAAATTTTCTGAATATTGTTATTTATTAGAAATGAAATAAATTACATCGCTATATATCTTCCGTTGACAACAATAATCTTGTACTAACAAAGGCATCTTCCCAAACCTAAAAAACATTAGAAAGAACGAATGTTATCTAAAAATTCAAATATACTTTTTAGAATGAAACTTTTATAGTAATTATAATGACGTTGAGAATATCTGTATTTGCAGTGTATAATCTATCTACTGTATTATGATATGGAATATACACACACAAACACACATACACACATACAAAAGATAGAAGTAGTAAGGACCAAGTCATGACGAACAAATACTAACCCGCCCCAAAAAGTGCTAATTAAAACCTGTTATGATTATATTAAAACATCATAATAGATAGTACACCATTCTCTTTAAAAGGACGAGTAAAGCCTGGAAGGATTAGATCGCGAGGACAGAAAATATGCTATACGAGCCCTTAATAAAGATGAAATAAATACACTGTTAGATAAAATAAAGGATAACATAAAATTGTGTAAAAATAAAAATAAAATATAAAAGGCAAGAGAAGGAAAAATGGGTATATTTATTTCATCTTTATTATTTTTCTTCTTTTTACTTTATTTTTCTTCATCTTTCTTTTTCATCTTTCTTTATTCCTCCCCCCCTTTTTATTATCAGTACCTTAACATTATTATGATTAGTACCCTTAGGACTTTATACATTTATAAATGGTTTGATTAAATTTATTTAATTATAAGTTTAATTTTAATGATTTATTATTTACTATTTTTAGTAATATATTATTACATTAGCATATTATTTCAATATAATTTTTAACTTAATTTCAATTCTATTTTCATTTACTTTCGATAACATATATAGCGTCTCTATTAGTTAAATTTGAATCCTTTCCATAACGGGCTACGTAATTCCACGCAGTGCCCATTTACACCTGCTAGTTTCCCATCTGTCCAACTGTTAACGTTATTCCCATTTCATTTCTTGCTTTTTCTATGTACAGCATCGCTGTTGTTTTGATCTGAAACCTTTCCATAACTGACTACGTATATTCCACGCACGTGACAATTTTAAATCTGAAAGTGTTCCATCTTTCCAACGGACAATATTTTGAAATTCCTGGCGGTTGTTCTCACTCATAAAGCTATACGACTCCACTGTAGAAGATCCGATTTTCTCGGATCTGAAACCTTGATCCGGATGTTGTAACTTTTTGTTTAATACTAAGAAATACAATGCTCTTATTAACTATCTAATTTATTTTACTTTTGCATTAATAATTGAGCACTCTGCTGGGATACTCTCCCAATTAAGAAATACGGTATATATATATATATATATATATATATATATATATATATATATATATATATATATATATATATATATATATATATATATGTGTGTGTGTGTGTGCGGGGCTTAACGCGCTCCAGTTGTTTTGAAGCTGCTCCCGTCTTGCTCCAACGTCAAAAATTGGAGCTGGCCCCTCTCACGTTCCCCGTTTACAAAAAGGAGCCGCACCTGCTCAAACTCCTATAAAAAAGGAGCGGCTTTTTTCAGCGCTTCATAAAGAAAATGTGCCTTCTTTCATAAACGTTCTATTCTGCCAATGAATGATTGAAGGATAGGGGTAGGCGTCAAAGGATCTCGTCAATATGTGTTGGGATGCCACTTTAAGTGTAAGACCGTAAGATAATATTTGACAAAATCTCGCTAATATTTTGAGAGTTATAGGAGAACATGTCGGACGAAGTATAGGATTGTACGTACATTTTTGATTCCTGAGGTATAAAATAGAAATAGAAAAACCCCTAAAGTATTTTAAAACAAGTGGTATATTCATTACATTTACAACCCATATATTTAGATTTGTTTTAAGTAAATAAAGCTTTACTTTTAAACATTATTAGTGATTATTTTCTTTTTAAAGAAAACATTTCTCTGGGAGAGGAGAGACAGCCAGGGCAACATTAATCGTCGTATTGTCTTTTAATATTTGTTTGTTTTAAGAACGTAACTATATTGTATAATGTATATTAGTATTTACAACAGAGAACGCGCAATTACTGTCACACAAATCGATTTATTCATTTTCGTTTCAATAGTACAATTTGGAGCGGAAAAAAACAATGAAGTTTATTTTTTAAAGATTGAATAAAAAAAAATTCTGATAAGTTGGCCAAAAAATATCAATAAATTGTCAATAAACAATTCAGAGATCAATTTAATGTCTTAAAATTTGATACAAAATATCTGGCCTAGACCTTGGGAGTTGAAAAAATATCAGATCAAATTTTACTCAGCCGAAAAATTAACTGGAGCAAGTTTTCCTAGGTCGGGCAAACACATTTATGAAAATAAAAAAAATGAATATAAAATGTGAAAACGTCTATATTTGTAATCCTTAACAAAATCAAACTGTTTACAATTTTAATATTCGATAATAGATTTTTTGTGATAAAGAAAGATATCTATGCTACTTCCGGTTCTAAAATGACAACTAATTAGTCAGAAAGTTTAATTATTTGCTTTTTAAAATTTAAATCTAAGATATGTTCTTTAATTTAATTAAGTTTAAACATCGGTTTAAATATCGTTGTTTTATTTCGCTCATTTTGCTTGGTATTCGCCCAAATTTGGGATGAAACTGATTGTTGGTCTTAATTATAATGTTGGTCCTGAATAAAAAATTCTCATTTACTTTTTAAAGTGTTGAGAATCGAAGTTTAATTCCAGGTTTTAATCGCTGGCGGCCATGTTGGTTTGTATTGTTATTTTTCTTGGACTAAAGATATTTTTACTGCTTTAACATTTTATTACACACACAAAACAAACTTTGAACATTCTAATTACAAAAGCAAGTTTTAATGGAATTTAACGAATTTAAAAGCTAACATGAAAAGGTTAAAATATACTAGTCGTGAATATAAGAATAAGAAAATGTCAACGAAAAGACGACGGGTAAAAATGTGGCATAAAAGTTCAATTTGATATATGCTAAAAAATAAATTATAATTTTTTGTCAGTACAAAATGTACCATTTCACCACAAATATCGATTTCATCGAACATTTGGGTGAATACCGAGCGAAATCAGTGAGAAACTCCAACGACCCCTATAGTATAATTGAACCTAAAATTCTTTATTTAAAAACACGAATTAAAAGAAAAATTGGCTGATTTATTCAATCAGCAATAAACATCCTTGTCATAAATACAAAAAAGTTCAAATCTATAAGAAAATAACTTCAAATACATCTATAGACTCACTTGCACATTTAACGACATTCGGTGCCAAATTGTCTCCTATCTTAAGAAAACTCTCCCATCAAAAATGTAACATGTCAATGTAAAAATGTACTGTTTTCAAGCGTAACTCTATCGTTCTTTCTCCCTCTCTCTCCATTACTTCTCATCTCTCTCCTTTACTTCTCCTCTTTCCCTCTCTCTCATATACATTTACCAGAGTTATAATTCAAAAAATAACTCAGAGTAAACTCTGAGACATTCTTTTCTTTTCCTTTTTATCTGAATAAAAAAATAATGTTTAAAAAAAATCAAATAATGTTGGAGCGAAGAGCGATAAAACCACCGGTCTTTAGTCCAAAATGGAATTGCTCCCGCTCCGCTCCCGCTCCGCTCCCGCTGAATATAAAATGAGCCCCCCCCCTCTCCTTAATTCCAGCACAAAGAAGCGTGCTCCTGGGGCGCGTTCTTTTATGGAGGGCTCCGTAAAGCCATATATATATATATATATATATATATATATATTTGTCATTTGAAATTTTAAATGTAAAGTTTAAATAACATAAAATAATTTAATATCTTAATAAAGTAATGCTAGAGCTATGGTATGAAACATTTTGCTTTATACACAACAAAATTATTTATTATTATATTCAGAATACAATCGTTTCGGCTTTACCAGGAATTACAAAATATTCATAAAATACTCATGAACTTTCAAAGTTAACCTATTCCCGTGTATGGTCATCGTCAGTTCCGTATACAAAATACGAAATGTCAATGCAAACCATGGCAGGCAAAGCCTACATTTCAAACCGTACTCAATTATCGTCATCATATTTTTTAAATTTTATTTATTTATTTTTGAAACTATTCCCACAAGTATCCAATTATTATATTTTGTTGTGTTTGATAAACACATCTTATGTATACACACACACACACACACACACACACACACACACACATATATATATATGTATATATATATAAATAATTATATATACGTATATTTATATATATATATATATATATATATATAAATAAGTATGCATATACATATGCACATATAAATAATATAACGTGTATGTCTTAATTATTGTTTACATACATATATGTTTCTACAATTTTCGGTATTCGGAAATGTGGAGATAACTGTTTTGTTCGTTGCACGAATCATCTTTTGACTCGAATCTGAACCCATTTGTCTATGCGGCCAATCTGATAGCTATGCGAAAAGATGGGAATTTGACTCTATTTTGGAGCATTGGAAGCGAACATATACTACGCTGCTTCATAGGGTTCTACCTCATCAATAGATAGAACTAACGTTTGGGTGTTTATTTTGAATCTGCTTCAAGGTTTCAGCCGTAAGGTAGCTTTTAAATGATATCATAATAAGTATATTTTAAATTATTATTTACATACATATATGTTTCATCATTTTTTGGGTCGTCAATGTGTAGATATCTATTATGTCGATTGCACGGTTCGCACCTCATACAGAAGTTACCTTTGACTTCATGGTCGAACTATTTGCCTATGCCAAAAAAAGAGAATTAAAGTATAAGTTTGTATTCCACACACACACACACACACATATATATATATATATATATATATATATATATAGAGAGAGAGAGAGAGAGAGAGAGAGAGAGAGAGGGAGAGAGAGAAAGAGAGGGTGAGAGAGATATGGGTAGGGTACACGATAATCATTTCATTTTCATGACTTATCGTGTACATTACCCCGTATATATATATATATATACCACGTGATATTCGCTTACACAAGGTATCGAGATCATCCGGGAACTTTCAGGCCTAGGAATCCGCCATCGGTAATCACCTCGTTAGTACAAATAGTTGTTCTGATAACTATTTCGATGGGTGGTTTTCTATTTTACACAGTGCCAGGTCGAACTACCATCTCAATATTATTGAGCCGTTAGTTATTAAATTTTTGAAGCATCAGTTGGAGATCTTTAAAGATTCAAAGCCACCATAACGTTGAGAGATTTACTTTTTTTTTCTCAATCGTTTTCTCAAACTGACACAATTTTTCCCATCATATCTCATTCGATCTTCTTAGTTTTTAATTTATCATTCTTACGTTTCCTCTTAGAGGGTCAGACATTTTAGCTATTTTCTTTTTTTTCCACCCGTCCGTTTCATTGACTAAAAAAATGTTTCCGCTGAAATTTATCCTACGATTTTGTTGTACGTTAAATTTACTTATATATATATATATATATATATATATATATATATATATATATATATATATATATATATATAAGGTGATTCGAAAGTAACGCCCTATTCTCGTAAGTTATACTTGTAAGTTATTACTAAAATAATATTTTTACAAGAAATGAATGGGGGGGGGGGATCAAGCGTAAAATTATGCGTTTTCTTTCCTTTAGTCCTCACATTCCACAGGCGATGTTTTCGACAATCGGGACAAATGCTGTTTTCCGGGTCGGCTGCTGTTTTCAATAATCACATAGTATTCATCACCATTCATCAGTCAATGTATCCATTTTGTTGACCCTAATCTTCAAGTAAGGTTTCTGTCTTGATATGTGTCGAATAATTAGTAAAAACTTATTTTTTTAAAATTCATTGTGAATAAGTTGGTGCGGTGTTCAGGCAGTTTACAAGCTGGTGTCGATTGATGGTGTCCATATAAAAGTGTAAATACAACCACCACATACTATACACGTTCTAATTACATTAATTTATTGTAACAATTATATTTCAGTAAAAAATTATGAGCACTTACTGATAGGGAGTTACTTTCTAATGACCCTATATATATATATATAGAGAGAGAGAGATAAAATATAGACCTAAAACTATACTTTTAGAGAATTGAACCCATAGTGAAATTGTTAAGGCCTAATATAAGAGATAGAGCAATTATGAATATAAATGAAGGAAGAGAGATAAAGATGTACGGATAACATATCTATTTCATCTTCGATTGTTTAATGCACGATGTACTCGATAAAAACGCATTTGTTTTTCTTTCCTAAAACCAGGCTTTTCAAAGATTAAAATATCATCATTAGAAAAATTACATAGATGCATATTTGACATTGGAATATTAAAATTCAAACATTTGAAAAATTACTTCATATTGTTTATTAAATTTTCAAATATTCAACTTTGTCTATTCAACTGCCAACTACTCTATATATGTAATTCCTCTGATGATAAGATTTTAATGTTTGAAAAGCGTGGCTTAAGGAAAATAGACATGTTTTTTTATCGAGTACACCTTAGATATATATATATATATATATATATATATCGATAGATAGATAGAACAATTATGTATACATAGATAAGTATGTAGATAGGTATATAGATATATAGATTGATAGATAGATAGATAGATATACATCGATACACAAATATACTGATACAAAGATATATATGTAGATAAATACATAGCTAGCTTGCTAGCTAGCTAGATAGATAGATATATAAAGCTAGATGTACATACTTATATGTACGTATATATATATATATATATATATATATATATATATATACTGACACTTGTGTAGATAGTTAACTCGATCGATGTATATATATATATATATATATATATATATATATATATATATATATATATATAGCATAATATGAAATGAAATAATAAAAAAGGGTGCAAATCAAATGTTATTAGAATTCAAAGTTCACGCAAAGTATCTTTAAGATACTCTGCCTGAACTTAGAATTCTAATAAAATTTGATTTGCACCTTTTTTATCATTTCGTTTCATATTATGCTATTAATTCTCTATCCAGTATATTGAGCTTCAGTTTTTATTTAGATGATTCACTAATTAAAAGATATGAGTTGCCTCTGATATATTCTGTGGGATTAACTTTATATATATATATATATATATATATATATATATATATATATACATACAGGTAAACGTCTATATCTCGAACTTGATGGGACTGAAAATAAACTTCGAGATATCCGAAGGTTCGAGAAATGGAGTTTGAAATTGACACCAATAAACGGTCGGGACTGCCAACTGACTTCGAGATTTGCGTTGTATTCAAGACATCGGTGTTCGAGATACCGAAGTTTACATGTATATACATTCACTGTCAAGTAATTAGTTTAGTTTTAATTTTTCCTAGTTTAACAAGCACAGCCAGTGACTTAGGTTGATAGTTTAAACCAGGGAGCCAGTTGGTTATAGATCTTAATTTAAACAAGTTTATATGACGTTTTAATGGATGCCCACAAATATACCTGCAAGTGCACATTCAAAGACTTCGGCCATATTTATCACTGCAGCAACACCCTTACTATGTGTATTGAGCTAGAAGTCTTTCCGAATATACATATAACCTTTGCAGTTAAATATTTGCAGTATTTTCTTTGCATTAACTCCTCAAAATTTTAGTTTCCTAACAGTTGTCCCCGTGTCAATTAACCGTTGCAATAAACCGCGTTTTGTCTCTTCCAGTGATTTGCATGTGCCATCTCTAGTAAAGTAAGGTCGATATTCAGCATTCCTCAATATATTATTAAATTTAAAAAAATTAGCTGCTCTTTGATGAGAAAACAAGGTTGCTGTTTATGAAGTCCATACTATGCACCATGTCCTTCGTCGACATTTTTCAATCGTTATTTTAATTTGTGTAATGTCTTCAATTAATACAGTGTATACATTCCATTTGTTGTTCACCTATTTAGTGTTTATATTTGTAACAAATAATAGACAACAACAATAACATTTTTTTATCGTTATTTTAATTTGTGTAATGTATTCAATTAATACAGTGTATACATTCCATTAGTAGTTCACCTGTTTAGTGTTTATATTTGTAACAAATAATAGGAAACAACAATTACATAATCTTTAGTGTTCATTTCGGAGAGTTTGTTCTTTGGAATCATACAGGTTGACATTCTGACTATGGAGGTAAAGACGTCTTAATTTTTAAACTAACATCAGTAAATGATATTCGACCAGTACCACACATTTCAAATAGTTCAAAGGATCGCAAGAAATGTCTGGACGCATCTACATATACTTTGACGCATTTAAAACTTGATACGCCCATTCAATGTACGCATTTATCGAAGAACATCATATTATTTCATTGTTTAAAATGCGTCAGGTTACAAAAGCTATTTCAAACAAGCGTGACATACGAGCATAGGCAGTATTTACACTTTAGTGTAAGAGAACACTGACGACCAGAGCCAATTATTTAGATGTGTGAACATATCTAGGCTAATATAACTGCCAAATGATCGATGTGAAAATTATATTTAACACTTTATCTTACCAGGCAATCAACGAACAAAGTTCCTCCCCTTAAATACTTGGACGCATCTAAACCCAGTTGAATATAGCTGAACGTAAGTCTAGAATATACAGAATCAGCAATTCCAAAAAGTAGTTTGATACGTATCGTAACGCCATTGGTCGATCGATGATTACTGATTAACAATGTAGACTGCAATTTAGCATGGTCGAAAAAAAATAAAGAACCATCCACAAGATGGCGCCAGCAACCGCATAGACTAGTGTGCACAACATAATCCAATTGAAGAAACACAAGTCACTGTGTTGTTGAGTAGTAACATCTCCTTGCTCCATTTCGGTCTGTTGTTTTTAAGAAATCACTCTCAGAAGAAGGAAGTGAAAGATGGAATGATCTTATGCGAGGTATTGACCTGTAGAGCGCTCAAAGATAACATATAATCACGCGAGAAACCACTCATATACACTGGGGCTGAACAGTGATAGACAGAGAAATAACCATGTAGTAATCAAGAGAATAATTGATTGGAATGAATCTCCAGAAGGTTTTGGTGAAAGCGGCATGTTTTCCCAGTTGAATGACAATATTCAGGTCAACGATATTATAACACAGGCAAATAAAGTAAATGATGTAATATGTTTACACCCAAATTAGTATAACTGTATTTACGTCCAATTAAAGGCAATCAGAAAACATATACATTTTATATAATATATATAAAAGAAATACATTCATAGAGTAACTATAACTGTAACTTAAAAATAGAATTAGTAAACTAATACTATATAACCTATCATAAACTAATATAATAGCAGTTGACTAAATAACTCATCATAAACTAATATACTAGCAGTTGACTAAATAACTCATCATAAACTAAAATAAAATTACAGTTGACTAAATAACTCATCATAAACTAAAATAATAGCAGTTGACTAAATAACTCATTATGAACTAATGTAATAGCAGTTTACTAAATAACTCATCATAAACTAATATAATAGCAGTTGACTAAATAAGTCATCATAAACTAATATAATAGCAGTTTACTAAATACCTCATCATAAACTAATATATTAGCAGTTGACAAATTACTCATCATAAACTAATATAATAGCAGTTTACTAAATAACTCATCATAAACTAATATATTAGCAGTTGACAAATTACTCATCATAAACTAATATAATAGCAGTTTACTAAATAACTCATCATAAACTAATATAATAGCAGTTGACCAAATAACTCATCATAAACTAATATAACAGCAGTTGTTTAAATAACTCATCATAAACTAATATAATAGCAGTTGACTAAATAACTCATCGTAAACTAATATAATAGCAATGTACTAAATAACTCATCATAAACTAATATAATAGCAGTTGACTAAATAACTCATCATAAACTAATATAATAGCAGTTGACTAAATAACTTATCATAAACTAATATACTAGCAGTTGACTAAATAACTCATCATAAACTAATATATTAGCAGTTGACAAAATAACTCATCATAAACTAATATAATAGAAGTTGACTAAATAAGTCATCATACCCTAATTTAATAGAAGTTGACTAAATAAGTCATCATACACTAATATAATAGCAGTTTACTAAATAACTCATCATAAACTAATATAATAGCAGTTCCAGTGCTACCATACTGTTCATATGCTTCTATTAAACTCATAAAGCAAAACATGAATCTAATTTATATCGTCTAAATATAAAACCTATCGGTTTACCTTAAAATTATATAACACAATAACATAGGTGCTCAACAAGAAACACTATAACAGAACATTTAGTCACAATTAACAAGAATATGCTATATTTGAAAAGTTTGACTTCGATTTAATTTGTTTATTTGATTACTAGATAACTATAGGCTATAATAAATAGATCTTGTAATACATTCCAAGCAAGCATTACGTTTCCTAGCAGAATATGTGATTAGATGCCACATCTGATTGTAAGAAATAAGAACTATGACACCATAATCGTTGTCAAACGTTGACTAGCACAATTAATTCATGTTTTAACAAGATTAACGGTTATACTTTGCCCATGTGGTCTTCATAATCTGTAGGTATGATAAAAGAACAATGAGACATAGGATAGTTTGTAACTTAAACAATATTAAGTTCTTCAAGTCGTTCTGATTGTACAGGGGTCGGCCTACAATTCGAACTAGTTATACCGAAACCAAGGATTACATGACATGTGTATACCCTAGCAACGACCTACCAGCAATGACTGCACAATGCATATAAATAAGGAAACCTGATTCCTAAATGAAAATAAAAATATTCGACTAAACAAATTCCTTCCTGTACGATAACTTATCTAAAATTTATATCGTTTCATAAGAAAAAAATAGATATTAACCAGGAAAAGATAATTCTCGGAAATATTCAAATAAAAGTAAGATTATCAGTTATGTCAGCTGCTGATTCCTATCTCTACATTACGTAGTGATGGTGGATCATATTGTTCTCGACACACAGATAATATTATATTTAGTTTATTGTGATATATTTTATAAGACGTCGATGTTCGCTTCTAAGAGGGACATGTTTTTAGCGCTTACATATGTGTTTTTTCTTTCAGACAGTAAATTGTAAGTTTGACTTCTATCATTTCCCTTTTACATATATTTCCTTTTATATGCGTTGTCACTAAATACGTTCCGAAAGATTATGATGTATCCTTAACTATACTTACATGTTTATCGCGGAATATGTTCACTGCATATCTCTATATAATCAAATTATTTTATTTTTAATTGCATGACTACACCAACGAACATATAACGACCAATACGTCTTTATTCACACAAACATGTATAAATAAATCACAATTATGCTATACACACATTAATAGTAATAATTATAATTTTAAAAGTTGTTAATAATAATAGATGATATTTTAATTATAAAGATAATAATAGTAATCACAAAAAAGGGTTTCAAGTCTATCAGGAAACCGTTTCACTCTGATTCAACTGAGTTAAATGAAAACAATCGATAGTACGTCTACGCTCACTGTTTATTTTCTATTCCCTCCCATTCTCTTCGTTCTGCTTTTCAGAACATCAAGTTCAGAAATTGAATTTCCGAACCGAAATAAGTTAATTATGTTCCTTTTTATTAAATTTAATCCGACATATGCAAGCCACCTTCATTTGCATAACTACATATTCGACGACGTTTTTTAATCTCCATTGGTTTGTAATGTATTGATAAAAAATGTTAAAGATTTAACATTAAATAAGAAAAGTATATAATGCTGCAACAACTGTTGTTTTTATGTAAAACAAGTCTTTCGCCGCTTTCTTTTCATTCTGTTTTAATTTTAAAGACCTTAATATTGTTCTTAAGATTGAAAAACCTTTGTTACATAAACAGTAGCAGTTTTCTCTGCAACCATTGCCGCATTTTCAACATTATTTGGAATAGAAAGTAAAATTCTGCTTAGTTGCATTGGTTTTAGTGTCATAAAATCGCTTTAGAAAAAAATATGTATTATCTAGTCAACTAGAGTTATTTCACTAACATCTATAAAAGTTTCTTTCTCTACCAAAGCGCTATTAAAACAAACAAAAAAGTGCCTTATTAAGGTGTAACGTCAATTTTCAAAATAAACGAGATAATATTAAAAATGTAAATCAAATAACAAGAAACACTATAACGAGCCCCGTGAGTCAGCCTGGTTGTTCCAACGTATCTCCCTGGCTATCGTTCGTGGCAACGCTATGTCAGTAACGGCGGCGTCACTTCCGTTCTAATCGTCATTTGTTGACTCTCTCTTTCTTTCTCTGACAATTGTTTCAAGCAAAAACATAATTGATGTTCTGGTATTAGAACGGTGCCGAATTTCATCTAATAGCATAACATGTCGTCACACAAAGCTACACGTCATGTAAGGTCACACAAAGCTACACGTTTTTTTTCTATATCAGTACCCTCGGATGTATACTTGAGTCTTTGGGGCATACAATCAAGGAGTTGGCCTCGCCAGGCATCACTATGCCATCACCAGACCTCTGCACACCGTTGTACATGACATACCCATTTTTGTCTTTCTTTATTAATATTAATTGAATATTTATTGAAATTAAAAATGCAATGGCGTAAACTAAAACGATAATTTTTGAAAATCCTATTTAAAAAAATGGTGCTTCGACACAATAACAAGTATAATTGTATTTTGACTTTCTTACTAAAAACTATTACATAATTTAAATATAAAAAACGTTGTTTTGAAATTATAATTCTTGTCGTGTGCAATCATTTCGATAATTTTGAATCTGTCTAAATTAAACTTACAACGTTCTTTATGATCATTCCGTACACTAGTAACAGTCTACTTATGACGGCCAACGACCACGAAGTAAAAAAAAGGGGCGCGTGAGCAGGGACCTTCGATATCGGCAACTTATATGTCACCTTATCTACACGTTTACAATATTTTTATTATTACATCCATCATAATTAGGGCAGGGTTAGAATTTTTAGCGTGGAAACTATTTTGTATTCTATCGTAGAATAATAAATATACTCTAGAATATATTCGGGGGATTTTTTTTTTACTTCTCGAATTTTGCTTTTATAATACACTAGCGGAACCCGTCGCCCGGCGTTGCACGGGAGAAAGGAGTACCTATTGCCTGACGTCGAATAAAAAAAAGGAACGGCCTATTGTTGTTTCTCCCCCCCCACACACACACACTCTATCGTGTTGGAGAATGTTATTAATTTAAAAAAGAGAAAAAAGTGTCAGAATAGAATGGGATCGAACGCTGAAACTGCCGATCATTAAACCTGCCTTTCTAACGACTGCGCCTCGGTTTCGAGTTAAGAACACATGTGAAAATAGGTCAATTAAACTAAGCTTGATTATGGGCATGCGTGTTTAGGTCATTTGAAGTTGATGAAAATGACTGGATTTGGGCAGGTTTTCTATAATATGCATGTTAAAGGTGTATGATCTTGAAAATGTAAATGTATCGGGGTCAACCAGTATCTTGGCGCTAATTGAATTAAATAGGATGTCGATTCGATCAAGAAATTGTAGCCGCCATGTTGAATGAATAACTGTTGCAGGAACTCTGTTCGTTAATTTCATTCGCTTAATTCCGGAATCAATATAAATGTAGAAGTCATAAGTAGAATTAGAAATAACGTAATCTGATATTCGCAAAAAAACATCGGTGTGAACGGGAGCGGTCATTAAGACTTTGCGTATAGCTTTATATGATGTAGTAAATTTATATCAGGCAAATAATTAATAAGAACCGGCGTTTTGTGAAAATTAAACTGTGGGTATTAGTTCCCGGTGTCGATGAGTAGAATGACAGTACAGAATTTATAGTGGTGAGTTTAGTAGCCTGATATGCATGTGGTTATTTTCCGATACTCCGAGAATGGCAGGGGAAATCGTCTCTACTTTATATATTAGATTATGTTACTTATGTATCCGCATGTTTTACATTACGTTTAGAACGTATTGTAAAACATATAGATGCATAAGTAACATAATCTATTATACCCATTAGGTAGATTCATCATAAATAGTCACACACCAAATCTCCCTATTAAATGGGTACATTTTTAGGAGTTTGAAAAAAAACACACGATTCTATATTGATATCTAATGAAAAGCAAGTATTCTCATTGGAGTAATGGACAACCCATGTATAATGAGTCAATTTTTTAGTTTTTATTTTAAATATCATTATATGTTGACTTGCTTACTGAAAACATTAAATAATTCAAATAAAAAACAATGATTTGTTGTTACATTTTAATTCTTTCTAATGTACAATCATTTGAAACGGTTTAAACACGTCTAAATTACACTTAAAACATTGTTTATTACCCTTTCGTAAAAATGACACTGTCCACTAATGGCGTCCCCCGGTCAGAGAGTCAGAAGTGTAGCGTGTAACCGAGATCATTTTTTATCGTTTGCATTACTTTTACTATCACATCCATTGTGCAAAAACTATTTAGTATTCTACCATACAATGAAATACTGTAGAAAATATAATGGAAGACGATCATTTTGTAACTTCTCGAATGCACCTTTTAACTGTTTTAATAACATTTTAAAACATGTAGTTAAATAAGGTTAGGTGGATCTATTTTTTGAGGATTTTGAAAGAAAATGGAGCAATTTAATATTTATACTCATAAATAGCAAGTATTTTATTTGGGTAAATGTGTTACATATGTATAATTAATCCATATTTAGGATGTTTTCGAAAATGTTTTGACATTGGTCTTAAATATAATTGGTTCTAACCAACAGTATGAAAATTGGTGAAATTCTTAAGGTTGTGGGGAATAATGAGTCACCATTATGTCTCTTCAATGAAAAGAAAAGGTCGTCAAATCAAACGTGATGAGCAGTTCAAACATGCACCATAAGAACAATAGGTACATGGAGAACTTTATATTTATAGCTACCACTAATATAACAAGTATTCAACGATAAAAATACAGCACCTACCTATGAAATAATAACTCGGCGAATTATAGAATAGCACACATATGTCATAAACACAATTTATCGCAATCAACATTCCTATCATTTTATACCCTCTGAATATAGCACACATATGCCATGAACACAATCTCATTAGTACAAATCTATTCAGACTACTAACTATTCCTGACTACAGGAAGCGGAAATAATATGCTCTTCAATAAAAATCTAAGGTGCCCCATTATGCCCCATCTTGAAAAGTATGTGCTTTTGTTTACTCTGTCAGTAATGTCTGGATCTCAATTGTGTTTGTTGTTTTATTAGCCAAAGTGTATTTGTTCAGAAATAGCTTAGACAACTTTATCACAAAAAAAAAATATGCCAGTCGACCACTAGCATATTCCAAAGCTGGTACGCCAATAAAGCAGAACATAGAAAAAAACTTTGAGTTGAGAGAAAATGAAAGAAGGATTTCAGTTGACACATCATGTCCCACCACTACTCTATAAGAGGAACACAACAAGATAGAAACTACAACATGATTATACAGGTAATAAGTGATGTTTTGGTACATACATTAGAACAATCTGAGTATCTGCTTTTTCTGTTCGTGCTATTGATGGAATTCAAAAAAGGTGTACTTATCAGCTTTTTGAGTATGACCTTTCAACTTATTTTACGATTGTTCAGTCCAAGCATCGCATATTGTCACTGAAGCTTCAGTGTCTACTGTAATACGGGCCATACTTATCAGGAAACGTGTGTTAAGAGTTAGCTAGCACTATGTGTGTTCACATTACATTTATATGTTTGTGTGTTGGTAGCTAGGGGAAACATGCTTCAGGGAGGTATGTTTTAAAGGAGGCGGCCCGAGGAACTTAAGGATTACAGTTGGAACATATTTCAACGTCCATAGACCTCTTCAGTGAGGGGGCAAAATTTGGCTTCTAGTCGGATGAGTCCGGGTATGAAAAAAAAAAAAAAACATATACTATATTACCCGTAAGTCGTTGTGTCACTACTACTACTACTACCATAATTTGTACACCTTTGATTTCAATCGAAAATTTATTTACTGTGATATATTAGTTATGACAGGTTTCTTCAATAACTAAAACACTGTGGTTTATATAGAAGTAAAATGTCCTAATATTTTGCGTGTTTATTTACATACGTGTAAACGCTGGAATTGAAGGTACTATTTAAGTTATTAGTGAAAGGTTGGATCAACACCAAGAGAACGCGAGAAACAAACGTGGCTTCCAAACGATAGAGTGATTAGTGTCTTGTTTTGTTAATTACATTTACCAAAAAATAGAACAAAATGAACTCGTTTCATAGCGTAATTTAATACCTAAACAAAAAAAATATTGTAACATCTATTTTTTGTTATTAAGTGTCCAAGAAAACCGTCTGGCAAAAGAATTTAATAAAGAAAAATTCAGTGTTTTATATATATATATATATATATATATATGTAAGTAAATTACGTGTGCAACAGAATGGTAGGATTAATTTTAGAGGAAGCATTATTAAAATCAATGAAACAGACGAGTGAGGAAAAAAAAAAAAAAAAAGGAAAATTGTTAAAATTACCTTAAGGCTTTGTCGTCTGACCCTCTGAGAGGAAACGTCAGAATGGTAAATTAAAAACTAAAAGTCGAATGAGAAATGAAGGGGGGAGAAAAAAAAATAAATAAAACTTATTTCAGTTGGAGGAAACGTATGAGAAGGGAAAAAAAAAAAAAAAAAAAAAAAAAATTAAATCTCTCAACGTTATGGTGGCTTTGAATCATTAAAGATCTCCAACTGATGTTTCAAAATCTTTTGTCTACACAGGCTAGGTCGATAGTTGTTAATGACTAACGCCTCAAGAATATTGAGATGGTAGTTCGACCTGGCACTGTGTAAAACAGAAAACCACCCATCGGAATACCTGTCAGAACAACTATTTGTACTAACGAGGTGATTACCGATGGCTGATTCCTGTGCCTGGAAGTTCCCGGATGATCTCGAAACCTTGTGTAGGCGAATATCACGTGGTATCTGTTGGGATATTCTAAATTCTAATCTTTGGGATGTCTTGCCAACGTAGTCAGCTCCACACTGACACATGAATTTATAAACTACAGAATTCTTTTGAATGGCTGGCAAAACATCCTTACGAAAAGAAGAGAAAAAGGTTCGAGTCGTGTAAACTACCCTCAACATGGTTGCCGGAAAACAACGTTGAGTAGAAGAAGAAATCCTTTCAACAATGTCAAGGCCGTCAGAACCCAACCAAGGGAGTTTCAAATAAATAGGGCAACGTGACGGGCCAATAAATTTACCACCATTAAATAAAGCAACTTTACGTGCAATGGTGCCTTTTATAGTATTGATGGGATATCCATTGGCAAGAAAAATATTAGTAATCTCACCAAGTTCTGCATCGAGTCGTGTTGGTGAACAAATCATAAGAGCTCGATGAGTGAGAGTACCAATAAGATTTATTTTTCTTGCTCTTGGGGCGAAGGAAAACCAATTTAGATAAAGGCCTGTAAATGTTGGTTTTCTATACACACAGGTTTCAAATGATAAACCAGATTTAGACACTAAAACATCGAGGAATGGTAAGGAACCACAATCCTCGACTTCCATAGTGAATTGCAACGATGGATGCAAGTCACAAAGAAGAAGAAGAAACTGTTCAGCATCACTCCGAGAGGGAAAACAAGCAAAAGTGTCATCAACGTAACGTGTGTAGAAAGCCGGCTTGGTCACTTTGGAAAATAATTGGTTTTCCAAGAATCCAACGAAAATGTTGGCTAACGATGGACCAAGAGGGCTGCCCATGGATATACCATCAATTTGCCGATACATTATATTATTGAAACTGAAGGAAACTGATTTAGTAGCAAGTTCCATCAGTTCAACAAAAATTCGTTCAGGAAACTGTGGAGACTTTAAGGGGCCGCGGTAAAGATAATCTGCACATATACCAATGGTTTCATCCAAAGGTACATTGGTAAACAGACTACTAATGTCAAAGGAAGCCAAGAACTCGGTGTCCTTTGAGAGAGATAATTTGTGTATAGAAGACACAAATTGGAAGGAATCAGAGATACAATAGTCCGAATAAAAAGTAAGTACGGGCTTAAGAATATCAACTAACCATTTACCAAGTGCATGTTGTGCAGAACCCAACATTGATAGAATAGGCCGTAAAGGAACGTTAGGTTTATGAACCTTTGGTAAGCCGTACATTCTAGGCCTTTGAGAGCCGATAGGTCGTATTCCTTCATATATCTCTTTAGAAATAAACTTGCTTTTATAAAGTTGAAGAAGCCTTTTCTGGATTTTTATTTCCATACGAAAAGTGTCATCGTGGCTTAAACCACCCATCTTGAAAAATTTATTTTTTATCATCCAAAATGTTACACATTTTGGAGATATAATCTACTTGGTTCAGGATTACAACGCCTGAACCCTTGTCTGGACGAGTGATATAAATATCAGAGTTCGACTTAAGTAATTTCGCAGTTTCAAAATGATTTTTCTGCCAAATACAATCGCTAGATTTAGTACGTATAGCAGAAAACCTCCGACCTAATTCACCCAACTGGATTTTAACGCTAGTTAATTCATCAGTGGAAATAGGCGAATGTCTTTTTAGTAGAGAATATAATAGTTCAATCTCACTAAATATGTTGATTTTATCAACACGGAGGGGAGGAATGCAAAATTCTAAGCCGGCAGACAAGACAAATTTTTCAGTATTTGATAGAGCATAAGACGAATAATTAAATATATGTTTATCCGAATATGCTCTAGTGCCGAACTTCTTGGTAATCAAATTCTGCAAATATTTATTATATGAAGAATTGGTTTTGTTGAGGGTGAAAATATCGCCATTAGACAGAAACTTTGAAAAGCGAACTTTGTCAAAGAAAGAAAATTCCTTCCAAACCATAGCCCAAAGTATAAGATATTTACTTCGTAACGAACTATAAGAATCGGAGTTAAATAGGATTTCGTCTTGTAAAAATACACGTTGAACTGCCAACGAATTTCTACATTTAATTTTAGAAATTCGGTGACAGATATAACCGGAAGCTACATGATTTAAGCGGCAAGATTTGAGAAAATTTATCCTACACCTCAAAACGATTAATTTATTTTTAATGCGTATGACGTTATTTAACGTTTTGATGAATTGGGGGTTGTACCGACCTCGAAAATATGTAAGTAAATTACGTGTACAACAGAATGGTAGGATTAATTTTAGAGGAAGCATTATTAAAATCAATGAAACAGACGAGTGAGGAAAAAAAAAAAAAAAAAGGAAAATTGTTAAAATTACCTTAAGGCTTTGTCGTCTGACCCTCTGAGAGGAAACGTCAGAATGGTAAATTAAAAACTAAAAGTCGAATGAGAAATGAAGGGGGGAGAAAAAAAAAAAAAAAAATAAAACTTATTTCAGTTGGAGGAAACGTATGAGAAGGGGAAAAAAAAAAAAAAAAAAAAAAAAAATTAAATCTCTCAACGTTATGGTGGCTTTGAATCATTAAAGATCTCCAACTGATGTTTCAAAATCTTTTGTCTACACAGGCTAGGTCGATAGTTGTTAATGACTAACGCCTCAAGAATATTGAGATGGTAGTTCGACCTGGCACTGTGTAAAACAGAAAACCACCCATCGGAATACCTGTCAGAACAACTATTTGTACTAACGAGGTGATTACCGATGGCTGATTCCTGTGCCTGGAAGTTCCCGGATGATCTCGAAACCTTGTGTAGGCGAATATCACGTGGTATGTGTTGGGATATTCTAAATTCTAATCTTTGGGATGTCTTGCCAACGTAGTCAGCTCCACACTGACACATGAATTTATAAACTACAGAATTCTTTTGAATGGCTGGCAAAACATCCTTACGAAAAGAAGAGAAAAAGGTTCGAGTCGTGTAAACTACCCTCAACATGGTTGCCGGAAAACAACGTTGAGTAGAAGAAGAAATCCTTTCAACAATGTCAAGGCCGTCAGAACCCAACCAAGGGAGTTTCAAATAAATAGGGCAACGTGACGGGCCAATAAATTTACCACCATTAAATAAAGCAACTTTACGTGCAATGGTGCCTTTTATAGTATTGATGGGATATCCATTGGCAAGAAAAATATTAGTAATCTCACCAAGTTCTGCATCGAGTCGTGTTGGTGAACAAATCATAAGAGCTCGATGAGTGAGAGTACCAATAAGATTTATTTTTCTTGCTCTTGGGGCGAAGGAAAACCAATTTAGATAAAGGCCTGTAAATGTTGGTTTTCTATACACACAGGTTTCAAATGATAAACCAGATTTAGACACTAAAACATCGAGGAATGGTAAGGAACCACAATCCTCGACTTCCATAGTGAATTGCAACGATGGATGCAAGTCACAAAGAAGAAGAAGAAACTGTTCAGCATCACTCCTAGAGGGAAAACAAGCAAAAGTGTCATCAACGTAACGTGTGTAGAAAGCCGGCTTGGTCACTTTGGAAAATAATTGGTTTTCCAAAAATCCAACGAAAATGTTGGCTAACGATGGACCAAGAGGGCTGCTGAACGAATTTTTGTTGAACTGATGGAACTTGCTACTAAATCAGTTTCCTTCAGTTTCAATAATATAATGTATCGGCAAATTGATGGTATATCCATGGGCAGCCCTCTTGGTCCATCGTTAGCCAACATTTTCGTTGGATTTTTGGAAAACCAATTATTTTCCAAAGTGACCAAGCCGGTTTCTACACACGTTACGTTGATGACACTTTTGCTTGTTTTCCCTCTCGGAGTGATGCTGAACAGTTTCTTCTTCTTCTTTGTGACTTGCATCCATCGTTGCAATTCACTATGGAAGTCGAGGATTGTGGTTCCTTACCATTCCTCGATGTTTTAGTGTCTAAATCTGGTTTATCATTTGAAACCTGTGTGTATAGAAAACAAACATTTACAGGCCTTTATCTAAATTGGTTTTCCTTCGCCCCAAGAGCAAGAAAAATAAATCTTATTGGTACTCTCACTCATCGAGCTCTTATGATTTGTTCACCAACACGACTCGATGCAGAACTTGGTGAGATTACTAATATTTTTCTTGCCAATGGATATCCCATCAATACTATAAAAGGCACCATTGCACGTAAAGTTGCTTTATTTAATGGTGGTAAATTTATTGGCCCGTCACGTTGCCCTATTTATTTGAAACTCCCTTGGTTGGGTTCTGACGGCCTTGACATTGTTGAAAGGATTTCTTCTTCTACTCAACGTTGTTTTCCGGCAACCATGTTGAGGGCAGTTTACACGACTCGAACCTTTTTCTCTTCTTTTCGTAAGGATGTTTTGCCAGCCATTCAAAAGAATTCTGTAGTTTATAAATTCATGTGTCAGTGTGGAGCTGACTACGTTGGCAAGACATCCCAAAGATTAGAATTTAGAATATCCCAACACATACCACGTGATATTCGCCTACACAAGGTTTCGAGATCATCCGGGAACTTCCAGGCACAGGAATCAGCCATCGGTAATCACCTCGTTAGTACAAATAGTTGTTCTGACAGGTATTCCGATGGGTGGTTTTCTGTTTTACACAGTGCCAGGTCGAACTACCATCTCAATATTCTTGAGGCGTTAGTCATTAACAACTATCGACCTAGCCTGTGTAGACAAAAGATTTTGAAACATCAGTTGGAGATCTTTAATGATTCAAAGCCACCATAACGTTGAGAGATTTAATTTTTTTTTTTTTTTTTTTTTTTTTTCCCCTTCTCATACGTTTCCTCCAACTGAAATAAGTTTTATTTATTTTTTTTCTCCCCCCTTCATTTCTCATTCGACTTTTAGTTTTTAATTTACCATTCTGACGTTTCCTCTCAGAGGGTCAGACGACAAGGCCTTAAGGTAATTTTAACAATTTTCCTTTTTTTTTTTTTTTTCCTCACTCGTCTGTTTCATTGATTTTAATAATGCTTCCTCTCAAATTAATCCTACCATTCTGTTGTACACGTAATTTACTTACATATTTTCGAGGTCGGTACAACCCCCAATTCATCAAAACGTTAAATAACGTCATACGCATTAAAAATAAATTAATCGTTTTGAGGTGTAGGATAAATTTTCTCAAATCTTGCCGCTTAAATCATGTAGCTCCCGGTTATATCTGTCACCGAATTTCTAAAATTAAATGTAGAAATTCGTTGGCAGTTCAACGTGTATTTTTACAAGACGAAATCCTATTTAACTCCGATTCTTATAGTTCGTTACGAAGTAAATATCTTATACTTTGGGCTATGGTTTGGAAGGAATTTTCTTTCTTTGACAAACTTCGCTTTTCAAAGTTTCTGTCTAATGGCGATATTTTCACCCTCAACAAAACCAATTCTTCATATAATAAATATTTGCAGAATTTGATTACCAAGAAGTTCGGCACTAGAGCATATTCGGATAAACATATATTTAATTATTCGTCTTATGCTCTATCAAATACTGAAAAAATTGTCTTGTCTGCCGGCTTAGAATTTTGCATTCCTCCCCTCCGTGTTGATAAAATCAACATATTTAGTGAGATTGAACTATTATATTCTCTACTAAAAAGACATTCGCCTATTTCCACTGATGAATTAACTAGCGTTAAAATCCAGTTGGGTGAATTAGGTCGGAGGTTTTCTGCTATACGTACTAAATCTAGCGATTGTATTTGGCAGAAAAATCATTTTGAAACTGCGAAATTACTTAAGTCGAACTCTGATATTTATATCACTCGTCCAGACAAGGGTTCAGGCGTTGTAATCCTGAACCAAGTAGATTATATCTCCAAAATGTGTAACATTTTGGATGATAAAAAATAAATTTTTCAAGATGGGTGGTTTAAGCCACGATGACACTTTTCGTATGGAAATAAAAATCCAGAAAAGGCTTCTTCAACTTTATAAAAGCAAGTTTATTTCTAAAGAGATATATGAAGGAATACGACCTATCGGCTCTCAAAGGCCTAGAATGTACGGCTTACCAAAGGTTCATAAACCTAACGTTCCTTTACGGCCTATTCTATCAATGTTGGGTTCTGCACAACATGCACTTGGTAAATGGTTAGTTGATATTCTTAAGCCCGTACTTACTTTTTATTCGGACTATTGTATCTCTGATTCCTTCCAATTTGTGTCTTCTATACACAAATTATCTCTCTCAAAGGACACCGAGTTCTTGGCTTCCTTTGACATTAGTAGTCTGTTTACCAATGTACCTTTGGATGAAACCATTGGTATATGTGCAGATTATCTTTACCGCGGCCCCTTAAAGTCTCCACAGTTTCCTGAACGAATTTTTGTTGAACTGATGGAACTTGCTACTAAATCAGTTTCCTTCAGTTTCAATAATATAATGTATCGGCAAATTGATGGTATATCCATGGGCAGCCCTCTTGGTCCATCGTTAGCCAACATTTTCGTTGGATTTTTGGAAAACCAATTATTTTCCAAAGTGACCAAGCCGGCTTTCTACACACGTTACGTTGATGACACTTTTGCTTGTTTTCCCTCTCGGAGTGATGCTGAACAGTTTCTTCTTCTTCTTTGTGACTTGCATCCATCGTTGCAATTCACTATGGAAGTCGAGGATTGTGGTTCCTTACCATTCCTCGATGTTTTAGTGTCTAAATCTGGTTTATCATTTGAAACCTGTGTGTATAGAAAACAAACATTTACAGGCCTTTATCTAAATTGGTTTTCCTTCGCCCCAAGAGCAAGAAAAATAAATCTTATTGGTACTCTCACTCATCGAGCTCTTATGATTTGTTCACCAACACGACTCGATGCAGAACTTGGTGAGATTACTAATATTTTTCTTGCCAATGGATATCCCATCAATACTATAAAAGGCACCATTGCACGTAAAGTTGCTTTATTTAATGGTGGTAAATTTATTGGCCCGTCACGTTGCCCTATTTATTTGAAACTCCCTTGGTTGGGTTCTGACGGCCTTGACATTGTTGAAAGGATTTCTTCTTCTACTCAACGTTGTTTTCCGGCAACCATGTTGAGGGTAGTTTACACGACTCGAACCTTTTTCTCTTCTTTTCGTAAGGATGTTTTGCCAGCCATTCAAAAGAATTCTGTAGTTTATAAATTCATGTGTCAGTGTGGAGCTGACTACGTTGGCAAGACATCCCAAAGATTAGAATTTAGAATATCCCAACACATACCACGTGATATTCGCCTACACAAGGTTTCGAGATCATCCGGGAACTTCCAGGCACAGGAATCAGCCATCGGTAATCACCTCGTTAGTACAAATAGTTGTTCTGACAGGTATTCCGATGGGTGGTTTTCTGTTTTACACAGTGCCAGGTCGAACTACCATCTCAATATTCTTGAGGCGTTAGTCATTAACAACTATCGACCTAGCCTGTGTAGACAAAAGATTTTGAAACATCAGTTGGAGATCTTTAATGATTCAAAGCCACCATAACGTTGAGAGATTTAATTTTTTTTTTTTTTTTTTTTTTTTTTTTCCCCTTCTCATACGTTTCCTCCAACTGAAATAAGTTTTTTTTTTTTTTTTCTCCCCCCTTCTTTTCTCATTCGACTTTTAGTTTTTAATTTACCATTCTGACGTTTCCTCTCAGAGGGTCAGACGACAAGGCCTTAAGGTAATTTTAACAATTTTCCTTTTTTTTTTTCCTCACTCGTCTGTTTCATTGATTTTAATAATGCTTCCTCTAAAATATATATATATATATATATATATACATATATATATATATATATATATATATATATAAAGTTTAGAACATATCACTCCTCATTCTGTTACAGTGACGTCTCATATTGAAAGTAGCAACATCACATTACCAATGCTGTTCATAAGAAGCGAACAACATTAATGCCCCATCGAATACACCCCCTTTTCATATGTTACATAATAACTTAGCTATTAGTTTCGATGTCTCTTAGTACATACAAGTTTCATTTCGGAATATTAATCGAACATACACGGCTGCTCGTCATGGGCACATTTATAGTTACGCGAGCAAACAAACGAAAGAATAAAATAGCATTTTGTTGATCATCTATTCAAGGCTTTTTTTATAAATGTAAATTTGAATGACAAAAAATGAGAACTGACTGAATTGAAAACATCTTGAAACTGAAATGCATCTTGCGAATATGAATATCGAATATAATTTATTAAAGCAGATTAATCTATTCATTGTGTTATTTTTCTTTTATAAATTCACGAATATTATTAATGGGATTTAGAAATCTGAAAACGATCTTTTCTGATAGAAAACTGGCGTCCTCTTGAATTATTCAAACATATGTGTCGATTGTTTAAAAAGTGAGATTTGAAAATATTTCTAAAAACGAACATATCGCGAGACGGCATACCTCTGCCTGGCAAAATAATAATGAGTCAACGTTATATCTGGCCTTCATATTTTCGACAATATATCACATAGCGAGTCTTTACAATGGACAAGTGTGAACTGTAAATCTTTTCTATCCCCCTGGCCTTCATAGAAAATTCTGACCGACATATACATCAATTAAATCGGATCTAAATAATGGATGTTCGACTCACCAAGTTTGCTGAGGATTAGCCAAACGCTTGGAAGCTACGTTGTACAAATAAAAAAAATCTTCCAAACAAACTCGACCAAAAAGATAACATCCTTGGCAGAGGTGAAATATTATCAAGGCAGATGTTCTAATATTTATTCTAAAAAAATATTGTATATTAATAACAAAACAGGAATTTCTATTTTACCGACAGATGTAAGGGATCAGTTTAAAACTTTGCCATCACTTGTAGTACTTTCAAAGTTTGTTGCTAATGGTTAAATAACTTACTGACTTGCTTTTATAAATCCAACTAATTAACTTACTTGAAAAACAAAATACCCATCATATGTTAGTGGAACAGAAATTTTAACAGACTCTCAATCCGGACAGTAAGGTACCATCTATATTTTTCGAGACACCACAACACACCTTATAGTGATTGCTGTACAGATGTGAGATTATAACATTAAACACATGTTTCCCGATAATCTCCGTGGGCACACATGACAACAAGAATATTCAGACACTTCATATCTTATCTTCTTATCGATTCTTTTAATTACAACACCAGTAGTCACACTTATCTCATCGCTATGTGTGGTACTGCACTGCACTCCAACGGGTCAGAGAACCCTACTTGTAATATAATGTATAGCATTTTTATTGTGTAAATTAATATAAAAAGAATATCATGAAAAAGCTAGGGCCTGGAAGTTTTGTCATCTAGTGTTAAAGATATACAGTTCCTGTTCGTTTAGAATGTTTTAATTGATAATTAAAGATATTCAAAAGAACCTATTACACTGTCCTGCATTTTCGTACTGGCTATAGATAGTATTCATATTAATGAATACGTTATAATCGTTGCAATAAACACTTCTCTAAAATTAATGAAGATGCGTTTAAAAATAAAGTTAAATAGAACATCTAATTTTAAAAAAAATCAAATCAGACCCGACCATTTGTGGTATTAATCGCAGTATTTATAATATTAACACAATAAGCTTAATATATTAAATCAACGAGGTCGATAATAAGAATTATTTTCCCGTTTTTTATCAACAAATATATTCTCTATTTTTGAATGTCCCCAAAACAACAATTAAAAATAATGACGTAATTTTTTACTATATGTTCTCTTAGTTAAAAATATATCTTATATTGTCATGAATTACATTAATATATAACTAACAAACGATGTCAGCATCTAAATATATCTCACCTTTCATAGTCAAAATGACAGAAAAAATAAGAATGAGGGTGCACGATGCCTCAATCGAAATATATTTGCTAATAAAATATCAATAACTGTATTTGAGTAAGAAGTAATTTTATTTCCGAAATGTTAATTTATAATACCAAAAATAAATAAAATACATTGTTTTCATACAAATAATTTATGTAGTAGCATCCTAAATCTTACAGAAAAGTATTTAAAAATAATATTTAGTCATTATTTGCAATCTGTTCGAGTAATACACTTAAGCAATTTAGTAATCAATTCCGTTGTAATCAATTAACTATAACATAATATCTCGTGTGTATTCATGAGCTTAGATAATTGGATTTTCATGTAAATTCCCGCGTAAACGATAGAGTGAATTTAGCAATTGTCGGGTTCTCGCCAGCAAGCAACTGTCCATATCACTAAACGGCATAAGAATACAACTCATGCACCAAACACCAGAAAAATGAATGTAATACAGAAATCAGTGGTAATGTACATATTAAACAAAATGCGCAAACGTACATGCATAAACTAAAAAGAAAATACAATATCTAAATATAAAAGGACCTATTCTAACTAGAAAATGTAAAACGTCATATCTGCATCTGGAAGATAACAGATACTATACATCATTGAATGGTCAATCCTGAAAAAGTCTTAATCCTATCACCTACGTATTGTTACTGTTGCATTGGCGAATGAACATCTCTATCTTATAAACAAAATATCCGAAATAATTAATTATTGCATGCAGAAGATAAAAATATATTTACGATCAATAAGACAACTATTTAGAAAAGCACGACTAATTAAGTCATGTTTTTTAAATACTTTCATTTTATTAATCGTATTGATACTTTCATTTTTTACATGCAATAATAAATTATTTTCAATATTTTTTTAATAAGATTGATATTCTGATTCATTGTTAATTGCTATTAATCTCAATATCTGGCTAACTTAGGAAGTGATATGCATGCATAGGAACCAATATAACATAATCTTAATTCATATTTTCATAAAAATAGAGTATCTCATTAAACTATATGTCTCTATATATAATAACGCGTAACAGTAGATTTGAGTACATATATTTGCATACATGTATCTTCTGATATGCACATAAACGCAGGTGTAAGTAAATAGATGTAACTCTGAATGCATATGTGCGTGTGTGCATGTGAGGGTGTACGTGTTGTCGTGTGGATTTTGTTTTGATTTATGTCTGAATTAATTTGACTAAACTAAACATTGTCCTAACTCTGAAGTGTTAAAACCCTTAGTTACAACTTACTAAGTCACTTCTAAATAAGTGTCGGCATTAAAATCAGAGGTTTAACATAGCCCTAGCTAACGAATAATTACCTATATTTATATACATTACAGCAAACCCAGACGATTAGTCAGAAGATATAACAATATCGATATTATCAACCAAATCACAAAAGCTCTATACGTCAACATGAGTTTTCTGTATGTTTAATGGAATCAATAAAAAAACTGCCGACTACAATCTAACTCGATAACATATTATTATTTATTAATGAATATTTTCTTTTAATAATTAAACAATTAATTCACTAATAATAACAAACATATAAATGAACTCACATTCATCGAAATTAATTAATATAGAAGAATAAGAAGTAAATTAAAAAGTTCGGATATAAATTAACATTCTCTATCTAATACTTTATATATTAAAAAATTACCTTCAACCGGGACATGAAATACGTCATCGAATTAGATTAAGGCACACTAGGGAATAGCTAATCTTAATTAAGAAGAATAAAATGAATCCATCAATTATGGATTGTTAAATACATAAACTATAGTTAAACACATATCGGATTACGATTATGCTGTTGTATTACGCGTTACTGGTGTGTGCATGGAATCGTTTACGCAGGGGATTGAACTTCTCGCCGGTGTCGTCATTGTAACAAGCTTAAATTACTTTTTGTCTGTGATAAAACTTACGCTTACAATAATTGATTTGTTTTGTAACAGGATTTTTCATAAAGGACAGCCACAGAAAACGACTTGGTGTGTGCGTGAGAGAAATAAATAGATACAGAGACGGGTAGCTCGTATTGCTAAATCGGCTTTCCAATAGCGCTGCTCTCCATTTCTTAGAGAGAGAGAGAGATGTCTGACACATCTGATCTGATGAAAACTCTTGCCGGATATAAGGAGGTCAAAGCAGAAGTCCCCTGACCCTATCAACTTCAACCGAAGGTTACCTCAGTCCTTTAAAGCCCATTCCGCTAAAAATGCGTACTTTTTTCTCCATTCTTCACTTGTTTAATTATATATATATAAATTGAGCAAACCCTATCTCATTTAACATTCCTTTAAAGTGTCTATCTTATTCTTTGTAAGATTATTTTACTACATACGTACCCGACGTTTAGACACTGTTCCGCTTTTCAATATCTACCCAGGTAGAACATTGTCTAACCTTCGACACACTGGTTCAGTATGATTATTCAGGTCCGGCCTCATATGACTTGTAGTAACCTTCTTCCAAGAAAGTTCCATCATCGCAACATGTACCCTTCCTGCATTGCCTCACTATGGAAAATATGGAAGTTGTCTTCAATGATCACATCAGTCTGCATCAAGCTACGTAAACAAGCCCAATTTGAACAATCTGACTAAGAGAATCGAACTTCTCCTGTCCCCGATATATGTTTTCCAAAGCACTGCGCACCTTTTTCTGCGACCACGACTGGTTTGGAAATGGAACTTCATTTTTTTAAGCGCAACCCTTTTCGAACAAGCTACTAACTATGACGCTAAAAGTTAAACGTTGTTCCGGAGTCCAACACTGTTCTTATCAAACTGCGATCATAGATATTTTTCTTACTCATCTCATACATTAAACAAACGCCCCTCCATGCTTTTTCCGGGTGTTCAAATATCGCACACGACTTGGCACTCATCAGTAACCCAACATCTATACATTTGGTGAGAGCTTACTCCGCAAATCGTTATCCGCGATCAGCCGATTTTGCTTCATAATTGCTTGTGCTCAAGAACATTTCTTGGGCCAAGCCCGGTATTTAATTATTAAGCATATGAGATCACTATACAACGACTACAACAACTTTCCAAACAATAAGTGTATTATTTATTTTTTCTATTAATTTCGAAACCCATGGAAAACATCGACACAAAAAAGCAAAGAAAGTAAGAAAAAATGACTCACATTTACAAATGATTCATTTTTTAAAAATTAATTCGTTGATACGAGTTAATTTAATCGATTCTCTGTTTTGTTTGAATGTATGTTTTTCAATTCTGAAACACCTTTCCTTTTTCTCTCCTCCAACGTAACGGGAACACCGAAGAAAAACATAAAAAACTGACACACCTTAATTGCTTACAAATACAATATTCACAAAATAAAATATTTTCTTCTTCGACTCTTGTTTTTATTTGTTTTCGAAGAACCACAAAGAATGACCCATGTTACTTTTTCGTTTTATTTTACCCTTTATGTATTTCTTTCGTTTCTGTTTGACACAGTACGTGGCTTTAAACAAGTAGAAGACACTATTGCATTTTCTTTTAAAGAAAATTTAACACATTTCGCTTGAAAAATAAAACGCTTTCTTAATTTTCTTTGATGCGTTTCTTTTTCTATATTTTCCTTCCTTCTTCTTTATAACAGCAAACCCACATTATTCAGCCTTTTTTCTATTTGTTTTTCTTTTTTTCATATATAAAATTAAAAGCTTTTTCAAGCAAATTATTTTTGATAAATAGTATGATACAAAAATGTCATGAAAAATTATGCTCATATTAATGGTACTTGGTTGAATAGTAATACACTAACAACAAAGTAAAAAGAATAAATAAACACATTCACGCTTAATTCTAAAACACTATGAATAGTATATCCTCACGCTTTTACTTATATTCACATATTACATATACACACACTTGTATAATCATAAATACTTTTGGATAACTACGGATCAATTAAAAAAACACAAATAATGAACTAAATAAATATAAATAACACATTCACACATAAATAAACTAAAGAGCTATATTATTTCCAACCCACTTTTATACATACTCCCGCGCATTACAAAAAACATTATTAATTAATTAAATACTACTAGAATAATACAAATAAATAGAAATAAATTAGTACACCCAGTTTGAATATTTAAACGAATACGTATGATACATCGTCTCTATTTATGCCAGCATGCTTTTATACGTATTCCTACATATGACAAGAAACTTATTAATGCATTAATGAAACACAAATACTATTATAAAATAAATAAGATTAACTTATTACACTACTTTTGAACATTTGAACTAATACATATGATACCCCTTCTCTCTTTGTGGTGAAATTTTGATTTTCAATCATATTTTGCGTTTCAAAATCAGTTTCAAAAATCTTCACGTCTCTACCTTCTTATTATATTTGTTTTTCTTTCCCTTCTTTTCTCCTTTCTCTTTGTTTCTTTGTTTTTTTCCTCTTTCCTCTCCCAGTTTTGAATAAACGGCAGATTCATACTTCCACCCCTCCTGTCACCACATCTACTGCAAGCCAAGCTCGACTGTGACATATTTTGATCCTGACAAACTTCCTATCAAACTAGCCATAACCTAATTAGTCGAAGCCATTAATCCGATTCATCTCGCGTCCTTTGAAGGACACATACAACTGTCGATAACACTACAACCCAACTCATGCTTTTCATTCTCTGCTTGTTCACGTCAATAACTGTTGCATACCTTAATTTTCTCCCTCATCTGTTGTAGAGGGTGGTGTGTCGTCTAGTGGATGCATTCTTTGTTCTTTCCTTCCTGCCGTGAACCACGCCGTCCGTGTCTGCAACAAAAGCCTCGTGACGCACTCCGAAGACAAACTCTTCTTTTTTTATTTAATTCATTTTATTACAAGCGTTGTTATTTCAACTGGGAGTCATTCGCAACGTCGAGAGAGAGGGAGAGAGCAAATCTTACGTTATCGTAGTTAGTTAACAATGTTTTCTTAACCATTTATAGAGAGGGGGGAAGGATTTCTAGCGTTTGTATTCCCTTAAGGGAAATATCCCTTATTTTTACATCGTGAATCGCACGTCCTGCTAGGTTTGCCTTCCGAATCAGACGAAAACTCGTTTCTCACGAGAACGAGTGACGTCACGGATCTGTTGTTTCCCACGCAAGGCCCGCGACGTCACAGAGCCTCTCGCAGGTGCAGACTGACCCTTGATCTGGGGTCTCGTCACACGGTAACCTTATCACGTCTGTTAGCTCTGACTGTGAGAACAGGCCCTCATCATCACTCGACTGCATCCGCGTTAATTCGCGCAAGTCAAAATCACGATTCCCAACAGATACGCCCATTCCAATAGGGCCATTATCCAACATAAACATGCCGAAGTCTGGACACCTTTTGAAAATTCAATAAAGACGAACCGTTGATGAATACATAAGTCACGTAGTTTTTGGCTTTCCATTTTTCATTATATATATATATAAATATATATATATATATATATATATATATTATATATCATAGGTTAATTTTGTTTTTCAAGCATTGTTTTATGTGTATATATTGGTAATATATAGAAGGCGATATAAAGCATAGTTGTGAGGTATGAACACGAGCTGACGAAAATTAAGACATAGAACGGTGGTATGAGTTTTGAAGTTTCCACCTTTTTTTAATATAATTTTTTTTAATATTAAACACTAAAATGCCGTCAGTGCGGTTCGATGGTAAGTCAGTATAACATACTATTTTATGAAAACATTTCCTTCCTCAGATGTGTGTTCAGCCGTAATTCAAACGTTGTAAGGAAAGAAATGTTGACGTTGGGGATAGTTAACAAGAACATAAAATCACTTGTTTCAAATGTTTTGTTTTATTAAATGTTAGTGCATGTTCCTTCATAAGTTGAACAGTGTTTACGTCAGATGCCTACACTATTTTTAACACTCTTACTATTTATGTTGTTGTACATTACGGCCGGGAGGGGTATGACGTCGGAATTTGATTTATAAACATGACTTGAATAATGATCTCTTCGCTGACGAGTGTGTAAAAATGAAACGTATACGTATGTTGATAACACACACATTTATGATTATTGTCGCCCCATTCTAAGTTGGCTACTGTTGCGAGTAATATTCATACGGCCGTCAAAATCATAGTTTTAATGCATGTTCCTTCATAAGTTTAACACTGTTTACGTCAGATGAATACAGTAGGTTTACAACTCTCACCGTTTATGTTATTGTTCATGATTGCCGTGAGGGTTAGAACGTCGGAAATTGAGCTATAAACATGACTTGCTCCAGGGTTTCGAATTCTTCGACCGGCTTGAATCTCTACACTGACGATTCCGAAAGGATGAAACGAATACATATGAAGATAATATATATATATATATATATATATATATATATATATATATATATATATATATATATATATATATATATATATATATTTGTGTGTGTCTGTGCGTGCGTGTTTGTGTGTGTGATGCCATCCAGCTTTGCTGCATTTAAATCGTCAACGACTTCCTGGAACAATGCGAAAACATTTCTCTGCTCGTTTCTACGTTGAAAATGTCCCGTCTTTATCCAACGTTTTTGTGCATTTTCTTTTGACATCTGAGGATGTTTCGACGAAGAGTCGAAAACGTTCGTGACACCTATGAAACATGTATTATTTTCTTAATACAAAAAAAAACATCAAAAAATTGAAAAAATAAAAAAGGTATCATTAAAGAGACGAATTATTTTTTTTTAACAATGTTTGCATATATATATATATATATATATATATATATATATATATATATATATATATATATATTGTCCATATCATGTATATTTTATGATTTACAAAAATGTTATTAATTGTTTATGTATTTACTACGTTCAGTCTAATTTTCATTTTATAATCTATCTTTTTCTAGTCAAGGGAGGCACCCCCGCTGAGAGTGTCCTCCATTTCATGAAGATTCGGGATTAAAGATTTGCTATTTATTATTTTCAGACGCGCTTATAATAACTGCAATATCGACTTATTTATAATGTTAGCCTCATATAGCGAATATTGTTCAGGCCGAAGCTTAATTATTTGTATTACAATTAATGGTTCTGAAGTATTCATTAAAAGATTACAATTATTATTCCATTTCAAATATTTTTATTTTATATTTTATTTTAATTGATTTGATTAATTTTCATTTTTGTTTTATTCATCTTATTTGATTGTTTGATGATAGAATTGCTTTTCTGGTTTTTATTTATTTTTTTAAAATTAATTATTTATTTATTTGATTTATTTACTTATTTATTGTTTTCATATACGTTGTATATATATATATATATATATATATATATATATGTATATATATATATATATATATATATATATATATATATATATATATATATATATATATACATTTTTATATACACTAGCAAATATATGCTCCTTCCGGTCGCATACTTTTGCTAGGCTCAGAAAATGAACACTCACCCGTAAACCGATAGAGTCCCAGTCATATTTGTTGGGTGGTTAGACATTGATCTTCTTTGTTTCCGTCCAAGAATATTTTTAGTTAAAAATAAAGAAAAACAAAATGTGGACCCCACTCCATTAATAGAAATCTTTTTAGTAAAAAAAAATGTTTTTGCCACCGCCTCAATTTTTATGTTTACCCCCCCCCCCATACATAGAAATATTTTTAGTAAAGAAAATTTATTTTTTTAATCTTTCCCCATACATATAAATATTTTTATTTTAAAAGAAAAACATTTATTTACCCCCCCCCCACATTTATTTACCCTCCCCCACACGTAGTAACATTTTCAGTTAAAATAAAATAAATTTTTTACCCCCACACATTTTTTTATACCTCCCCCATACATATTAATATTTTCAGTTAAAAAAGAAAAAAGAAATACACTCCCCCGATTTTTTTTTACCTTCCCCCATACATAAGAATATTTTTAGTCTAAAAAGAAAAAAATGTTACCCTCCTCCATGCATAACAATATTTTTAGTTTAAAAAAAAATTGACGCTCCCTGAAAAACAATTTAGGAGGCGCCTCAATCATATCAAAGAACTCATGATTACATATGCTATTGAAGGCGCCTACGTCATATCAAAGAACCAGTTTCTTTAGTCTTCGAAAATGGTTACCCATTTAGTAATGGCTGAGATATTTGTTGCTTTACTTCAATTTACAACAAAACACCTTGTCTTAACAACGTAATTAAAATAAAGTATGATAATGTGAAAACATCCTCTCACAATGACGTCACGTCCGGAAGGATCGAAAAGATGTGTCAGCAGTTTATTTTTCCAAAATGGCCACCCATTTACTAATGGCCAAGCTTTACTTCGCTTAACTTCAATTTACAACAAAACACCTTGTCTTAACAACGTAATGAACATAAAGAATGATAATGTGAAACAACAGAACAGACACTACACTATCTCCACACCTCTAAAAAATGAGGAGGTAATGCCTGGGAGGATGATATCATGACAACAGAACATATACTACACTACCTCCACACCTCTCAAAAAAGGAGGAGGAAATTCCTGGGAAGATGGTATCATGAAAACAGAACAGATACTACACTATCTCCACACCTCTCAAAAAAGGAGGAGAAATGCCTGGGAGAATGGTATAATGACAACAGAACATATACTACACTACACTATGCCCCTGAATTGAGCATTTAAAGATAGCACATTAGTCTAAAATAGTATATACTATACTATTTCTTAATAAGTACAATAGCCTTAAATAGTATAGTTTTGTCTTCAGACAGACATACAGACAGACAAACATACCGATACATAAACTCCATTATTAATAGATGTATATATATATATATATATATATATATATATATATATATATATATATATATATATATATATATATATATATATATATATATATATATGCAGAGAGAGAGAAAGAGAGAGAGAGAGATTAAAGAGTTAAATAAACTGATAGAATAATTTATACTTGTTTAAGTATCTGATTCCTTCGCTGATGGCTAGAATTCGGAGCCGTTCAACGAAATATTGAAAGCTAGACACATTAATATTTGCATATTGTATTTCAGATATGAGAATATCTATCATGTATCCACATTAAAGTAAGACACAGTATAAAGAAGCATTATACTTTTCAGAGTTTCAAAGGAGCAACCTTATATTCTAATATGAAGGCAGACACATAATCGAATCCTCAAAATTTCACTATACACTGCTTACCGATTGTCCGTCCATCACCGGGAAAACATAATTTTTAAGTCTACAATCACCCTTTGTTATTAATGATCACATCGATGAGGACCACTTTCTTCACAAGCTCGCAACAGACACCCCTCCACTAGCTCGCCTTAAGTCACGACGCCCATTCTCGGAGCACACCCACCAGCTCCTGCTTTCAACACCCGGTGACGTCACAAAACGAAACTGGCTGAAACGTCGCTGGACGGAGGAATGGCAGGAAGCAGAAAATCAAGGTTGCACAGATTTGTGGAGGACCTGGAAACCTACCAGGCATAGCCTCCCTCGCCGGCAGTGGACAATACTCAACCGCCTCAGGACAGGTGTCGGCCGTTTCGTCGCGACCATGAAAGGATGGGGGCTCAGGGACTCGGCTGTCTGCGACTGTGGTCACTCTGAGGAGACAGTTGACCACATCATCGAGTCATGGCTTAAACATCGACTACCCAACGGAGAAACCGGCATAGATGTGCTAAACAACAAACCATTAGCATGGCTTTTCTTAAACGAGCTGGTGATCTAACAACGAGATGCTGTGAAGCAAACGAAAGAAGACGACAAGGGTGTCTATACATATTTACACACACAAACATATATATATATATATATATATATAATATTTTTTGTTCGTTATCTATGTACGTATACGTTTTGTTTTTTTTACTTGAGACTCATCAGCATAGAGATATAACTATTCACTACTGATCGCGTGATTCGAAACGCCGGGCTCCAAGTATTTTACAACTCAAATTTCGACTACTTGAACCACATAGCCACCGCTGAATAGCTAAATAAACAGTGATAATTTTAACACTTATTCGGCGGCTTTGACGTCAATAGAGCGTTCTACTTAATGAAAAGAACGATGCATATATAGCTAGCGACGTCATGCTGTGTTAATACTACACTTACAGTGCCCATCTAGAGTGTTTTCTAGGGGCTACAAATAATAAATATTTGTTTTGTTTATTATCTATGTACGTATACGTTTCGTCATTTTTACTCGGGATTTATAAGCATAAAAATATAACCATTCACTACTGGTCGCGTGATTCGAACATTATTGGTTATATATGTGCATACATGTTTCAAATGTCCTATCCAATAGAGAGTTAACTTCCTTAGACTTGAAGAGAAATTCAAACTTTGATACAACTAATAGATAGAATATCATAGAATACCCTTATTTTCTAAACTGGCTTTTCTCATTATGTTTAGATTCGCTTAAAATAAAAAGCCTCCCTTCGATTTTTTTTAATGGGTCACCACTTATTAAGCCAGATACCCACTTGAAGATAATTGTTATCGCTACAAGGAGCAGATTGGAAACAATGGGTGGAATAGGCAGAATATTACTTAAAAATCATTGATCATCGAAGAGGACTGGTTACATCAGAATTGAAGGCGGCCATATTGTAGTCAGTTGAGAAGCAGCCTTGTTGTATTTGTTTCACAAATGTAGTAGGCAATGAGATACACGTTGTTTACGGAAGTTCGGTTTGGTTTACAGTATATTCAGAGAGGTAAGAATGTGTTTAGCTGTGGTTGTAGTGAGGCGAGTTTTTACTGCGACTTTTTTTACAGGAGGTCCAGGATTGGAGACTAGTCGACCACTTTTCTTTTTTATTTCATTTTTCTATTGGAATCGTCTCGGCCATAAGTTTATCCTGGACCAATCAGGCAGAAAAAAAATTCACCTGCAATTATCTGTACACTTCTCATTACCATTATGGAAATGGCGCGCGAAGAAAAAATAGAACAACATGTATCCTTTATTACTAGAGAGAAGAGTCGTTAATTTCTATATTCATAACTCTAGTATGATACATTTCTGGTTATGTCATTCAAGCAATAAATCTCATTTTCAAAAATAGCGTATTCAAGATTCAGCAACCAGGATGGTGACATAATTCTCCACGCTTAACTAACAAGAGGGGCTATAAAGATGTAATCTGTTCTCATTTTAGAAGTCGATGATAGCGAAACTGATTCTAGCGTACAACATATTCTATGAGAATATAACTCTATCTTTTCTCTCACATGTTTAGTTGGGGTCTATGCGGGTATCCGCAGAATACGTACTATTATCGATTTAGGCTCAATCGCAGAAAAGCATCATTTGGCGTACGTTTTTTCTGCTACGTTGAACAGCTTGCCAGATAAGAGTCTTGATGATGCTTTTCATGTGCAGGTTCAAACACCCAGACTGTCTATAGATTTAATAGTTTCAAACTGTTTTTTAATGGATTGTGGCACTTTTCTATTTTTGCCAATGACTTTGCTTTGATTTGATAGGAATCACTTCTTTAAGATATGCCCGAACTTAGCTTGCATTTACAGATCAATCATATCTTATGGTTTAACAACCGAATTTACCCGTATTTTAAAATCTAAGAAGGTGTATGATATTCGGATGCTTCTACAGATTAGGCCCCATATAAAATACACTTGCCGGGTGCTTCTATAGAGTAGGTCCCATAGGAAAATGCTTTTCGGCTACTTGTGCAGATTAGGTCCCATAGAATAAATACTTTTAGAGTACTTGTACAAGTTAAGTCCCATGAATAAACGCTTTTCAGATTCTTCTACAGATTAGGTCCGATATGAAAAACGCTTTTCGGGTGCTTGTACAGATTAAGCCCCATAGGAAAAACGGTACTTTAGCACGATGTTATTTCGCTGGCTTGAAAACTATATTAAAATGAACATTGACGTCCAATGTGTCGTATTATTCATAAAACTTATGAAATCACGGAATTTAATATTGAAAGATAAGAATTCGCTCGACTGAATGCTTTTAACTGAACTTTGATATCGTTTTTTTTTTAGAAATTAAATTTTACTCTTTGATAGATTACGTCATTCGGTGTTATTTCCTCTTCTGATTTATTAACATGCTCTCAAACTTTTGCATCTTTTACTGATTTTTAAAGTACATTGAGAAATTAATTGCAATCCTTTCCGCGCCATCATTTTAAATTAAATTTGCTTCTTTGACAGTTGGCATGCGTGTATTTTTTAATTCCAACGCAAAACACTTTCACATCTGCTTCAAGTGGAATTCTCAATTGTATTTTATTCAGAGCTGACAGCTTTGAATAAGTTCTCCCTATAAATTATCAATAACAATTATTTAATTGTGAAGAAAAGGATGCACAAGCAATTACTTTTATATTACCTGTACCCATTTATTACGCATTTCCGACGGAGGATGTGAAATCTAGAGTAGTTTTTGATCACGTCGTTAATTTTTATGATAATAAAATTAATAATAACAACTATTTGATCTAGTATCAGTACAGTAATTAAAGTATGTTTCGTTATAAAATATTGACAAACATCTCTATTTTTTTGCCTTTTAATATGTTTTTGTTTTCAAGATTACCTTGTTTTAGGATTAAGGGGGTATTTTATTCTATGGGAATTGTATTTTGATCGAAATATTTTTATTAACATTTTACTTATAATAAACAGAATGTAGCCAGTTCGAGTAAGACAGAGTGTTGGTATATAACAAAAAGTTGGACAAAAGCGACCTCCTAAAAACCGGCACTCTGGATTGGAACAAAAATAAAAATTGTCTCGGTCTAGAAATATATTACTTGTCATTGACTGAGGAAAAACAGATAGAAATATAGCATCAACACAAATACTAAACCTTTTTCCTAGACAAAAGATAACTGTAAGTCTGTGTTCACTTAATGGAATACGACATTTTCAATGACATCATTACCCTACGACACCGATGTCATAATAAGACCTTCGTTGAGCATGCACATGTTGTTAAATGTTTGAGCTCAATTTCTATTTAATGAGGTTTTCCAAATAGATGTACTTTTCGGTAATATATATACACGTTCTGTAAATATTGAAGCTTGGTAGTTTGGTGTACTATTATTTTACATTCACACCATCCATTAATCTATTTCTAATTGAAGTGGAAAAAGTGATTATTAAACAACGTTGAGGTTCAAAGATATAGACCATGATATTCCTTAATAGACTATCTATCAACATCTATATAAGCAATCCATAAATCTATCTCTAATTAAAGTATAACCAGTGATTATTTTAAAAAGTTGAGGTTCAAAGATAAAGACCATGATATTCGTAAATAGACTATCTATCTACACCTATGTCAGCCATCCATTAATCTATCTCTAATTAAGGAATAACCAGTGATTATAAAACGACGTTGAGGTTCAAAGATATGGACCATGATATTCCTAAATAGACTATCTATCTACACCTATGCCAGCCATCCATTAATCTATCTCTAATTAAGGAATAACCAGTGATTATAAAACGACGTTGAGGTTCAAAGATATGGACCATGATATTCCTAAATAGACTATCTATCTACACCTATGCCAGCCATCCATTAATCTATCTCTAATTAAGGAATAACCAGTGATTATAAAACGACGTTGAGGTTCAAAGATATGGACCATGATATTCCTAAATAGACTATCTATCTACACCTATGTCAGCCATCCATTAATCTATCTCTAATTAACGTATAACCAGTGATTATAAAACGACGTTGAGGTTCAAAGATATGGACCATAGTATTCCTAAATAGACTATCTATCTACACCTATGTCAGCCATTAATTAATCTATCTCTAATTAAAGTATAACCAGTTATTATTACACAACGGTGAGGTAAAAAGAAAATGACCATGATATTCCTAAATAGACTATCTATCTACACCTATGTCAGCCATCCATTAATCTATCTCTATTTAAATTATAACTATTGATTATTAAAGAACGTTGAGGTTCAAACATATAGACGATGATATTCCACAATAGACTATCTATCTACACCTATGTCAGCCATCTATTAATCTATCTCTAACTGAAGTATAACCAGTGATTATTAAACTACGTTGAGGTTCAACCATATAGACCATGATATTCCTCAATAGACTATCTATCTACACCTATGCCACCCATCCATTAATCTATCTCTAATTAACGTATAACCAGTGATTATAAAACGACGTTGAGGTTCAAAGATATGGACCATAGTATTCCTAAATAGACTATCTATCTACACCTATGTCAGCCATTAATTAATCTATCTCTAATTAAAGTATAACCAGTGATTATTAAATAACGTAGAGGTTCAAAGATATAGACCATGATATTCCTTAATAGACTATCTATCTACACCTATGTCAACCATCCATTAATCTATCTCTAATTAAAGTATAACCAGTGATTATTAAACAACGGTGAGTTAAAAAAGATAATGACCATGATATTCCTAAATAGACTATCTATCTACACCTATGTCAGCCATCCATTAATCTATCTCTAATTAACGTATAACCAGTGATTATTAAACAACGGTGAGTTAAAAAAGATAATGACCATGATAGTCCTTAATAGACTATCGCTCTAAGTACTGGATATACATAAAGTAGCAACACAATTTTAATTTCGTTTACCATAGAATTGTTTGTACTCGTCTTGGAGATCACCTTGCAACATGCCTCAGATAGTGTATAACCAGATAAATTACACTAGATCATTAGATAAAACTTTGCTGATTACACATTCATTATCTCAGAGGCATAATCTCAGATAAAATCTAGAAAATAAATCTGTAAAGTTAGAAGGCCTTTCAAGTAAAAAGTCAATGTGTTGACGGTATTCAATTGTTTTTGGAATAAGAACAAAATAGATACTTGAAATGCAGCAGATAAGGTAATTATGTGCATCTTGTCTTTATGCAAGAAGCAACTGCTTAAGTTTAACTTAGATAAAACAGTATTTTATTTAGCGTTATTGTATGAATTAATTTTAATACAAATAGTTTAATGTTTTTTGTAAGTACAAGAATAAGTTTATATGATGGCTGAAATAGACAAATACATGGATTTTATTTCTGAGTGATCTCACGATTCTGTTCAGGTCAATAAAGAACCATTCTTCACTGTAACAGTCGGAATAAATATTTTCAAATAGAAACTGAAATAAAAAACCCAACTTTGTATGTGAGTGAAGGAGATGCTGCAAGGATAATATCATGAAATCGCTAGTCAGATGCTAATATCGTTTTAAAAATTCAATGCGATCGTGTTCTTATCTCGAGAATTCAAATTACTTTTTTGATAGATTAGATAATAGATTAAATAATATTTATGAAAACATTGTCTTTGGTTTTTAAATAGAATCTTAATATTTGATGATATTGTCAGATAGTAAAGTACAATCGGAAATGAGTAGCCACGATTAGTTGAGAATATATCGACTATTAGAAAAAGGATATTTTAAATGATAAGTATGTGAGATACGACAATCTGAAATGGGTCGTTATGCGATGGTCCATGCATCATCTTCACCTTGATGCTGCGAAAGTAGAATAACACCTATAAAGTAAACAAAGCGGGTGGTGATTGCTTGATGTCGGTTAATAAATAAACATCCTTAAAAATCATTTGTAGTCAACTATTTTATCAAACAAGAATTAATAACGTCACACCAAAGTGTTTCTTATTTTGTTAAGCTTATATTTAAAGCTTTATTTTATGATAAAGTCAAAATAGGTCAGTTTGTAGATCCTCAAACCGAATATTTCAACGTTTAGGTTTCGATTTGCGGTTATTACATCCATTTTATTTTTGGGGAATTTATTATTCACAAATTTGAATCATTTTCCATAGCTACAAGTCTAAACTACTTGTAGAAATAGAGAATAATTCAAAAATTTTGAATCATTCTCCATTTCTACAAGTATTTAATACTTGTAGAAATGGAGAATGATTCAAAATAAGTAAATAATAAATTCCCCCAAAATAAAGTGAATCGAAACCTAAGCGTTGAAATATTCGGTGTTAGGATCTACAAACTGACCTATTTTTTTTTAAAAATCACAAATTCCGAAATGTATTACGTTTACAAAATTGTGACTGACAGACCGACCGACAATACTTTTATTTATATTAGATAATGCAATATTCCTCATTTCTAAACGTAATTGAGATCTCTGATATGTCGGAATGCAACAAATTCTTCAACGTAATTATTACATTTAAAAATTGTGACTGACTGGCGAACAGACAGACAACATCTTTATTTATATAAAAACTACACACAAGCTACGTATAAAATAATTTCTATGATGAGGACTAAGTATCTGAGTTGGAACAATAATGTTACTAGCCGGTATTACAACAGCGAAGCAATCATCTTCTTTGAACCATGTCTGCGGAAACAATCAAATAATATTAGGAGCTGACAGAAACGGGTTTGGAATCCCACCGATAATAACGCCTTTAAAAACGTTAATAAAACATTATTGAATGTACTTTAGCACAATATAATATTATTATATAAAATAGGTTTACAGAACTATAGTTATCCACGGACAGCTGTTTCGCTGTGTCAAGTATAGTCATTGTTGGTGGGCGTAGGAAATGTGTTTAGGCAATGCGACTATTCGAAACCGATCGCTAGTAAATTGCCGACTTATGAGAGGGTCCACAATCTTAACTTAATATTGAACCTCTCGCGTTGCCTTCCCTTAAATCAAAATGTTAGATGGATCCCTAGTTGCGTCACCCATTAGTTCTTAGTCCCCTTCTTTGGTAACTCGATATCGAAAGGTGTCGTGTGTGTTTTAAATCTAAGCATGCAAGCGTAACTTTTTTCATTCTTTTATTCGCTGTCGAGTGTTGTTTACGTTTCGCGACTTACTGACTTGACTTTTCCTCGTGTTGCTTTGTCGTTCACTTATTTTTCCATGGCCAAATCGTTTCTACTAGTATCTTCTGTTAATTGATGTGGCTAGAATCCTGCTTGCAAAACTTCGTTGTACATATAAATTTCTAACTATCTTATAGAAAAAGTTCACAAAATTACAAGGCAGATTCAGAGTTAAACGTTTAAGCTTGAAAGAAATATTAAAAGTTTTACAAGTACAATTACACTATAATTATGAAAGTAAGATACAATTATTGTACCCTAATTAACTATTCATATACTTATAAGTGGATAGACAGATACTTTACTATACTGACAAGTAGACAGATGGCGATATCGTTTTCGTTTTGAAGAATTAGGATAACTGTTCGCGACAATATTACATGACGGACTCATTCGAAATCCAATGCATTCTCATCCATGAAGTCAGACCGAGACCCTTCCGACCATTACTATTAACTAAACAGGATCAGTCATCTGTACCACTACTACATTTAGTTATCATCTTGTTTGAATTCCCTTCTGTCCGCACATGACATTTGTACTTGAATGTATGTAAGATCTTCTTACGATCCATATCAGCCAATGGTATGAATCGATTACGAAGCGTCTTTCTCCCAAGTGTCACTGCATACATTCTAAAGAGTGACCATCACCCATCCGATCATCAACCACTTCATAGTGCACACTCAGAATTCCATTGACTCCGAACGACCTGACTATTAGCCGTACGATGTGCATGCACACCGGTCCCAGGCGTTCAATATACACATACTTTTCTAATGCATCGATACATAACCGATTCTAAATCAATCTAACTCATGTCTCTAAGTACACATCAAAAGTCGCAAAGTTATTTCCAACACCCACACCGGTACACATCAGATCACAAAATCAGGGCCACATCCTACAGTAATACTATATGTAGTTACATAAATATGGTACGGTTATTTATTCTCACCGATCCATGAATTGATTTACCTACTGACTCACACCCCGATGCACTCTACACCCAATATAACTCCAATAGCATTTAATGCGGATGCTGCATCATGGCAGTAGGAAGACGTTTTAAATATATCTAATCATATCATACCCATAATTTAATCGACGGCGGGGGAGTAAAGTCGTTTCAATCACACACTTATGTCAGCATCAACATTTAAAATGCCACCACGATTTACAACTATATTTTTCAATTCGTTCACAGTTATCGGTTAAGTAATTTATCCTCGCCTCGGTCGACTATCACAGCTTTCGCTGTAAGACATCATTACGACTATCGTTCGCGACAATATTCCAAGACGACCTCATGTTTAATGGAATCGTTTTCTGATTGGTCTACCCACTGTTACGTCATATCCAGGGTGATCTTATATCATTTTCAGTCTGACATCTCTGACCTTCGGGTCAGTCAGCCGAGGGGAGGATAAATTACTTAACCGATAACTGTGAACGAATTGAAAATTATAGTTGTAAATCGTGGTGGCACCTAGTAGAGTTGTTTGATTCACGTACTAGCGGTCATGGTAACCTGTACCGACAAACGCGTGTATACATTTATACTAATCTAGATATACTCCGTAATCCACTACTTTTATCATTCTATAATCCAACATATGTATCATCCATAATTCACCACTGTTGTCATTCATAATCCAACATATGTATCATCTATAATCCAATACTTGAATCGAACGATTAAAGTGAGTATAGCATTATTGATTTATATTTCATTACTTCTTATTTACTTTGCAGATAATATGTTCAATATTATGGTATAACACATATAAGGACGATTTATAAACTGCAGATGCTTACCTTTGTACTTTTAATAGATTATCCAATACGGCAGGGTTGTTTAACTAGGTATAAATACGCGGTGGAAACTCTACCAAACTAGGCGAACACAGTTGGTTATTATCTGTCATTTCCTTGCGTTTCTTAATGCGATAAAAAGACATCCTCCACGCACGGAGCGAGAGGTAACATTATTTAACACCGTGATGTGCTGGCTGCTACGTTGCATAAGCAAATTGGAGAGAATAGCAATCTATTTACTAGGAGATTCAAAGAGAACCAGAAATAAGAAAATGAAATTGTTAAATCGAGAAGCTATATTTGATATCGTTAAAGAGGTTTGTTTGCAGTCTAATTTATAATTACACACAATAATAATTCAAACTTGAAAGATATCAGGGTAAGCAACGCCAATACTAGAATCAGCTGATTCATTACATAAATTGAAACTCTGCTGTCAATAGATCTGTTATTATGAAAGTTTGAAATAGAATGTTCTACTATGAACAGATGCATCTTAAACATATACATTCATGTCAGTGTTATGTATGTTTATCTCTTTATAATTGTAATACAAATATGTTAATAAGATTCATGTTGTGGGTTTTATCGATGCTAATTTGTACGCACGGAATATACCTACACTAATGGTTTATTTAAACCTCGGAGCTTGTGATTAAATCGTTTATTTAATCAGATTACCTCTCAAGATAGAATCAACAAAAAACTCACCAGTATACATAACATATTTATTTAAAAATACCCTCAAGTTAACGTTTCGACTTCGAAATTTAATAATCGGTACATCCTCGCTCTTGTCAGCGACTTGTTATGATTAAATCTGAAATATAGTTCGTAACATTTCGCACGCGCATTGAAAATACGTATCTTAATAATATATGTAATTGTTAGTTCTCTATTAGTTGTCCCTTCAAATTTTGATGGAAAAAGTCTTACTTTACATACGCACGCCAAGAATATACATTTATGATATATGTATGTTATGTATTATTCTTCACTTTGTGGGTGCTAACTATTGCACGAGTAATATCACTAATGAAACGATTTATTATGTCCGCGGGGCTGGTGATATATAAACGCTTTGTTAATGATATAATCAACGAAATCTTAAACGTAAACGAAAAAGGATCATCATCATTATATATCGTTGGAAATAAATTGCAATATTTAAAAATATATTTATTCACGTTTATGTGATTGTTCTTAGGCATCTTATAGAATAATTATGATATTTAATAGTAGATGGGGTGTAGTGTATACCGACGTGGACTGAGTACCCAGAAGTGCCTTTCTTTTCAACAGCCCCGATTTAATTATAGATTTCGGCAACCCTTACATGAGCTCATGTTTAAGCACTAGAAATAAATAGGGAAAATGATCACAACAGAAAAGAGACGGTCAAAAGTGGTGCAAAGCTGATTTCACGCAAATATTTTTTTTAATTTCCGTTATCTTCAAGAGAGGGGGGGTCATGTTGTGCTGGAGAAGGTCACACATAGGCGCCGGCTTTCTTCAGTTGCAACAATACATTTAAGGCGGACAACACAAAAAATCTCTCTCTCACCCGATAAATAAACATCAGAAAACTGAGGAAGCGGCCACTGTTTCTCCCTCTCACTCTCTCTTGCTCCCTATCTTTAACTCCTTTTATATATCTCTATATATCAATATCAATATAAGTCGAGCTCCCGCAGGGGTAGGATCGCCGACTGTCCGCTCGACGGTTGAGTTTCAATCCCGGCTTGCGGCACTAACTGGTCTAGCCACACTGAAGACTGAGATACAACGAAACAGTCTTTATGTGGATGACTATATATATATATATATATATATATATATATATATATATATATATATATATATATATATTAATACATATATATATATATACATATATATATGTGTATACATATATATATATATATATATATATATATATATATGTATACACATGTATAAAAAATGGTAGTAGTAACACAGCGTAGCGTCACTTGCTTAATATGCATCGTTCCTTCACTTATAGAAGTTTGAATGTCTCTTCGCTTCGCCGCTGTTAACGTGTTAAAATTATCATTGTTTATAAGCTGTTCAGAACTGGCCTAGCGGTTAGCGACGTTGGACGGGAGTTGGAAAATACTTGTTGTCCAGGTTTTCGAATCGTGTGACCGGTGATGAATAGTCGTACTTCTATGCTGATGAGTCTTGATTGAAAAAAGACGAAACGTATACGTCCATAGATATAAACAATAACAAATATTTTATATTTGAAGCTCCTCGTTAAAAAGTAGAGCACCGTAAAATGGTAGTAGTAACACAGCGTAGCGTCACTTGCTTAATATGCATCGTTCCTTCACTTATAGAAGTTTGAATGCCTCTTCGCTTCGCCGCCGTTAACGTGTTAAAATTATCATTGTTTATAAGCTGTTCAGAACTGGCCTAGCGGTTAGCGACGTTTGACGGGAGTTTGAAAATACTTGTTGTCCAGGGTTTCGAATCGTGTGACCGGTGATGAATAGTCGTACTTCTATGCTGATGAGTCTTGATTGAAAAAAGACAAAACGTATACGTCCATAGATATAAACAATAACAAATATTTTATATATATATATACATATATAGACAGACAGACAGATAAACAGACATAACCACTTTAATACTATTAGGGAATAAGCATACTTACCAAGAAATAAATAGGACTTTATTACTAAAAGTAAAAAAGAAAAAGACAATAAGAAGAAGGGAATAAAGTAATCTATTTCTTCACACTAAAAAAATGTATCCGTTTATTTCTTTTATAAAAGAGGTTAAACGAAAAATAAAATACTGAACCGAGGAAGAAGAAACAAATGTTATTTATACCGAGATGTTTTTCGGTCAACGTTTTATAAAATTAATAGGAAAAGCACTTAGAGAACTATACACCGTTCGAAAATTGTTCGGAAAATAATAAACGATGTTATGTGATCACTTATGACTTGTGTGGTGCAAATCAATGGCATTTACACAATTTGTAGAGGCCAAAATATATATCACTTTTTAAGAGGGCGATTCTGTCTTTAAGTCATATATCAAAGATGTATTAAAAACAAAATGACAAGTTTTGAAAAAATAGTGGGTAACACATAACTGTTTTTTTTAACGATCGAACACTTTAGTTTATATACATATATATATATATATATATATATATATATATATATATATATATATATATATATATATATATATATATATATAGAGAGAGAGAGAGAGAGAAATAGAGTAAGTAAAAGTAATGTGCTTGAAGGATTTCGTATGATATTATATAGACGACAGTTAGAAGTCTACCACAATGCAATAAATCAAATTATGTCTGTGTTGAGAAGGAGAATACAACTTAAGAGATGTTTTTTACTAGTAAATCCTTCTTGTTTTGCCAAACTTCTAAACATTGATCTGATATATTTTATATTTCGAGGAAAACCTCTCTATCATATGTTTAGTGTCTCAAATTCGATGAAATGCGTGTTGGCAGTACTGTTTATTATATATATATATATATATATATATATATATATATATATATATATATAGGATGAAACCTATCAATAATTTTCTGGAAATATTAAATACATGATTTTTAATCATCATCCGGACAACACACAAACAGCCGATACCACTCTTGCTGGTATGTAAGATTTTAAAGAAAAAGAAATAGTAAGTACCCCCACCACCACTTCGATTTATTATTTTTTTACCGTCCAGCTTACAACCTATCAGGCACTGTGTATTTCCTTCAGACTTCTTAACATATTACTAATATTCCCAGCAATGCTTCAAGCAAACTAACATTCTCAATTATATATATATATATATATATATATATATATATATATATATATATATATATATATATATATATAGGGTCAAAACTATCAATAATACGCTAACAGCGGCAGACACGCTGATGATGCAGCGACGGGAGCAGTATTTATATGTAAGCATATAGGTAGGAACATTACACAGGACGTTTGCACACGCAAACCGACTCTTTGTATTACATATTGATGATGTTGTCAGTACATTCCGATGCAAAGACTTTTGTTAGCTTTTATGAATTGTTTATATTGATTCAATCTTAACACTATTTTATATTACTATATCTAGAATTTAATTTTTAAGCTCTCAATTTCGGGGGTGAATGTAGAATCATACACGTCACATTTTCAATTTTGGAAATGTTATATTTTTTCTGATATCGTGATGAAATATCAGAGATGGGAAAGCAATTTTCAAATAAAATCGAATGAACGTGCTAAAAATAATCTGCCCTTTCCTTTCACCTTGCTTATCGGATGAGATTTCCTATAAGATAAGGTCAGACTTTTACAGCCCACAAGATTTTTATCTATTTCGCTTAATAGAAATGGTGTTAACCACCCTTAATCGACAAAACATCGCAAGATGAAGTGATTTTGTGAGAATTCATTTTTCCCCATTGCAACAACAGCAAATCATTATGGTTGAACTCAACAAATATTTGACACTTGGCCAAAAAATAATTTGCATTAGATTTAAAATTTTACGCTAATTTTCATTTGCTTAATTATATTTTTGTTGACTGATTGTTACATTGATACAATGAAGTTTAAAAGAAGCGTTTATTTCGTTCAGCATATAACCCAAGTAGTGTTCATTAAAATGTTGACACGTTATTGCGAATATTTGATCAAGTATGTTTTCCGTTAGGTTCTATGAATCCCAATTAGAAAAAAGCAAAATACTATTTGTATGGATATAAATAAAATGGTATATAAGGTAAGGGTTCGTTCTATTTATATTAAGTTTCATAAGAATATCATTTTATGTCATTCTTTTCTGTCATATACATGTAATAATACATCCATCCATAAAATAATATGATTGACATCTTGTTTATAGTATCTCCTGTAATATATATATATATATATATATATATATATATATATATATATATATATATATATATATATCAAATACGTGAGTTGCCGTCGTTAAAGCAGAAAACTTAAACATAATTACTGCACTTGTATGCATTTTTTAATCTTGCTACTGGTAACTTGTTTGTTTGGGTTTTTGTTATGAATAAAGGTGGGACATTTGCAACTTGCTTGGTTTTAGCATAGTACGCTAACCGTGTTTAATTTGTGTGTTTATACTAATCAATACATAATTCCTTCTACACGAATTAACAATGAGATCAGACGAACGCCAAATCTAATTAGGACATACGTAATGTTACTTATAAAATGTTCCGTTTTGTAAATGAATTGTTTTTAATTGTGTCATCGTCGCAAACCTTAAACTGACATTGTACCGGATTCATCTCGATCCATATTATTATGGATGTTATTCTGTAGTGTATCTGATGATACACTATGCGCTCTGTTGAATATTGTTTTAACATATACTGCTATATTTATGTATATATCGACAGCGGTCTGGGCTTACTATTTGGCAGAATATATAAACTTTAAACTTAAAACTGTCTTATTAATGTAACTCCTATTTAGGTGACAATTATTTCACGGTAACAACTAGACTATTTTGTTTAAAATATTATAAGTTATACTTAATAAATGAATTATAACTGTCGTTTATTCATGTTAATCATATTTGTTTTCAAATAATTATACGATAAGGGGGATAGGAAAACTGTCAGTATGATAGCGAATGATCTGCACGTGTTACTGTGGGTATAAGTAATAACCGAATACCTCTGGATCAAAGTAATTTCAATCAAAAACGGCGTATGCTTTAACTTAATATCAAGTAACAATTTCTATGCAAAAGTTAACTTTTCTGTTCGTGCTTTCCCTACATTGTTAAATTAATACAGATATTCTCTAGCGATTATATATTCTGCTAGTTCTTAAACCCAGACCGCTGTCGATATATACATAAATATAGCAGTATATGTTAAACAGCATTTAAAAGGGGGCATATTGTATCATCAGATACACTACAGAAGAAAATCCATAATAATATGTATCGAGATGAATCCGGTACAAATACAAAATCACAGCTTGGATTGTATAAAACTTTGATGTGACATGCCTCAATTATGTCTGTTGAATTAGATAATGAGAAACATAAACTATGATGTCCTTTAAAGCGTATAATTCAAACTCTATTTAGCGCCACTGAGAAACACATACAAGGGACGCGATGGTAAGAATATTTTAAAAAGTTCATATTCTTTAACAGTTTAGTGTTATTTGTACATCGTGTCAGTTTTCTCACCGCAAATTAAACACCTTCTTCGACCAATTCCACTGTACGAAATTTCGACGTTGTTCTACGTCTGGCCGTACATGGGACACTCAATAGATCAAAATATTTATAATACCTAATATTATTAGTCGCATATTAGGCGAATATCCTAACGATAATCTCTGAACACATATATCATGCACTCGACAAGGCTTCTGAAGTTAGGACGAAAGCCATTTATTTATCAAAAGGTTTTTTTTTTAAATAATAATACGGTATATCCTTTTTATCCAAAGAAAATAGGTTGTCGTCGATGGCCGTACATCCAAACAGCATGCCATTAATGCGTGTGTTCCCCAGTGGTCAATATTGGACCTTTATTATACCTGATAGTTATAAATGGCATCCCTAATAGAAATTGTGTCGGAAATGAGTATATTTGCTGATGTTACTACCATCTACTCTAGACATGTAAGCAGAAACAAACATATCCAAAGTAATGTCTGACTCCTTACATAAATACCTCTAGTATGTGGTGGAACGAGGGCTTAAATAACTGGTAACATGTAATGTTATTGAGATAAAGGTATTTTTCTTTTAACAATTATTAGAAAGCTTTTTCACCCACCATTGCAATGGCTAAAACCCTTTACTTGAGAACTCATCATTCAAACTTATCGGTCTAACATATACAAGTAACGTCAATCAAAACAAATACATAACAGATATTGCCAAGTCTGCTAGAAAGAAAGTGGGTTGCCTCTAACGCGCTAGAAAACCTATCAAAAGTGTTAGTATCCTATGTATACATATAGCCACATATATAGAAACCCACATTTCGTCAATGCATGGAGTATTGTTGCCACATCTTGTCTAGAGCATCAACCATTTCTCTTACTTGATTAGACAGGCTCCCAAAAGGGTATCCAATCTAAGAGGTCTTGAACTGTCAACCAATCTAAACCCCCGTCTTATCTCCGTAATCTTGCATTCCTTTTGCTTGTTTTCCAAGTACTCCAATGGAATCTGTTCTGATTAACTCGCGACACTGATACTTGTTCGATATAAATACCCCTAACCAACCCGATAAACAGCAGCATACAACCGTTTTATTGTAGAGGTCACAGATGCCGTACATCTTTCTAATGTAATTGTGTCCACGTTCGAACGGCTTACCTTTTGAATTATTTTCATGCTTTCCTGACTATACTAACATTCAGAAATGTAAATGTTACGCTGCTGAACTCACTACTAAGGTTGCCTCTGTAAATAAGGTCCCGTATTCACCGTAACCTCTTACGTCTCAGTGACAATGCGCCTTGTGTGGGGCGAATAATAGTAAAAAATTAAAATATCTGAAATATGTTGGATTCGTTTATTATTTCCATTCTACTAGATTATATAATCACCTTGCTCTCCCATAACCGGGTATTCCTCAAACAGAAAAGTTTTGCACCGTTTTGGGGCCGCTTACGAAGAAGAAGATATCAATCTTTATCTGTAGAATTCTTAGTTTCATTTTGATCAAAACACATTACATTTAATTGATTCTAAAACATATTTAAAATGTAAGACTTAATATGAACGGTTTAAATAAAAATTATAAAATCAATGACATCTTGCTTAATTGATGTCTCATTACTACGAAACAATGTCAATGCAAATTTACAAATATAAACAATTGATGTGTATACCAATATTATGGCGCGCAAACCCATCAAAATACTCGTAAGACACTTACATTAAACATATTTATTAATTGATTTCTGATAAGTATTGTAAAAAATTCTTAAACAATCGAAAGAATCTGAAGTGATATTTCTTCACGTTTTACATAAAACAAAATTAAACAAAATATAGTAAGCATTAGAACTCCTAACGCCTAATAGCTGTGATCTAAACTTTATAATGATCGGCTACTTAAATTAGAAGTACATCATGTCTATACAAGTATATACATACACCAATCTATTTATCAATAGATATATAACTTACCGCATAATTACAAGCAAATGTTTTAAATACGTGTTACTGTTATTAACAATTTAGACCATGATTTTTTGTAAAGACACTTTTATCTCGTACAAATTCAATCAAAATAATCGTCGGATGGCATGCGATACATTGTTAAACATCATTTCATGATAGACAACACTAAATACCTTCAATAAATATTTTCGCGCCATTTTATTATTTTTCAATTTAACTGGATCATATCATCAGTAAATATTTACATTTTATTCTAATAATTTCCATTTATTTTTCTACTATTAGACATATATTTCTTATGTTTGAAAGAAAAAGAGATCCACATGAATAGAATAAAGAGGAAAATACTTTGTTTGAATAAGTGTGTACTGATTATGAAGTATACACATGGAAATCCTTCTTTTGTAACGATATAAACTAGTTGAACACATTTGAAACGTCACAAAAATCTGTTTTAGAAGTGATTTTTAAGTATGTTTATACATTATACGCGCTTTTTATGTATTTTACACATGAAGTGTGCGGGTGTTGATCTGTGGTCTATATTATGTAGTGTGAGTGTACAATGATTAATTGTTCTTAATTTATGTATACAATGTGTGTGGGAGTACACTCATTAGTTATTTTTAACGTATGTGTGCGTATATCAGTTGTACGTGTATAGGGTGTACCCTCTGTAAGAATATATTAAAACGAACACATGGATTATAAAAGTTCTGTCGTAAAATCTTCCAACTTTTTCTTACTCTTTACGTATCTTTTAACGGGTGCGTATGTAAGCGGCTACTAGTACTTTTTAGTCTCTTTCTCTCTCTTTTTTCTCATTGTACAAATGTTCATTTACAATTTAAAGCGACATTTACCTTTTTCATTTCTTCGTTTTCTGTTGTTTCTTTCACCGGTGTTGTAATTCGTCGATATTTTGTATTTTCTTTCATGCCGGGAGTCGTCATATTGCTCATTGTTTGTTGATATTTTTTTTGTTTTCTTGTGGCCGCCTAATCAAAATGTCCAGTGAACATAACACTTTTCGAGAGATCTAAGGGTATATTTTTCTATAATATAACAGAAACGTACAGGAGAGATCGTCTTATTACAGGCTATCTCATATTTTAGTTACGTCTTGACTTATTACCTATCCAAAGACAATTACGAGACTGGAGGAACAGTAAGGGAGCGGATTTTCGCTTTCCGACTCCTTACTTAACTTAAAATTTCGGAGCATATTTTGCGACGTTTGTCTCACTTCGACTTATGAGAATAAATATCAAAACTTTCGTTTCCCGTCAGCAACAAAAACCGCTTACGTCATCGCTCTCTCAACCGATATTCTCTCTGTCGCTGAATTTTAGTGACCCCTAATGCGTTGTTCTTTTAGTCTCACGTTAACTTATCCGTTAAGCATTCATAAGAAAACATATGCATTCCCCCTAAAGTATTTGACAGCCCGACATGTACCTAGCTATTTTAATCTCGACCCCAGTTCCAACTCGTACTAGCTGATTTACACGTGTTCAAAATAGGGACCCCTATAATCCAACACTTTATGTTAACCTTAATATAATGTGTTCAGATGCAATGCCCCCTATCTTTTCTTGGAAATTATTACTATCATCATGCACACATATTTTTAAAAGCGTGCACCTATATAAACAGGAAGATAACGTATTTTTCTATCCCATTATATCACAGAATACACAGCAAAACATTTATTTTTACATACTAATTCAACAATTGAGATATTTTCATAATAATGAGATAAATATATAGTATTTTCCTGAACTATACAAGAATCTTGAAGTATTATATGAGTATAATCCGCAAAACGTATGAATTGTTTATCTGATGCTTCAATTTCCAGAATAACATCAACACGAAAAAAATCGCCCTTGTAACTATATCCATTGCCACACTATTACATATTTGTCATGTAATATGAACTTTATGTTTACATCTTTACAAGCAACTAAGAGTTTATTAAATAATACAGATAATTTCATTTACGATGGTAATAATGTCTATTAAGACAATTTACATTGATTTATTGGATGTATACACCTACCATTTCGTATGATTTATTAACGATTTTCATATGGCATCTTCTATGAATGCATTGTAATAAACTATTGTAATTCTTAAATAATCTGTCATTAATTACCATTGATGATGATTACTTTCCATATGATGTTAATCTGTCTACATATTCCATATAATAATTTCAAAAGTCTTAGGCACATTTAAATGCCTCATATCTGCTGTACTCTGAATTGTAGAAAGATGAAACGGTACAATTTTTAAGATTAATTCATTTAGCTTTTTTTAATGGTAATGACTTTTTATTGGTTTCTCAAGCTCAGTAATGGCGTTAACTCAACAAGAAAACGCGTTTTGCGTCCTTGAAATTTCACAAAACTGAATCATGGACACGTGTTCAACGTGCATTTCGCACAAAATTTCGTAAAGAGGGCCATTTCTAAGAAAGCTGTCTACAGACGATTTCTTTTGAAAGAGCAACAGTCAACGGTGACACGTATCTCGACATGCTTGAAAACTGGTCAACAGATAAGTTGAGTGAGGAAGAGTCTGACAACTTGATTTTTCGAACAGAATGGAGCGCCACCGCACTGAAACTTCAGGGTTATACAGTATCTGACCACAACACTGTCAGACAGATGGAGTCGACTGTCTAGGTGAGAAGATTGTTTTTTCATGCCCTGACCCCCCAAGTCTCCAGATCTCCTTTTGTGTATCTATTGTCTTTTCGTTGATCATCTTTTTTCTTTTGTTGCTATTTAAAAGCAGAATGGCCCGTAGACACCTTCCTTGAACATGACCTATTTTTCGAAATTTTGTGGGAAATGCACGTTGAACACGTGGCCATGATTATATTTTTGGAAACTCAACGACGCGACAAGCCTTTTCTGGTTGAGTTAATGCCATTAGTTGGCCTGAAAAGATATGAAAAAAATATTAGCATAACAACCACGTCATGCATTCAGCTTTAAAGTAATACCTGTTTTATCTTACTAACATTACAAGCCCAGCAGATATGAGGACTTGAAATGTTCTCAGTAGCTTTGAAATACCCTGTATATTAAAATATTTGCTTAACATGTAAGTTTCGTCGGAGTCAAGTGGTGCATTTTCTACATTTGTTTAATGTCGTTCCAAATTCCATGACGGTTACTGAAACCAATGCAGTAAACCTGGGGGTTTGATTTCATGGAAATCGCTCCAGAAGAGGCATGAAGCCACTTGATGTAAGGAGCTAACAAGAACGAAATATGATTATCGAAACACAGGATATGCCTATTTGCCTTATCTTGAAAAAGACCAATACTATAGATAGGAAAAAACAGTAAACAGGAACATGGTTCCGCAAGCCTGAAGTTCTTGGAAATAAACTACTGGAATAGAAAGCTGTATAACAATTTGGTATCAAAAGAGCGAATTGATAGAGACCACTAGACCAACGAGTCATATCAGCTGGAAAAAAGGAAGCGGATAATAGATCACATCATTTTGAAGAACACATGTTATAATAGTAGTTAAAGAAAAGACTGAGACTAGCAACATACGGTATGTGAGAGAGAGGCTGAAGAGAACAAGAAAGAGTTTGCTCAATCAAATTTTAGTTAAAACATTAAATCATAGACGCTCGTTCAGCACAAAGATAAAACAGATTTAAAACATTATAATCATAGAAGCTTATTTAACACGAATAAAAACAGAAATCAAATACATCACAATTGATGAAAACTCAAAGATAGTAAATAAAATCTACAGTGGTGCCGGTTGAATATCTTGAAAGGTCATGTAGATGTTTAGATAAATAAAGTGATATTAAGCAAAAGCAAGACATTTTACTATTCAAATATGTCAAATAAAAATTGTAAACTCTAAGAAGCGTAATAAATATCATCCTGGAAAGGTTATTTGCAATTACATGCTTAATGTTTTTAAAGAGATACCATGTCTAACTGCAAATCTAGAGCAACATTGAAATATAAAAGCAATGCGATATACTAGAAATGCGATTATGAAAAGCTTCTTTTTAAAAGAAGGAGCATGATCTCATAATTTGAGGTTACTTCCATACAACAGTGTGCTGCGAGTGACCGAATTGATATATAGGTAAATGTAAGCATTTATTAAATGTAAAACATGAATGTAATTAGGTAGTCGAAGGTAGATATGAAACATATATATATATATATATATATATATATATATATATATATATATATATATATATATAAGTTTGGTATATGTATATTTTTATATAATGATGTGTACACCATATACTCTTAAACTAATAACTGAACAGTATAAATGTTGGAAGACAAATACTAGCCGTAACGGAGGAAAATGTTGGGTATAGTTAATTTATTAAAAAATACCAAAAAGTAGATTTTCCTCGTGAAAAATTAGATCTCCTTATTGTTTGTGATTTTTGTTATATATACATTTGACATCCGGTAATTAACACTCCCCGAATCTCAGTCTTTTGTGGAGATTACAAAAATGCAAATATTTTAGATTTCAATAACATTTTATCCATAGTCATTTGATATCAATTAAGCAAGATTCCCTAGAAATTATTTTTTTTTCTAAATTATACTTAAGCTTAAACCATTGAAATCATGTAATGAACTTTGATCAAACATGTTAATAGGTTTGTAGGCATAAGGTTTAAGAGCATCATATTACTCTTGTATGTGAATCTCTCTCTCTCTATATATATATATATATATATATATATGTATATATATATATATATATATATATATATATATGTAAAAGAGAGAAAAACTACATTTTGTAAGATGATGGTCTCATGCGTATTTTCCTAGAGCTATCATGGTCTCCCACCCTATTTGCCACTGTTGAAATAAATACTGAATCCTATGATTAGACAATAGATTATGAGATAATTCAAGTATATTAGACGACTTTTGATGCTTTTGGTCAATGTTTATACATTTGTGCCCTAAAGCGATTTTCGAAGTTATATTTATAGAAATTCAAAAACTGCATTCGGAGTATGAATTAATTTAGTTACAGTCTGCTTTCAAAAGAATTTTACGAAATTTCAGAAATATGTTTTGAGAATTTTGAGAATTGAGACAGATACAATACAAAGGCACATTCACCATTTGTAAAAGCTGTTACTGTTAAAAATGCATGCACGTCATAGTATTTAAACACTTGTTGTCATGGTAGCGAACAAGAAAGACACGTTTTAGTGGGTGACCAATTATGTAGGGAATTTATATATTAAGATGTAATCTTCAAACTCTTCTGTTACGCAACTACTGCTACTCATATTTCGATTTTGCAAGCATTTGTACTCCTACGTTTTCAAACACGACTTTTCGTCTGATTCGGTTAAGGCTTACAGCCACGTAAAACATTTAATGTGCGATGAAAGAAAAATATTATGAAAGTTTAAGTATTACAATTATATATATATATATATATATATATATATATATATATATATATGTTGCATATCCGTCTCGGAATTGGCTGTGGTAGATCTCGCTTAGTATACCCGTCCTGGAATTGGCCGTTGCAGTTCTCGCCTAAACAACTTGTCATTTTTAACACCAAAAATGCATACCTTTTAAATTTCTCGTACCTTCTCTTTTTCCTCGTCGCGTGGAGGGGTGTCGTCTAGTGGTTGAATTCTTTCTTAGTTTCTGTACTGTCGTAAACATCGCCGTCCGTTTTGTCTGCAACAAAACCTTTATAACACGAAATTCACGAGGCAACACTCTTTTACTTTGACTTGTTTATTTCAGGCGTTAGATTTCCGTTAGATGCTTCACCAACGCTAAGGGAGAGACAACATTACTACTTTATCCTTTTTAATTCCTAGCTTAACTCATTAGCCATTTGAGGAGGAGGGGAAGAAGAAATATCATGCCCTATTCTCTTAGGGAATTTAATTGCCCTAATCATGTTGAAGACTACTTAGAGAAATCGTCCGTTCGACCCGCTTCCAAAACCCAGACTCACAAAACTTTGCTTCCCACACCAAAGCCCGTGACGTCACGGAACCCCAATGCACCTTGACCCTTGATCTGAGGACTTATCAACGCGGTGGCCCTGTTAACGTCTGTGAGCTCCGACTGTGAGAACCAGTTTATTTTGCACTCGCCTGTACGAACCCACCCGCACTAAATCGCGCAAGCCAAACAAAGCGATCTCCCCACATACGTCCACTTCAAGATGCGTCCGGCCCCAAAGATCTATAATCCAACATATATATATATATATATATATTAATCCAAGTAAAGTAAACATCGACACGATAGCATTCCAAAGAATTTCAAACAGGCTTATAAAGAGTGCTTAATATCAAATAGAGCTTTTATATATATTATTATTATTATTATTATTATTATTATTATTATTATTATTATTATTATTATTATTATTATTATTATTATTATTATTTATATAGACATACACATAATCTGCGACACGTGCATGTCGATGTTATCTATCAACAGCTGTTAGAAACTGAAATCACATCAGGCAGATTTAAAATCTGATCTTGCTCCTAGGTCATGCGTATCTTGGACTACATTTAAAAATAATACCAATATAATTATGAAAACTTTATTTTTAAAAGAAAGAGCATAAGCTTATTATTTGTTTATTATAGGTTTTCAATTAGAAAATGTTTTTATAATTATTGACATCTAGACTCGATATTCTAAAGATATACACTATGCTTTTTCTAGTCTGTCACGCCGTCTATCAGGCTTCAAGAAAGAAAAAAATGTCTTCATGCAATTAATGACAATTAAAACACGAATTATAAGCATTGCGTTTTCCAACTATTACTAAAAGAAAAGGGTCAGATTTTCATTTTTTCTGATCAGATCTCAGTTTCAAACAGCTGTTACTCAATAACATCGACATGTCAGTGTCGCAGATTAGTGCATGCCTTTATAAATAAAAAAATCATATATATATATATATAAATGTATATATATATATATATGTGTGTGTGTGTGTGTGTGTGTGTAAAAGAGAACACTTTTCGAATGTAAATCCGATAGAATTTACAGGAAAAATGAAACATTTAGACGTTGATTAAACGAAGCTATTTATATGGAACAGATCCATTATAAGCACTGCACTAGGCATGACAAGATTGTTATTCGTCGTAATATTCATGTTCTTTCTCATGAGGGAAGACACGGTTCAGACAGAAGTAAATGATTTATACAGAATACATAGGTAATAAAAGAGTAAGATAGAGTAGATATGGCAAACGCGATAACAGGCTTTATCCGAGCGTGGGAGCTAATGATATACGAAAAGAGATCGTAGACGAATGTACATATAGCATAGGCAGAACGAAGAATCAAAACTTGTAAACGAGAAAAAGAGCGTTGTACGACATGAGGGGGTAAGCACATAAGCAGAAAGGCCAAAGGTCAGAGGTGGAGTAACGGATATTAAAGCAGAGGCGACAGGTAACATTTACTATGAAAGTTAAAAAGTGGAATTTAAGCTACAACCATGTCCATCTCTCTCACTTTTCGAACTCCATCTTTCTCTTATACAAGGGAAATACTTGCAAGACATTATTTAGAACCAAACCTTACCATGATGTCTGTACATGTTCCTGACACCTAAATACTTGGTTACTTATTAAGACTTATTATTCAACACTTCATAAAAGAAGCTAAAATAGTCTTAAATAACCATCAAGAACTTATAAAATAGTATTGTATGAAACATTGTTTTTCATATAGTGACTTATAGATTTTATGTTCAGTAAAAAACAAAACAGATTCCAACCTATGATTATTTTGTAGGCTTATTGATGGATTGCGTTAACATTTTCTTTCAATAAAACTGTACATTTAAATTGTGAATGTTACCATTGGTTAGACGATTGTTAATATAGTGCTCGCCTAATCGGGTTTTGTTGAGCCAAGTTTTTATGTTACTGAAAAATAAGATGACATGATCTCTGTCCCCATTAATATAGTATTTTCGTTAGTCTGTATACATACAAATTTGTTTTATTTGTCCGGCATAGTTTGAAGTTACATTTGTCAGGCTGAAATTTCAAATATCACTTCAATTGTAAACGCACACGATGTATCTGAATGTCAATAATTCTTAAAATATTGTCTAATTGAAAAACGTATAATTTACTCTCCAGACATTCGTGTATGTCTCAATCCAACTTAACGAGCTTATTCAATAGTTGTGACCTGTTCCAATGAGCGAATATAGTTCATGAAAGAAATGTATCGACACAATGAATGACAATTCAAATATAAACAGGAGAAACAATATGTGAATGCGTACATGTGTGTAGACAATCACTGGGGCAGAAATATATTTATGGAGTATCTAAATATAATCAATGTTCAATTACTATACTTATCATACTGTAATTTATATACATATATAGATGTATGTATTTGCTTATATATATATATATATATATATATATATATATATATATATATATATATATATATATTAAGATTACGCTATGCATCGTTTAGTATATATACGATATTTCAGTTCGTAATGATAACAAGCGATGCCATGAAGTCTTTTCAAGCAAAGTTTTAATGAAGAAGTTAAAATTATATATATATATATATATATATATATATATATATATATATATATATATATATATATATATATATATATATATATATATATATATATACCCTGAAGCTTCTAATGTAAACTTATTGCGCATACAATTTGAAAATATTTAAGAGATTATAATAAATGTATACGTAAATATATATATATATTCATAAAAAGACATATATATATATATATATATATATATATATATATATATATATATACCTATGTCTGAATGTAGTGAGCCATTGCAAATTCAGATGGTCTACCTCACACTGATGTAAAGGGGGACACATCCGCAAGGTGAGCAAATATACCAGTAGAACAATTATCGCTAAAAACAATAACAACAAATGCATATGGATATGCGAAATGAAATATATAAAGAATAAAACCACACAATATATAATACAATTCATCACGTAGACTGATTAAATGTTTCTTTAATAACTTTAAACTTTCTTCATAATAGGTCAGCGTTTCTCAATACGGATAACCCGGAACTTATAGGTTCCGTAAAATGTAACTAAGGGTCCCGTATGAACAAGTGAATTATGTAAAATGGGTGTGATGAAAAGAACACTCTTCTATCCCCTTCTATGCTTCGGAAGTGAATGCCTTCCCTTGATCACTCTTTTCATTTTTAATCAGCGATTGTTTTTCGTAGACAGTAGATCCCTGCGTAGATCTTTGTCGAATAAAACTTCTTCAACCAAACTCAGTCTTCTTAAACTCATTCCATTCTATCCTTTTGACTAACTCATTACAATTTATTCGACACAGATCTAAGGTGGAAAAATACTTCAAGCCTGAACGATTCGTCTTAGACACGTCAAAACTTGACGCGGCCGACACATGGCGACACTGGAAGAGGTCTTTCAACATTTTCCTGGCGCTGTCAACTGACGGACGAGTTAACATTGAATTTGATTATCAACCTAGTGTCTCCGTCACTTTTTAAAAACATATCGGACATCGGTGACTATCATTTGGCTATGAACGTCCTGGAAGAAGTTTTCGTCCAGCCCCAAAACAGCATTTTCTGCCGGCATTTATTAGCAACTGGTCGGCAAACGTCCAACGAAAGCGTGGACTAATATTTACAGTTACTAGAAACACTCTCTAAAGACTGTGATTTCCAGACCGTGAAGCTTACAGGCGAGGGATGAGTACATCAGGGATGCATTCATAAATGGGATTTCGTCATCTCACATCAGACAAAGACTCTTAGAAAACAAACGTCTCGACTTACAGACGACGTAAAACCAGGCATTAACACTAGAGACAGCCCCAAAACAATTAATTTCGTACGCTCAGTCGGAGTTCTTGGCTGTCTCGTTCTCCACTGCTGAAAAAGAAGAATCGAAGGACGACCAGTCTACATATGAGGAGCAACCCACGATAGCAGCACTCTCCGGACAGAAATGTTTTTTTTCATAACAGAGCGAAGTGCTCTGCTTAAAACTCTATTTGTAAACATTGCAAAAAAGGGCATTTTGCTCGAGTCTGCAGCTCACCTACAGCGGCTGCTATGAATTACCTTGGGTCCCTTCTTGCTTCATCGGTTCCTTTTCACTCCTCGGAGAGTCTATATCGTTCGTCCTTATAAGGGAAAATCAAAGGTGAGTCTATGCGGATACTCGTCGATACAGAGAGATCCAAAAATTTTATTCATCCGGATAAGTTTAGGGGGCTCGGTTTGGCGGGAACGTCAAGCTCTGAGAAGATTTTGATGGCTAGCCGTTCTCATTCGTCCTCTACTCTCGGGCACTGTGTCTTGTCTCTCACTCTAAGAGATAGGGAGTACAGGAATGTGAAACTATCAAGTATGGCCAACCTATGCTGTGACATCATTTTCGGTCATAAATTTCTATGCCAACACCCCTCAGTGGAAATACCTTTTGGAGGACCCTCCCCTCTCACTGTAGACTGACCGCCATGAAAAATATCCCTTACCCCTCTCTGTTTATCAATCTAACCTCAGACTGTCGCCCGATAGCTGTTAAATCCAGGAGACATACTCTACCTGATGCTAAATTTATCCAATCGGAAATCTCCCATATATTTAAAGAAAAGGTATCATAGACCTCTCCCAATCCCCATGGCCAGCCCAAACACGTGTGGTATCTCTTGAAGGTCAAAAATGAGACTTGTTTTGGATTACTCCCAAACAATAAATCGGTTTACTCTACTTGACGCTTATTCTCTTCCTCGAATAGAGGACATGGTAAATGAGATTGCCACTCACAAAATATTCAGCACTCTTGATCTAACCAGTGCTTACCAACAGGTTGCTATCAAGCCGGAATGACGAAAATACATTGCCTTCGAAGCTTTTGGATCTCTGTATCGTCGAATCCCGTTTGGAGTAACCAATGGAGTAGCGAGTTTTCAACGAGTCATCGATGGCATCATTAAGCGAGAAGACCTACTACAACGTTACCATTTGTGGAGAAGATCAGGCTATGCATGATACTAATTTGAAAGAGTTCATGAATTACGGACTGACGCTGAACAAAGACATGTGTAACTACTCACTTACTTTTGTAGATTTGCTTGGGTATACAATAAGCAAGGGCTCGGTAAAACCTGACTCTGATAGGCTCAATGGATTGATGAACTTGCCAGTACCTCAAGATCTTCCTTCTCTTCGCAATGGGGATGTTCTCTCACTATTCCAGGTGGATCTCGAACTTCTCTGAAAAACTACACCCTTATACCAAAATTACCAATTTTCGCCTCACTAGCGAACAAGCAGACGCCTTCAGGTACCTGAGGAAGGAAATTGCAAAATCATCCCTGATAGCCATATACTCCTCTCTCCCTCTCGACGTCGAAACCGATGCTTTGGAACATGCGATGTCTGCCGCTTTTAACCCAAATCACTGTGTCGTTAATATTTCGATTTGTAAATAATTAATAAGAAAAAAATATGAAAATAAATACAAATACTAAGTATTTGAAACGTATTGCTGAGGTGTGATCGCTTGCGATATACAATTGTTATTCATATATATATATATATATATATATATATATATATATATATATATATATATAATCTGTTCTTTTGAAGAATTGTTGTTGAATTTGAAAATATTTAAACCGGCAAGAATGCAATTTCAAATTTTAAATTTTACTGTAGATGTTATACAGTGATTCAATATTTAAACATTGATAAAATACCAAAAATGTCCGTTACAAAAGAACAGCCGATAAAAAACCGTTACTAGTACTTCACTAATTATTATGATAATTATTTTCCCATATTTTTCTCTACTCTTTGGAAAACTCCATTTTATAGCTTAGTTTTACTTCCTCTTTGATCGTTACTCAGTAACCTGATGGGAGTGTAGTAGTCACTATTAGCAGCGCTGTTCTCTTTTTTATTCATTTTTACCATTTAAAATATTCTACCCTCTACCAGTTTGTCTGTCTGTTTTTTCATGATGCAGAGGTTGTTATGATTTTTGTTTTTCAATACTGGCCAAGGATTGTTCCTGTATTACTTGTCTTCAGGTAAAAAGTGAAATACATTGCACAGTTCTTACTTATATGTTTACTTTACCTATTTATGTCTATTTATATATATATATATATATATATATATATATATATATATATTTATTTTATAGTTTGCTGCAATACTTTACTATGTGTATTTTGTGATCGTGTATATACGTTATACATTATACATCATACTGTGCTGGTAGATATTTTCTATCGGCTTTTATGAGGCGTTGTTTAATGAGGCTGTAAATATGAAAATGCTTCTCTTTTAAAGTGTTCTTCCGATTTCATGTGCAAGTTAGTTCGTCTGGCTTATTAATCCTTTCTTTACCGCTTTCCTGTACTATTTGTTTTTCTCCCTATTTCATTTGTGTTACTTTACTGGCCTATGTCATGTCATATATATTTAAAATTTATTATCCACATTTTTCATACACTATCTGCAATACTGACATGCTCTCTAACTTTTGTGTTATTTGTACGTAGTCGGCCAGTATTTTGCTGAGGGTTTAGTGTCAAGTGTTGTATTTAATTCCGTAGTTCTTTTATCGCTGCTCTCTCGTTTTTTTCTTCGTCCAACTTGTCAAGTGTAAGAACATTTCCATAGCGAATATTGTTAAAGTACTAATTCGGGTTCAATAGATTACCACTGTGTATTCTAATTGTAATGACCATTTTTTTTCTTAGGTAGTCATTTCTAATCGTCTCCTTCCCTTTTGTTGAAGTGGACTACTGCATAGAAGTTTGGATACATATTTTAACGTTAATCCCCCTACTTTACATTGTATACAATCGGCTCTGAAAATGTTATATCCTGCTCCTTAAAAGTGAACAAAACATTTTCAAAATGCAAAATCGAAATATTTCGATTACTGGCATGACGCCTTATCCACACACACACACACCCACACATACATACACACACCCACACACACACACATATATATATATATATATATATATATATATATATATATATATATTCCTTTGCTTATTTGATGCATATACAGGTTCCGCTATTAGTAACTATACAATTATATGTTGTTGTATTATATTTGATAAGAACAAATGTGCAGCTGCAATAAGAACATTACAGTTAATATATTTGCACTATAAAACATGTTTATTGAAAAATGTATTAAAGCTCTTGTAGTACAGTGCACTTTGCATATTTTGTCGTCCGGCTTCAATAGCACTTGGGCAATGGCAGCTATTATTTCATGTTTAAGCTCCATGTTAAAATAAAGAAATGCTGGTTTTGAATAATACATGGAATATGTAAGAATCAACAAAGTTTCAAAGAAAAGAAAATATATAATTACTAATGTCGAACCCTTTACATTTGTTTAACTTAATTTTCTCAATAATTTATTTCATCTAGGTTTAATATAAATTTATATTAAATGGCATTTTATTTCAAATATTTTATCTTTGACATATTTGTAAAGTATTAACATTTTTACAGAGAAATTTGCAGAAAATAATACATTATTATTTTTCTGAAACAATCGCATTTTAGAGAATGGATTTATCAATTCTACTGCGCATTAACTTGTAAAACTCTTTTATTTGCGAAGAAGAACACACACATAAACACCGTAATGTTTCTTTAATCGCTAAATTTGATAAGAAGTTGCTTGACTAAAATAATAACAACATTACTTTGTTTTTATAAAACACAATTATTTTTTTACATGTTTAAATATCGTTTCTCTTCGACATTACATAATTTACGTTCATATACACTATGTGATAAGAAGTTGCTTGACTAAAATAATGACAACATTTTAACGCTCATTTTGTTTTCATAAAAAATAATTTATTTACATGTTTATATATCGTTTCTCTTCGACATTACATAATTTACGTTCATATAAACGATGTTTAAATGGAAAAGTTATATCAACTGAAAAAAGATCACACCGCCTCCTCATACACAATAATTAACTTTCAGTTGTAAATTGTTTAGACAGAAGAGATAATGATGTCGTGAAGAATGAGATTTAAAAGCGCTCCAGAATATTCTAGGTGAGAAAAAGTATTTTAGCTATTAAGAAAAATACATTGGCTTTGTTCGTTTCAACTGGCAGCTCGTGCTTTGAGACGTGAATTGCCCTTATATACATGGGGTAAGCATGTATATGTGTTTGCATATTCGCCTGCCTGTTCTTCCTTCCTGTGAGAGAATACATGTACCAACTTGTGTCCGTGAAAGTCCGATTAGCTGACAAAATGAAGTCAATAGGTCGGCACCATCTTGGCCTCCGGAATTTTATTCCGCCGGTTTGTAGTTTGTCCTGTGCAGTTCTAGGAAGTCCACCCTCCCAGGCATTGTCTTCTCATAATTTGTGAAGGGGTTAGTTTATTGCTAATCACATGAAGCGCACCCTACCCGAGAATACCGCCGGGGCGTCCCATAAATTTTTGTACGCCTGAGTGTTCTTCATCTAAAATGCTCGCTTTTCAATCCCACTTTCCTGACCTTGTGTCACATCTTATCGCTGAGGGAGGTAACTAAATACCTGAAGTATTTATATGAATGTGCTATGGTTTCACTAGTTGCTGAGAAAATTTCCACCTCCAAAAGATCTGTTATACGCAGCAGCGTCGTCTGTAAAAGGACAAACATAACAGGAAAGAAGAAAAAACACGCTATTGTTGGGTTTAAAAATATGCGCTGGTATGGCGAGTGATATTTTTGTGTATGTGATGTGTTGAAAAAAACAGAAAAACACATCAGATTTGAGAGTTTGTCGAAACACGAATCCATATAGATAAAAATAATATTTTTTGCGGCTATATAAATCACATGACGTTAAAATAACGTAGACTTTTCTGTTGAAAAATAATAAACAATTGTTCATACAAACATAAACGCGAATACGAAATCAAGCATTTGAAACATGTTTAAATCGTTTAATCAACATACGCATTTCATATGCAACTCAATACCTGTAATATAGGAGACGCATTTGCATAAAAAACGTAACATAAATAGCTAAAACATAGGTAACCGATTAAAAGACATAATCAAACTTATTTGAATAGGAAAACTATTAGAAAAATGATTAGCTACTTAATATGAGTTCCCACACGAGGAATTTTGCTTGATAACTCAATGATAAAATTAAAACGTTAGCAACATCAAACTGGCTTCACGTTCCCCAGACTTGGCTATCTCTGATTTTTTTCTGATGAGGGTATCTCAAAGATAACGTTTACATCAACAAACATAGAACTCTACACGAATTAGAGAAGAATACCAAGCATGAAGTCGGAACATTAAATAGTAATTGAGTGATCCTGCAATCCTGAACCTGAAAATTACAACTATTTAAAAGATGTTATTTTTACGTTGTAAATTCTTTCTCATTTTCCGTCTTCTTGCAAAGAAATCTCCAGTGTCTTCGTCATATTATAGAAAATTCGATTAAGATACCGTATAAAATAAAGCATCTATGTTGAATATTATGAATTTAAATATTAATAAAATTCGAAAAAACTGATTTTCAGAATAGGTTCTAGAATAATGAAAATGCATTTCAATTTCTGAGTATTAAATACGTTCAAATGATTTATAATTATTTCAGAATGAATTAAAATATCATAATTCAGTTTATTTAAAACTTAATTTCGTTATACCGATGTTATTGTTTAGAATAAAATTCGATTATATTCGAAAGGTAAAAGCCTAAAAATATTTTTTTAAAAACTATTTCTACGTGCCAATAACTTTTAGAATGAAAAATATTCTCAATATTGCCAGAAAACACAGACATTAAGTAACATTTGTAATTTCCATGAAATCTGTTTTTGCTAATCTTTTGAAATATAAATATCACTTTTCTGGAAATATTTCTAAGATCTTTAATTAAAAGAGAATACGTACATTTTACAAAACAATAAATAATTATCCAAAACATGTCCGTGCGATCACAACCATGTCGGAGCGATCAGAATAGCAACAATTAGTTTGCCGACTGAAAAATATGTATGGAATATCATAATCGCTATAATAGTAAATTGTACTAATTTAAACAAGTATTTTTATTTCATATAAAAGGTATGGATTTGTAATAGAACATTATTAGAAAACTATCTGGCAGATGTTTTTTAATAATTTTCCCTAATCTATCTATAGTTATATTAGAATACATAAAAATGTTAATCTATTTTCATTAAAACGAAACACTAACATATAAATTTGTCTCAATAAGATTTTATTTCCCTATCTGAGTTGAAAATGTTATTGACTTTTTTAAATATCGTCGAATATGTTTTAGATTTTACCTATCTATTTAATTTCAATTAAAAAAGATATACATTTTAATTGTGAAAATTACATTTCATTTTTCCAAAGTGAAACAACAAACTGAATTATTGTCGGTAACTAAAACTTCGTGGATGTTGCATAGTAGATAGTGTGTGTCAGTGAACATCCCATATGTTTAATTGTTTATTATACTTTTTCCCTACTATACATTTGAAATTAATTTGTAGTAAAATTTAGACAAGTTTTTTTTTTTAAAATTCGGAATTTTCCTGTTTATTAAAATTTGCCAATTTTGTTTTGTTTTCAAAATTGAAAAATAGAATTTGTTATGCTGATGAGTTCACATTCATGCGTCAACGACAAGTCAATTATAATGTTGAACTTATTAAAAGAAAGCAACTCAAATACTTTACGACATCGTGTAGAACGTGATGTCCCAAAATCAACAAAAAACATTTTCGCGCGTACAGCTCTAATATTAAAAAAACAATAAATATTCTAAAATATTTATTTTTTAATTTTTTTTTGGGGGGACGATACCCCTTTTATACAACTATATCCACCTCAAACATTTATTTTTTGAACATATATTGAGGAGGATTTAAATACATGATTAATTGCTAAGAATTTTAAAGCAAATTTAAATTAATTTCTATTCGACACGTTAAATACTTCCAAATTCTATTCTAATGTCAAACACGAAGTAATTGATTTATTATTTCAACTATTACCAAATATTAAAATAGCTGACTTGTTTAAGAAGAACCCGAAATGCATTTTGATGGGTTAAACCTCGTAATAGGATTTTAATTTACTACTTTTTATTAGTATAATAATTGGAAAGGATGGTACTTTTGTAATTCATGGACAGGGTTGAAATAATAACATTTTTAAGAAAGCCCTACTTAACATTAGGATGTTTTTTAGCTAACGATTCTTTACTTTCAACTAACAATTTAATAAACAAAATATATCGTAAAATGTAATTTAACTTGAAAATCTTATTTTAAAAATAACCCGGTTCGTAAACTGCAGAAGTACAAACAGATAATACAAGAAGTGTTATTATTTAAATGAACATTGCCTTAGTCTACAAAGATGTTTCCTACACTGAGGGAGGCCAGAAAAAATGAAGTGTAGTATCAGAACTGATGCTATACTTTGCAATATTTATTTACACACAAATACAAAATTATACAAAAAATAATACATTTTGCTTCTAGCCAAAAGCCAGAAAGTATTTAACCGTTCTAGTTAATGTGTTTGGTGTGGCAACTAGACTTAAGGTTATTTATAGAGTTTAGTGATTTTTTTTTTTTGGGGGGGGTGTCCACATGGACTTATTACCAGTGGTAGGATTAATGGATGTTTTTATTCACCCCCCTACATAAAACCACACAATTAATATCGCTTTTGCAAAAAACATATGGTTATATGCTCTTAAAACACTATCCCGATAGCGATCGATCAGAAATGGGTGATAATTTTACGTTAAATTTATATGCAAAACTTGTAATTCTGAAATAATTGTTTTTCTTTCTCCAACACGTAATTCCGTAAAAAATATAAAATATGAAGGGGTGATGGTATCTATCTACAACTATATTAACAATTATTTAAATATAATATATTTAAATTGTCTTTAAAGTACTTCTGTATGATATCAAAATTAATATGTGAACTGTAGAAGGTATTATTGATTTAGAGCAATACTTATATTAATATTTTTTTAATTTTCCACAAAAAGCATATATGAAAAGCCCACAGTTTCAATTTCATAGGGAACATCTTTGCTTTTACTGCTAAGAAAATTATACGAAACTAACATAAACAAAGATACAACTATTTGGAGGTTTACATCTTCAATATACCTAATAGTTAATACGTTCAATATAGCATATTTTTCTTAATTTTTTTCATTAATGACAACATTTTCAATTTCGCATTTTTGGGGCATTTTTTTATCTAAAAGTGTGGCGGCAGTTTTAAGTTTGACTTTTTTTGTTCCTCACAAAAGTTGCTTTAAAAGTGAATTACTACATTTTTTTCTCTACTAAATGTCAGACAGCTTTGTTTCAATGCCACCATCTTTGTAATACTAACATATTCAGAATCAGCTCCTCTTCGTTCTATTTTTCTATCCTAACAAACTATTTGTAATTGAAAACGTTATGTCAAGTTAAAGGGAATGAGGAGCGTTACTCAATTTGCATGTTTGTCTATTTAAACTGTTCGACCTTTCCATATCTAAAACTCTTTAAAAGATTTCTCTATTGTTAGATTCTATGTGCTGTTTGCTATATTTTGGGTATAAAAATAAATATTTGTTTTAAATAAAAAAAGTTATGGTTTTTCAAAGTCAAAGTTATCCTACACGATGATTAACTCACATATTTTGAATAACATTTTATCTACCGGACCAAATTCTAATTTCTTTATGCTCAGGAAAGGATGAGACTAGTCATTACTGGTGATAAAAACGCATCAAGTTTGGATGAATACTTAAAAAATGACAAGCCCAATAATTGGTCACAATTTGGTAAATGTTGACCGTAAGCATATTATTCACACACTGCCATGTGCCAATAAAATATATATATATATATATATATATATATATATATATGTGTGTGTGTGTGTGTGATAGACCATCTTCACCCCAAATGCTGCGCAATGCAGGGCATTTACATAAATAGAATTGTGCGTAATAGTATAATGACACCAATCATCCAATAATAAAACATACACAGAGAATAATGATTTGATGAGAGTGAGTTTGCTTCAGTTATATGAAATTAGTTATTCTTTAAAACTTCGCTCAAATATCAAAGACTGAGAATATGCGTAAAACGTTCGCTTTTTATAACAATGTCAAACTGACAAATAACTGAACTTTATATGTCTAGAGGAGAGAATATATATATATATATATATATATATATATATATATATATATATATTTGTTATTGTTTATTATCTAGGTACGTATACATTTCGTCCTTTTAATCTGGACTCTTCAGCATTGAGATATGACTATTCACTACCGGTCACCCGATTCGAAACCCTGAACTACAAGCATTTTTCAACTGTAATATTTTACAAGTTTCTGTCTTTAATTCAGTAAAGTGTTTACTGATTGACATCTGTTTATAAGTAAAAGAAAAATCTTTTTTAGATACCATAACTATATCGTGCATCAAAATTATTTCAGTATTTGTGAAAGTTCAGGTTTGCTTCCTAGGAGAATATCTTTTGCGTTCAATGAGTCATTAGCTCTGGAAAGTACACTTCTCATAACATACGCATTTGATATACGAGTGTTGAGCATAGGCTTTCCATTATAAACCTGAATTACATTGAAATTAAACGTTATCATAATTAACAATTAACAATTAACTAAGTCTTCTGCTTGATCGAACCACGTGAATGATATTTAGCTGATATATAAAAAAAAACCTGTGTTCAATATAGTGTTTCGAGATAACTTTTGAATATGGTGAAACATGTTTTATCGGGGACGCGAAGTGAATTAGAGATCAGATGATTTATTGTTATAAAGACATATTGTATGTAGATGCAGCGTTTAAATTATACCTGGGACATTTGAAGCAGATGCGCTGTTTTTGGTATTTAATAAAACAGTCGTCTACTAAGCCGACGACATGGACTAAATGATTCAACCGGTTTGAAACTGCATAAGCTAAGCGCGACAAACTAGTTTTAGTTTGAAATTTCTTTCTTTTTTGATCCTCTATGAATAATTAAGGGGCCATTACGTAAAAATCTACTTAACAGATGCAGACAGACACCTGTTTAAGAATATCAAGGGAGATAATGCGTGCATCGTTTAGTCTACGATAGTAAACATTACGCTCGTTTTTTTTCACTTATTAGATCCCTAAACAGATTGGTTTCATATCTTCATTTATATACATTAAAATATGTGTATATAATGTATAGGTGTATGTATAGGTTTAACTAATAAACTTATTAATCGATGATTATGGATGTAGAAGAACGCTGCTATGCGTAACAGTTGGTAATGGGAATCTTATTTAGCTTATTTACTTTCATGCCTTAGTGGTAAAAGGAAGTTAAATGCGTTCGTGCAAATTTAGATACCTCTGATTCTTGTAAAATTCTAACAATAAAATAATAATTCTATGATAATAATTTTATAAATAAAAAATATCCTCCAAATGTGAGTTTACTTAATATTTAAAAACACATTTTAGAGGACATAATATGGGCATAACCTCGAGCATTCAAATATTTCAGATTCGCATCGAATTCTATAGATAACCATTAGAAAGTAAATTAGCAAGATTCCCTTAATTTCCATATTTACGTTAGAGCACTTAAGCTGAATCGTTAAATACCGAACTGTTTCAACAACAAAAAACATGCACTGTATTTTGATCAAAACTATAATTAAGATTCTAGACACAAAGACTTGTGGTATTATATTTATCATTCATTATATATATTTCTATCTTCACAAGAAGACATAGAAAAGGTACAAATCTGTACTGTTCGAGGACTTCATTTCATCTGTCCTGAGACGGTTATTGCTGTAGCCATATGTATACTATAGTAATGAATTATTAAGTTGATGTATGTTAAACGTTGATCAATGTTTCCAATGATTGCGATGCAATAAAAGTTCTGGGTGAAACTAATTCATGAATACTAATCGGATAATACATTTTAATAATATTTTAAGTATCCAACTACGCTACAAATGAATCTTTCCTTGTCTCAAATGTGGTTGTCCTGAATATCATAATTGGTTTCTAATCACTATCTAAGATATTAGGCGTATCATTAGCATATTTTCACGGATAATTAGAGAACATGATTGGGACTAATTCGTTTGTCCAGCATCAAAGACCCTTTCTTAACCTTCCTAAAAGTATCGCGTGTGTTATCATTATAGAAGTATATGCACTTTGATGAGGATGACTAACCCGCAAGCCAGTGAACGAACAATGTCGTCGGCAATCAAGTTCTTATTATTTGGCCTTGATGATTGCGCTGATATTCTACACATTATATTTAGATTGTGAAACTGAGCGAGAGAATTCCTATTACAAAGGGACATTTCCACTTTTATCGCTGCTAGATTATTTACAAATGTTTCGCTCTGTTTGACAACAGCCTAACACATATTGTTCCTGATGAAGCACTACATGAAGTTGCTTGAACAAGTTATAACACAGGATAGTGGCCCATAAATTATGAAATTAAAAGTTAATGCAGTTACAGATGTTGTACGTTCTACTACTTGCACAAATCTGAAGCTAAAACAATTTCCTCATATCTTAGAAAGATATACACTTTGCAGAAAACGTTTTGAATAATGTCATACACACGTTATACTGTTTAAATTTAAACGGCTTTAAATAACAGTTTTCGAAAATTTTGTTTGAACGAGTGTTAAAGAATTTATAAAACTATGCTATATTTGCAGGAATGATAGAATTAAATTAGAACTAATTTTGTTGCACGAATAAATTGCGCGTTTTAACCGATAAGATACTTCCAATATTTCACGTTTCAACCCACTTATTTCCATTTGTACGACAGCGCTATTTATATGATATGTTTTATCCACTTGTATTTCGCACAATATTTTTGAGCGACAATACAAGTAAATGACAACTTTTTCTAATTATAACATGTTGTTCTCGTATATATTCATAATTAAAATTTCCAAAGTCATCTACTCGCAATGACAACTCTCAAGTAAGCCATGCTGATGACATTTGATAGCCAGACACACGTATCTATGAATTACTTTAATGTACTTATGAAGTTGATATATATATATATATATAAATATATATATATATATATGAATATATATGTATATATATACATATATATATATATATTAGTTAGTTAGTTAATTATATTAAAATATAAACAAAATGAACAAAACCAATATTTTTCAAAAGTGGTCAATATATATTATAACTTTTTTCTATTAAAATAAACATAGTTTTAGTATCTGACAATTGTTTCAGAACAGCTATTTAAGGATATATATATATATATATATATATATATATATATATATATATATATATATATATGTATATATATATATGTATGAAGAAAGATATATAGAACATATATAGAGATTGAAACATAAATAGATTTCAGAAAAAGAGAATATCATAAATCACAGTAAGTGTAATATAAAAAGGTTGACATACTATTGCTTGTTAATTATGTATGCTATTTGTTAAAACAAATAGCATACACAATTAACAAGCAATAGTTTTGCATGCGATCATATACAAAGCAACATAAATGTAATCCAATACATATCGAGATTGTAACACGTGTGTTAAAATAAATTGGTATCGACAAAATAAATGAACTGGCAAAAGTAATATTTTTAGATGTACACTCTTACAATACGCGATTATTGCTCTAATTCACACAATCTATAAAATGTGTCCTATACTTCAGAGGTTAATCCATATAGACTATACCTTATTAAAACTTTACTCTTTTCTCGTGTGAACACTAATGGCATATCACTGTTCTGTGTCAGTCAAATTGAGTTATCTACTGAAATGAGCTCTTTTCGTTTTCAGAAACTATTAAAACTGACATTCACCCTGCATGTTTAATTAAAGACGTATATCCAGGCTGTTGCTAAGTTTTCGTCAGAAAATAGCTGACACTAGATATACTTCTCTACTTATAGTAGTCAGGTAGGTACTAAGACTGAGCACCGCTGCCACATTTGGTCTGTCAGTACAAACCACTTTTCCTGCCTAGATAGAGTGCACAATCGACTTCAAGATCATTAATGGGAGATGTTTTTGTTACTACATTGTATGTATTACAAAATAGACGTTACAACGGCGGAAAATGATTTCACTTGCTTCCTCCATACACCTAGCTTCAGGGAGGTTTTCTATGGACAAAACTCTTTGCAAGAAATTCCCGCTTGTAAATGATATTACAGCTGGATTGCGTACCCGTTAGTTATCATGTTGTATTCTTCAAATCCAATATACACGAATTCTTCTCATAAATCGCTTCATTAGTAATCAAATATGTATACGCCTATATTTCAATTCCCATCTTCCAATGGTTATTAACCTCAATAATTGCGATCTAACTATAAAAATAGGTAAATACTTCACAGAGTCGTTAAACTGCTATGACATAATTATGGAAAATTTACGGCACATGAAACCAAATTAGAGATTGAATGCACTTTTCGTATCTTATAATGAGATATACTACAATCCATAGAGACCCCGAGACTGTTAGATTTTTTTCAAGACATCGGACGAATAACATCAACGTTTAGGAACGAGCCCCGAACCCATCTTCTAGGCTGTCGTTCGCGGCAAAGCAGTGTCAATGACGGTGTCGTCTCGGAATATATAGATGTCATTCGAGGTCGTGCATGTGTGTGTCTTGTATATAAATGAAAATTAAGGGCATATATGTGTATATGTGTATGTGTGCATATATACATATGTCATTGGTTTTATAACGAAAATGTTATTTGAGACTTACACGTGTACTCGACAATCCCCGTAGAGTTTATGCTAAACTTGTTTGAAGAATAATAAAACGTATTTTAATAAAAAAAATTACTTCATCAATTTATGAATAATATTCATTATAAAAGATATGCCATTTGTTTTTTTTTAAATTGAAGAGAGCCATCTCAACGTATAGATGTACGCCCATTCAGATAGCTATATAACTTTCGGAAAAATCATTATAGATTATATTTCGTATGATAAAATGTGTTGTAATTACAGTATAGTCTCAACAGAGTGAAGAGTAGTCACAGCGAATCAAAATTACAAAATTACTCGAGTAAAAGGGTTCATGAGTCAGTCGGGGGACGGTGAGAAAAACCCGTGAAGATTGGAAACGATAGTTTAAACCTGTCAGAATTAGCTTGTTTAAGAAGCCAGATCAACGCTAAATTGTAAACATTACATCCAAAAACGCCAATATGTTATTCAACTGGAAAGAAGCCCAGTGTAAACACAGAGAGGTAGTTCATGAAAAAACACTTTTCTCATGGAAGTTCCATGTTATGTTAGTCAGACAGAGGACGATGAGAACATTATTTTCTGTGGTTCAAACTAGACATATTTTTGTTTTGAATATGGGGAACCATAGATTCAAGATTAGTCGAGCACCTGCTATAAATATGATTATAAAATAGATAAATAGTAGGTTTTTTTCTGTCAGCATGAGTCTGCAGGAGAAAGAATAGGACAAGATTTCGAAGTCGCCTTTCTACTCTCTTACAACATTGAATAGTGCTATGGGCGGCACCTCCCCAAATGTGGAAACAATACTCCATACTGTAACATATTTGACCCTCTTACAACATTGAATAGTTCTACTGGCGGCACCTCCCCAACTGTGGAAACAATAATCCATACTGTAACATATTTGACTCTGTTACAACATTGAATAGTGCTATGGGCGGCACCTCCCCAACTGTGGAAACAATACTCCATACTGTAACATATTTAAATCTGTAAAAACATTGAATAGTGCTATCGGCGGCACCTCCCCAACTGTGGAAACAATAATCCATACTGTAACATATTTGACTCTGTTACAACATTGAATAGTGCTATGGGCGGCACCTCCCCAAATGTGGAAACAATACTCCATACTGTAACATATTTGACTCTGTTATAACATTGAATGGTGCTATGGGCTGCACCTCCCCAAATGTGGAAACAATACTCCATACTGTAACATATTTGACTCTGTTATAACATTGAATAGTGCTATGGGCGGCACCTCCCCAAATGTGGAAACTATACTCCATACTGTAACATATTTGACTCTGTTACAACATTGAATAGTGCTATGGGCGGCACCTCCACAAATGTGGAAACAATACTCCATACTGTAACATATTTGACTCTGTTACAACATTGAATAGTGCTATGGGCGGCACCTCCCCAACTGTGGAAACAGTACTCCATACTGTAACATTTTTGACTCTTATATATTTTATAGGATCACATTAGGAGTTCAATACTCTCAAGAGCGGCGGAATGATCAAAGTTTCAAGCGACCTTAGTAACATATTTCGTGCAAGTCTTACTAGAAGAGACACAGAAGACGGTGACATAAACTGAAACAATTCCTTTGTGGCACAATATGGTGTCACCGATGGTTTAATACACGAAAGTAACCCCACAGGTCAGTAGCGACGCATGCAAATTACTACACGCTACAAAACACCACACCTCTAGGCGTATATATTGTTTCATCTTGCAAATGGCCGATCGACAAACGAGACATCGCCGGGTACGTTAATACTATATGTGTTCATATCAATCGTCACTCATATGCACAAATCTTTTACAATCGTTAAGCTGAAATAACAATGTCCTTGATATCTCGTTAGTTCTCTTGCATGTCATAGGAAAACAGGCACGATTTTATTCTCCGTATAAAGGGAGTGTATTACAAGAGGTCACAGTCAATAAGGCTTGTTTAACGGGTGCTTTAGAAACCTCAAAATGTAATAGACTATGTTCAATGTAAATTTGTTAATAACTAGAATGTACAACACAATATTTATTTTATTTATTAATGTGAGATCTTAAAATAAACATACGCGTACATTTGAACTGGTTTAATACGTTTAATTAATGTCATATTGTTCATTAAAAGAAATCAACTACAATCGTCTAGACATTTTATGGTTTCTAAATGGTATGTAATGATAACATTATGGTGAACTTTTTTATCAAGCCACCAATTAAAATACATTTGTACACATTGTTCTGCATTTTACTTTCTTCTAACAACTGCTATGTCCATTAATAACGTTTAAAATAACAAATATATCTGTTATATAGAGACATTCTATAAGTTTCCATTAACAGGAAGCTATGTGTCTGTGAAATATTTTTTATTGTCCGACGGTTTTTCAGCAACAAGTCACGTCGTCACTTTACCTAATACATTTGACATTTTGCGAGCTACCAGACACGCCCTTTCCTATTTCATAATTACATTGCAGGAAAAGCGCCGCTCAAAATCGGTAAGAATAAAATCAAAATGCAATCTCTATTTTTTACAGGCTGAATAGAATCATTTACATTTTCGGCAAGTTTCTTAAAAAGCTTTTTATAATATTTACCAACCAACTTAATGATGTACAGTTTTGCTTCTGAATCTCACGTTCACTCTATAAATATATAATGTTATTTAATATTTCGATTTTGAGTAATGTCTTTTTTAGGACAGATATGATGAGCTGCGTTTTGGGGGGACAGTGCTTAGACTTAAACAGAACGCCAAGTAACTTTACAAATATGTTTTTAATTCCGCACATATCACTGATGAGAATAACTGTAACCGTTCTTTTTTTCTCCAGAGTCAATGACAGCATATGCTGAGCATAATCCTTATTTGTACCAATGATTCTAAGCAGTATATATATATATATATATATATATACACATATATATATATATATATATATATATATATATATATATATATATAAAATATAATTTTCAACCGACACGTGTTTGATCTTTATACGACTCATTAGCGAGATTCGAAGCTGGCACCACATAGTCTACAGCCTCAAGCTCTTCCACTGATCCAATCCCTGCTAGTACTAAACACATCTTCTTTTAAGTAAATGTCATTAATTTGCTTATGTTGCCTGCGATACATTTGTACAGAAAGCACTCTACCTTAATTCAAAATGTGGAATAATTTTCCCTAACCAATGTTATGCTTCCAGATGAGAAGAGACATATATATTTATTTAAATATAAGTATCAAGGTACACGTGTGTGGTCGTTATACGATGACTTAATTAATGTTAATTTTTATATTTGTTAATGGAATTTTAACATAATATGACGAATTCAATGGAGATGTGTTTGCCAAAAAGAACAGAAATGTAATAGACTTAATTTACGAAAAATAACATATTTTAAATGGTTTCAATGTTCAACTTCACAAATCCATGCCCTTTCAAAAACATCATCCATACCAGATTTCAGAATCACTCGAGTACGATTTAATTCCCCGACTACATTGCTGCAGTTCCTCTTTAATTCTTTTCAAGCTTACTGATGTAAAAATGTTTCCATTTACATCAACAAACCTGCAAATTGTTTTCATAGAATATTGGGCGATTGGAGAATCCTATAATGTTAATCAAATAATGGAGGATTATAACGAACGTATGGACAATACATTGCCATAGCATATTATTATAGAGATATCTAAGAATGTACACTTTAATAAAAAAAACTGCAATTATAATCCTATTGTATTTTCAACGTTGATAATTATATGTATGTGACGCGTTGGCCAATGGTATTCCAGTCATTTTAATGTGGTATGATGGTTGATGTGTTTACCTTATGAAAAAGGTCTATATATTTATGATTTACCCACATTGATTGTCCGATCGTAAAAACAACATTACATTTTATTACGTACAAAAATAAATGTACACGTATATACAACAACTATATACTTAAATACAACGAAGCAAAATCAAAAACCGTACAAAACCTCGTCACACATACAGTGCTAATAGTAAAATATACAACAAAAATATGTGTAAATGAACAGTACTAATTGTAAACCGTAAAAAGATTGAAATATATAAAACGGGCATACTTTTATTTGTAAACAATATTATGTTACATACTTGTTGACATTTATTTTTATTGAATGTTCCTATTGTCATTGATCCGTTATCCGTAGACTATCCAATTTCCTTAGTATTGAAATACTAATTGTAGAAAAGTATAGGCCGATGAACTCAAGCATCTCAGGCTATTACAATACATCTGTTGCAACGACAAAATATATCGACATGTACGTGTTAACACTCTGTGTCTTATTTTGCTAATAAAGTCTAAACCATCAACATAAATATATATGTATATATATATATATATTATTTTAAAAATGTGTCACTTAAAACTTGTTCGATTCGTATCAAAATGTATTTATGAATGTGTATACTTATATGCATATTATTTGAAGGTCGATGTTCTTTCAAAGCATTTTCAAATGTACGATACGTGTATGATCGTCGTTTTTACTCCCTTATGAAAAATATGTGCATGTTTTTTTTAGTTATGTATGTGTATTGTCCGTACGTTATTATAACATTACATTTTGATACATAAAAAACATCAATGTGCACATATAGACAACAATAAACATATTTTCATAGATCAATCAAAAACCGAAAATCGTACATTTACAGTGACACAAACCATAGCAAATTTAAAGAAAGGAACACCCAAACAAAACTGAAAGAAACAGAATGTAAACAGAAAAGAATGAGAATAATTGCATAAACACAACTAAAGTTAGTGACATTGATTAGAAATAAGCTTGACAGAAACAAATAGAGAAGAATGTATGCATGCACACATAAGAGTAAACATATGTAGTGAGCAGAGTAAGGCAGAATGTCGATTTAAAGGTGTGAATAATCCAGCAGAAAAAATGGCACTTTTGATTCAAAAACATAGTAAAATTGATTTAATCTATAACATATGTATCCTTCACTGACACACGAGAGAAATTCGCATAGAACATATGCTACACTTTGTTCTTAGCCAAAATGATAACAGACAGGTAGCATTAGACGATATGAATAAATAATGTTCGCAACTAACTCACTAATTCTCTATATTTCAATTTCAGAAGTCATTCATATCGCCTGACCTTTGATTCAGTAATAGGTCATGACCTTTTCGCACTACAAATGCAATCGACTAAAATAACAACTTTTGGATAAAATAATATTATCTAAAACAGTTGCGACTAAACTATGTCTATTCCTTGCATCTAATAAGAAGTAACTGCATCGATCGTCCATAGAACAAAGTACATTTGTAATATTAAAAAAAAAATCCATATATATATATATATATATATATACCGAATGCTTTCAATAAAATTAAATGTCCAATGCTTTTTTCAGTGTACAGTTCTTTGAGTTCACTGAGGACTTATTTCCGACATTACATTGGCAGTCACATGTTCGAAACTTAAGAAACAATTCATATTTATATTTCACCATCATCCTGTATATTATGTACGCACTCAGAGTGCACATGATAGCTATATAACAAATTTCCTCACAACTTTTATAAATACAAGCTAATCTAAGCTGGCATTGCCTGGGACTATTTACAAATTCATTTTTGTTTCGCATTTCTAAATTAAGTCTGCCATTTAAAAAAAAATATAATAAAGTATTACTTTTTTAACCTGTCATACCTCTACTAAAAATGTAAGTTCGTAACTCGTCTGTTTATAGTATAAAAGTAATAAATAATTAAAAAAAGTTACGAGCTAGCCTTTTATTCGCATTTTTTTATTAAGACTTTTAATGTTTTAAAGTTAATTTACTTTTGGCGTCAAAGATAAAAAGGAAGCAGTAAATGAATAGAATAAATGAAATATTTCAAATTATCAACTGAAATGAAAATTACATTCAACAGAAATATATTTTGAATGGATCGAAATTAAGAAAAAGAGATAGATAAGTGGATAGACCGATAGAGTAAAAGAAAGAGAGAGGGAAATTTCATTATCTGTTGCCATGTTAAATAATATAATGGTATTCTATATGTGAGGATAAATAGGTGTTTGTTATTTTGCGATTTTAAAATATTTTGTCCTGTTTTTCATCTATATAATACATTTTTTACCGGAATTGTTTTCAAGGCAAATTATTGATGTAGGATGTAAATCAAAATATCTAAATATTGCCAGATGGAGTTGCTTGCAAGGCATATTATGGATGTAGGATGTAAAGTCATAATATCTAAATATTGCCAGGTGGAGTTGCCTGCAAGGCAATTTATTGATGTAGGATGTAAAGTCATAATATCTAAATATTGCCAGGTATAGTTTGTAGAAAACAAATACTGAACGGTAAAGTTATTATATTTCGATTCATCTACATAAGATAATTAAAAGGTTTAACACAAAACGTTTGCTTTAAAATTGTGTATCTAACAAGGATACAAAGAAGGCGCGATATCGCTTGCTAATAGAGAACAGTGTGTATGCGTTTTATATCATGTGTTTATTTAAAATGAATTTAAAACGTCATTGGTCCGGTTGTGTTTAATTTAATGTATCTTACTTCAAAATGAAGTCGCTAAAGTCTGTCAATGTCAAAGATTTATTGCGATCATAAAAGTTGTATTTCCCAGGAGAGAAATTATTCCCGAAAAGACATTTAAAATAATAGCGTATTTCTTATTCACAGAGAAAGATCGTTTGGATATTAGTCTTAAAGAAAAGTGCGCAACAAAGATTGTAGCAATGAACGTGTTAAAGAGAGACAAATAAATAACGCTCCCAAACAGATTCAATGTTCATCAAGTAGAAAATCCCGCTTGTGTCATTAAAAATATAATATTAAAGATCGATAACTGGCAACATCTTCTGTATACAGCACTTTAAGTATTATTCATATTAAAATGAAATGAAAATATAAGTCGCTTATTCAGTAAAACGATCCGAACGGTAACGCCAGCTTGCATCATGGAAAAATTATTTATACAGGATGAAAGACCGACGTCTTATATCATTGCATAGATACGTAAATTTAATCAATAGTTCGATGGAAGAAAACATAATTTACTTACTATTTAGGTATACACTTTTTTTAATGGAAAAAAATGATCAACATCATTTTTCTCTTCATATTTAATGTAAAACGGTGTCAAGAAACCAAACTCTTTGTTGTACCTATGTTGTCTATTTTTGTAAGTTAACAAATAAAATATGCTATCAACGTACAGGAAGTATTTTTTCCGTCGATGGATGTGTTCTAATCTTCAATGTTTTACCAGCCTAACCGAAGAAGTATCCGGACATTGGAAATATGAATATTATTTGTTGTTAAGAGAGAACCTTTTTTTAAATAATGTTAATGTTAGAAGCATTATTATGATGTTAAGAATGAATTCGGTAAGTAGATAAGAATGAAAGAAATTACCGAGAAATTCACAGATGATAAAAAAGTCGCTTAAATCATGTAATATCAGTAATGAAGTATGTAATCACGACGACTCGTATCATATGATAGATACGCACTCGGGCGTATTAGTTTGATAGCAGGAAAATAAATGTATCTTAAGGAAATGAGATATTTCAATAAAACTATAACTAACTAAATATTTAACAAATATTTCTATGTGATGCTTAATTAATAGAATTCTAATGAATTAAATAAGTATTAATTTGGATAAACCTGTTTTAGATGATGATAATTGGCATACACATAAGGGTAGATATTTATGATAAAAAAGACTGATAATAAATCAAGTTTGGCTACCAGTCTAATTACAACAATTTATTTCTTGGCTAAATATGGATTAGTATAATGAACAAACAGAAATATCTGTAAATATCTTTCTTTTAAATGAGGGTGTTATTGTGTGATGATGCCCTACCCTATTTCTTGACTATATAGACTGTTCTAGACATTATGTATAGAGGGGCCCTCGACGAATTAATGGGCAGTATTTTCGTGAGATACAATTCTGAACTTTTTAAATACATATTTTTGTAAATATAACACCGTGTTCTCTTATTTATATCGGTCCTTTAAAGTCACGCCATTGCTGACGGGGAACTCGCAGTTATTATCAGACAACATTACCTGGACTTATGTCGCGCACAAACTTGGCAACTAACAGACGGAATTAGGTCGGATACAACATAACTATTACTACAACTGGCAATGTCTGATTTTCGACAATGCCTTTGGTGGTCTGCTTGAAAGAAAATAAACTACAATAGTAACAGTAGTAACAGCGAGAAGCTAAATGTCATACAAGATTTCTAGCACAGAGGGACTGAAAATGTGCGATATAACAGTCTCCGATGTCAGTAAATAGGCCCAAAACATTTTGTTTTTAAGGGTGTTTAAAATGGATTCATGTAATTCTAAAACACAAGGTTTTAAAATATAAATCGTTGTTACTCACATTAATCTAGTTTTCCTATTGATCCTCTGACAAATAATATATTCTATGAGAAAGAGTTTGTGTGTTTAATACCGCTGACGTTAATACTAAGCGGTGCTTATTCAACATATACATATCACTGTTAGCAATTTACTTACATTACTTCAAATTTATGCTAACGTTCCCGTGTATAATTCTATATTATACCTTCCAAATATGTCAGGCAATATTTTCTCTACACTTTATTTTGTACTACGTATAAGTTTCACGAATATCATATATGTATTTGATATATATTTTACTGGATTGGTATTCTTAACAATATTTACGAAGTAAACATTGAAATATTTATTTATGACATGTTCCTAATCTTTAAGTATGATAATAAGGAATATTGAAAAGTGCTGGTTCTATTCTATTTATATTGTTTTTATAATCATATTGAGGCCAACACTTCTTATTCAGAAAGATAAAAAAATACCATACGTGAAAACTGATTTCAAAATTCATATCTCTAGAAATAATGTTTGTATTCATATTTGAGTTTTTTTGGAGTTTTCTTTACATACACTATCCATTCTATTCGCAGGGTAATCTGAAAAGTAAAGACTTCTGAGTTATTTTTTTACATTATGCTTTCATTTAGCGATTTGCTTTTTTAATAAAAAAAAATAGTTTATCTAGCTAGAAATTTAACCTTTGATTTTGTAACTTTATTACATCTCTGTCTCAGCACGAATAATTTGAAATCAGTATGCGACCAAAAGTGTAATAATAACATACACTACATGCTCGAATTTCTAAAAATGATACATGTATCGTGAGCATTACACAGTTTTATTGTCTATTTGAATTCTAAAAAAATTCTCCATGTCTGCATAATTGATTATATTCTCTAAATACAGCATTTCGATCGGAAAAGCTGCTATAACTTTATTAATATTTCTCCGTTTTTATTATTTCGCTTTCATTATACATTTTATCACAAAGAGATTTATCTCGTGATCTGTGTATATGACTATGCACCATAAACCGAAATGATGGTTGTATGCTACAGATAAGATAATTTACACTACGTCCCTATTTATATTCACACAAGTCGTATGCTTTTTCGGATCTGGGAAGATGGTCTGATAACGAACGAGCCATATTACACTGCCGCTCATAGCTTGACGGAAACATTATATCATAAAATGATAACACATTCTACACGTTAATAGTAGGATATGATGTCTGACAAGATGGTCATCTAGAATCATAATTGGTACTATACCCCCCAAAATAAAATAACAAAAAGTAGGTCAAACAAAGAAATAACCACCTAATTGCGCATTAACAATTCTTAAAATAGTACAATGTAAACATATCTCCAATGTTGTGGGAAAATATATGAAAACTTATTCTAAGTAAAAACTTAATATGTGAATCCTCACGAAGTCGGAGGCGTCGAAATACCTGGCATTCTACCGATGCGCTTAGCAACCCCTACTCAGTTAAGTAGACCCGTCGTTCTCATTTGTTTATTCATCTAGGAGAAAAAAATAGTATCACCAATAATTGAATGGAGAATAATACGACAGGCCATTACATGTAAAATTTTAGACGACCCATCTAGATTATGTTGGATTGAAACATTAGAAATGCTAAACTTTAAAGACCCCCAACATTTATTAAACTGTGGAAGTGAGTTAGAAAACAGCTGTTTGCACAGCATAACATTTACCTTAGGCTAACAATACATAAAAAATAAATAAACAAACACATACGTTAAAAAAACTAAACTAAACTTAAACCTAACTACTTAAAAAACTAAAACCTAACAAAAAAATACAAGGTACCACGCGTTAAAATAAGGTCACCGATTATATTGACACAACAAAGAAACAGGATATAGGCCACTCTATACGAAACGTAACAATACATTAGGAAATAAGAAGTAAAACTAACTGGACCTTTGTTCGTGAGAATCCCAACTATTGGCTAAGAGAATAACAGTCATCTGAAGGTTGAAAGTTCAATCCTCGGTGCAATCGATACAAAAAATCGCGCATTACTGACGACTTCTCCTAAACGTTGTGATGATACCACTCAAGATGAGAAATGTAGTCCGAATAACCAGAATTATACCAATTATAAATCCTCATCTAAAAAAATGAGAAATATATATCAACATGTATATACGCATATACATACCACAACAAAATACGAAATATATGTGTGAGCATGAGATAAAATATATAAATAGAGCATAATAAATCTCGACATAGATAACAACTGGAATTTAGATTTATAAGTAGATACATGTAAAATAAGTTAAAATTAAAAATTTTAAAAATTAAAAAAAAAAATAATTTTAAAATTATGAAATTAGACATATAATAAAAAAAATAGATTTAAATTAAATAAATTTACATGAAATAAAATTTTAAAAGAATAAATATTAAACTTAGAATTGAAATTGAAATTAAGATAGAGGTGATAATAAGGTTAAAGATAATAGAATTAAAAGAACGGGAGCGTAGGAACGTGTGGTCAACAAACTATAGTTACTTACACACCCATTGGTGTTTACAATTTAATTTGTCTGCAGAAATGTTGGTTTCATTGTCTTTATTATGTAATTTATTAGTATGTTGAAATCTAATAGCATCAAGTTTTTCATTAAGACATAACAAGCAAATTGGGATAATGGTTTACATGCATTGGTAATTCTGATTTTTCCTATTGATGTTTTCTAATCCTCAATTAATTTCAAAAAAATGTTGAAATGTCCTTGAATCTTAAATTGATCAACTAGGACATATGGCCGCAAAATCTATCTTAAAATAACTCTGCCGTGCTACACATGTATTACTTTGCGACTCATGCCCACTTTTTGAATACATAGTTTTGTAATGGACAATCATTAGGTCCTTTTCAATTGGAATTATTTATGGTTAACTATATTAATGTTTGAGTAATTTTAAATTAGCAGTCTTTGTGCTTTTTATAATACTTTCTAAATTTTCACTACTGCAAAACCTCAGTTACGATGTGGTTTTACTATTTTGTCTATCGTGCTACTTTGTGGGAAGTGTTGTTGATAAGATTTGAGTATCTATTCCATATGTTGTGTGTTTACATATCTTGTCATATCAGTTGCAATTTCAGTTGTTGTATAATCTATATATGGTGTGTTATACAATTATTGAGCTCGCGTATTGTAAATTCGTTTATCATGATTAATAATCAATTATTAAATGTCAACAAACAATATGAGAGATACATTATCTTATACGAGTGTATAGAGATGTGCAGATGAATCAATTTATATTATCATATTAACCTTCCTAAATCCTGTAAAGACACCAAAGAAAATAATCTTTTGTGAATATTTATAGATTGATATCTGATATATGTTGTTACAATGTACACATCGGATGAATCCTAAATTGCGTTAAGAGATTCACCCCCTTTTACTTCTATTTGCATTAAATAGAATTATAATAAATGTAGCCCATATACCTAGTTTAACGTCTCGCCCCTCAAGTTCAACATTGATAATGAGCAGTTCATTAGTTTAGAAGTTGATTCTGCCAACAAAATATATACATAAACATGTACAGACGACTAACATAATATCCATTGCACCCCTAAATATGTAAGTCCATAAAGAATGATGTATCCATGTTATTTACTGTGTTGCCTAGAATATGTATTCCAAATTTCATAATGATACATTCGTTAGTTTAAAAGATTACCCTGCATATATATATATATATATATATATATATATATATATATATATATATATATATATATATATATATATATATATATATATATGCCAAATAGTATAGATTTTCTCGTTCTCTGCAACTATTTGCATTTTTTCGCTCTTTAAAAAGCCCACGCAGCAGTTGGACGAAGCATTATCTTTTCCGTTTTCCGTTGTTTCTTGTTAATTCATACTGTCGGATTATTTTATACTTTCATTTATCACACACACACACACACACACACACACACACATATATATATATATATATATATGTACATACAACACTTGATATATATATAATATATATAAATATATATATATATATATATTAAATATATATATATATATTATATATATATATATATATATTACTTAATAAATACTTTTGTTTCTATTTTCCAATGAGAAATAGTCTGTTCCTTAATAACACATTTGACCAGAAGCCATTTTCTTTACGTTACGATGCTTACATCTCTTTATTCAAATCACACATACGTATTTCACCCCGAGCAGAGCAATATGTTACTATTTTCATACATGTATATTTGTTTTACTTTGTTAACATCAATAACTTGTAAATTTCAATAAACTTGTTTCAGGCATTTTATAGACATGTTTACTTATTATCTCAATGTAAAGATTGTTCTTTTTATGCCATTTTGTTTTTCACATGTATCTATTTTTTGTATAGATAGTTGTAGAGTGTCAGTTTGTTTATGCCAGCTTTTCTTTGCTGATAGCACTTCGGTTCATTTGAACAGTTTTTTATGATTTGTTCTATCAGGCATTGCTTCTGGCTTAATTCGTTTAGGTTAGAAAACTTTGCCAATTTCTATTCTTTTTTAATCGAATTAAGGTGCTGGTATATTAAAACAATCAATAATATCAACAACTATAAAAATTATCTATTAACGGGATTTTACAGATAAGTTTTGAATTATAAACAGACAAATAGAAATGAAAGAAATGTTTAAAAAGAATCGATTAGTTACTATAGAGACGGGAAATAAGAAAGAAGCACAGACGAACATATTTAGAGTAGAAAAATCAAAACAAATGTTATTTATTCTTATTTTTAAAATGGCTAAGAAGAGCTGATGAGAAAAACTCAAAACTGAAAAAAGCGATTCTTGAAAGAAAGATACATGAACTCCCTATACATCGCATTAAAGTTTTTATCTGACAGTTTGTTTACAGATTGTTGTTTGACACCCATTCATGATAAAAGTAAATACATCCACAATAAACATAATTGATACATGCTTCAGGTTTCTGCTTTCTTTGACGACCACTTCAAATCGGAGCCATACAAATTAGCTGTAAAACTGTGCAACATCTATATTTTACACTAAGTGAACTTTTTTGGTTCCAAGTATTATATATAACTATGTAGGTATGATTCGTGTAAAACCACGTAACAATTCTAGAGAAGAAAAGATTTATGATTCTCTAGACGTGTATTTTACTAACGCCAATCGAGAAAAAAACATCATGCCTCTAATTTTCACTAGTGACCGTTTAAGTCATCATAAAATAACAATCACTACTATTATCTCGCCTAGGCGATCAATGACATTTAAAATTAATATGCATCATTAATATTAATAAGGGTATCTCTTTATTATTTTATGTCCGTGTATATTGTAAAATGGCATTGCCCGAAAAGGGAACAATAATATCTTGTGGATTGAGTCAAATTGCATATGATCGTGAGTATAACTATACAATTGTAAGTAGCTTCTATCATCATATATAGTTTGAACCTATATTAACTAGGGTACTTAGATAAATATATCCTGTTCTCTTAAAATAGTGTTCTACATAATAGTGTTGTCGATGTCGGTTCTTGGTACCTAAAAGACGGAAATATGGCGTTTTAGTTATTTTATGTATAGTGTGAAAATTAAAGATATTAACAAATAATAATTAAAAAAAATCAACATCTGTTTTAGAACTCGAAACAGGAAGATATAATATCCTGATTGATTTTCTAGAAACCGAGAATATGCCTTGAGCGGGTTAACGTCATTTAAATTGATTTCCATTAATGTACTTAATTAGACTCTTAAAACCCAATGAATGCTGAGTGCATATTTCAACCCACACACATAAGTGAATATCACAATGTCTCTTATCCAATGCTATGTAACACCAAGTTTTCTTTCAAAACTATAAAATGAGTAATTAATCTACGGACGAGAATAATATTAGAAAACCTACACAAGGAAAAATATTAAATAAGAGCTCACAAAGAAGAAGAAAAGCATTTTGTTATAATGTTATAGACAAAGAAAAAGAGGATAAAGTAGAAGAGGCATTTAAATAATAATAATAATAATAATAATAATAATAATAATAATAATAATAATAATAATAATAATAATAATAATAATAATAATAATAATAATTAAAAGAAAAAATGTAACAGCTAGGACTAATGTAAGATGATGAAGAGTAGCAAAAATGAATCGGGGACGAGTCTATTGTGAGTGGGACGTCGGGAAAGAAAGAAAGCATCTTCATAACTGTTAAAAAGGAGAAGGTTCCGCAGTGCGAAGGAGACTTGAAAGGCAGCGGTTTCAGAAACGCGAAGAGCCAGAGCGCTTGGTATGCAGAATATCGAAGTACTGGAATGATAGGAGTTTACCGATGTTTATGGCACCGATGAAGCTTTATTGGCTATGGTACCCAAACCCGTCTGGCTGTTAGGCTTTCGTGTGCGCTAACTAAAAATGCGACTGATAAGCAACTCGGTGCTGTGAAGGAATCCCATTGACTTGTATTTCATCAAACAGACAATTGGAAGTGCATGTGGAACATTGGGGTAAGTTCACGCTCGGATAGACAATGCAGAGCAAACTGCTATCTAATCGGATGTATATATGCACGAGTTTCTAACGGAAATCAAGTCTGTGAGCTCAGCAAGAAAAATACTTTAATGAGACAAAAGTATGTCAAATTATTGTTTTTTATACGTGGGTGCTTATCCGGCGTAAACGATCCGGTGATGGGAAATAAAGAAAACTAAAGTTCTTCCATGTACGTTACGTTCTTTGTCATTTTTTAAAAATCTTACCGGGTATCCCGAAAGAACGGGTAATGCAACACTTATACGAAATGAAACAACAATGATACTGATAATAAGAGTTAAGAGTTGATAGAAAATTCATAATAATAATAGTGGCTATTAGAATATAGAACCACAACAGTAACAACAACATCAACATTAAATAATACTACTACTAATAATAATAAAAAATAACAATAATAATAATGATAAGAAGAAGAAGAAGAAGAAGAAGAAGGAGAAGAAGAAGAAGAAGAAGAAGAAGAGGAAGAAGAAGACAGGAAGAAGAAAAAGAACCTGGAAAAATAGACTGCGAGAAACTGAACTCAAAAGGGAAGACTTATATCATATAACGGACGGCAATGATACAAAACAGCTGACATCTTAAGGAAAATCTTTGAATGCGGAAACCTTTCCACATAAGCCACAAAGACTAACCAATCACATGAATAGAGCAATAGGAAGAAAACAAAATCACATACAGAACACCATAAGAACCCAAGGAACAGAAATTGCTAGAAATTTAATAAACTACCCCCCACAACAAAAGTGATCGAACCAGCCCCGGCTGATACTACACAACACACTCGTGAAGCATGATTGAGGATGAAAAGACCGAAGAGGAATAGTACTAATTAGACTATCCGATAAAAGAATGAAGAAGTACTTGGACATTAGAGAACTTATTGCCATCCAAATCTTAGAGAAGGTAATCGCCTGTTGTGATAACGCAAATTCATTTCACGCAGTTATCGAAAGAAGTTGAGAGCACTAGTAATCTAGGGATATTGTTGTCACTCAAACTCCAGGGAATACCACTGGTTATTACCAGTGAACACTCACTGATGACGGCCTATGTGAGAATTCCTAGTGTGTGTAATAATAATAATAATAATAATAATAATAATAATAATAATAATAATAATAATAATAATAATAATAATAACAATAATAAAAAGAACATGACACTTTATACATATTACGAATGGGCCAAATTATTATCTGAGCTTTACTTTCAATATTGTATGAACTATTGCTGAAGTGTTACCGTGGATACATTGAAAACACCAAACACATTTACTGATCAGGAAGAAATGGATACACACATTCGTTTATGAGCGATGTATATATATATATATATATATATATATATATATATATATATATATATCACGAAGCTAGTTATCCAATTATTATTATTATCATTATTATTATTATCGTTATTACGTAGATAAATACTAATAATGTTATTATAATTATTATAACATGAACGTCCATATGTGCACTGAGGGAATTGCAATATATGTTTCTTCCTCTTCTTTTGTCTTACTTGTATAATAAATGCCACCTCTCTACTCAATTTAATCAAAACATTTTACCGTAAAAACACTCGCTACTCCCTACATTCGTTAATATTACACATCTTGATCCTTCACTCAAGGATCCGCTTTCTGCCAACTAGGACCATTATAAACATTTATGATAGCTACAGCAGCTAAAAGCAAAAATATTACTACCTCTAAAAACGAGCTTGTCTCAAATTGCAGGCACGGACGAAAATGTAAATACATCAATTTCATTACTCCCTCTGACACCCCTCCTCCCAGCCAACAACCCTCATCTAACATTAGACTATTTTTTTAAATTTTATAACTTGTTAACTTTTTAACTCCTCACCTTTCCAACTTTCCAACTAATCCTCCCAATAACATAGCGTATTTTACACTGTGCACCTACTAACTTTATTAACCCATAATACTTTATATAAATTGAGAACTAACATTACACTTCACCACTCCACTAATTCTTAATCTCCTCTACTCCAACACTCTAATTCCTATACCCTTTTTCAATTATTAGCTTAAGTTCGATCGAAGTAACTAACACTAATTCGGCATACTTGAAATGATAGTTATGAAATATATAATTCAACGCAATGATAAATTATTAAAAGAAATTGTTTATAAAAATAAAAATGCGTAAAAATAATACATATACTAAACTTTATATATGTAAAGGGTTAACGACTATCAATTTAAATACACCTACCATGCATATATTTGTATCGAGCTCAACAAACATGAATGTATAAGGCCTCCTTGAATTTGCCTCTACAACAATAACATAATAAGCTTGTTGTGTAAGACATATAAAAAACATTGTAGTTAATGGGAATTACTTTATTAGTTTAAACCTTTCGACTGTGTGTGTGTTTTTCATTAGCTATAATTTTAGATAAGGTTATGCTGCACGCTAAATTCAGCGAACTAATTGGATATTCGTGATTTCATGTGTGACGTCATACGCAAATAAGATTTATAATGTGTTTCTCATCGAAAGTCGGCTACAGTTTTACACGATTACATTCAGGAAACATAACGATCTTAGAGCACAACACACAGATACATAAATAATAGCATACTATAAATGGCATTTATGTACTAGAGATTTCGGTAGAAGTATGTCGTTCTATAACGTGTTTTTATCTTTGTAAATGTTTGTGAACGGAGATATAGGTTTCATTGTAGTGTTGTTTTGAGCCATCACTCAATTGATGGTGAAAATTCACGGCGTGCTCGAAATATAATGCTCAGGATTTAAGCCGGGTTAAGAGAAAACAAAAAAGTGATAACCTCAATAAGCATCATATATATATATATATATATATATATATATAAATGTGTGTGTGTGTGTGTGTGTGTGTTTGTATATATTTATTTATTTTGGTACATAAACATTAGTACAACATTTGTACCGTCGGTTTCAAGCTCGGAAAGTCTTAGCCATCCGGCTCTCTTCAGCTTCTAAGCTCTTAATTTTTAACTTTAATTCTTCGTTAATCGAAGACTCTGCTGGGATTTTATCTACTAAATTACAAAGAAGTTATATATATATATATATATATATATATATATATATATATATATATATATATATAATAGTTGCTAAATAATATTTACAACGTTAACGGTGTAATTTGGCAATCGCTAGGTTGGACAAGTACATCCCACTATATCTTGTTAACCGACATAAAAAAAAACTTAATAATCGATTCATGGAATATGGACATGTTAAAACTTATCTTTTGTCTCGACATTTCTTTCACATTACGTTTTTACATCACGTTTTTTACGATTTAATAGATTAATTATTTTTATTTTCAGTATATTTTTATGCACTCAAACAGCTTTTATACTTTACAGAAATGTGAGTGCTGTTAAATAATCTGATATTTCTTTTAATGCCACAGTGGATTCGTAAATAGTTTTCGAAACAACTCGATGGTCGCTCTAATGATGTTGTAAAATCTTACTTACAGGCTTGTTTCTGATATTTTTTAAGTAATTAAACAAAAAAGTATGTGCTATCCGATGATTATTTAGTTTGTTGGAATTTCGCGATTGCTAATGGTTTATGAAAGCTGTATCAACGGTTATCATTTGTTCTATGTTATTTGTATGCTTATATAAATCTACGCTGGAATTTTAGTCACATGTAAATGACCCCTTAATTTTAAGAACCTAAAGTAGATTTCACTATTATGTTTAGTAAACATCTCATTAACAAGTATTGGCGTGTAACTGGTTTGGGTGAATTGAACGCAGATTTTCTTTTTGTATATGTATTTCACTCTTTCTACCATTTAGACATTCATAATTCAATGCATAACAAATAACCACTTCTGAAACGGTATATAGACAAGCTAGAATATTGCTTAAAATGCTTAAGAGTATAGATAGATTACTGCATTTCTTTACTAAGGTAATTAGCTCAAAACTGTAACTATAAATCAAAATATTTATTAGAGATGTTATATATATATATATATATATATATTGAACTTTTGACTGAACGTTTTTTTTACCTCTTTCCCTCGCTATAATTCTCATAGCATCTTTTTATATTTTTTATACATTACCTCGATATTTGGCTCTGTTGAGCGAGGTACGAAACCGGTCAGCTGCCCTTTCATCTTTTTAATTTCTTAAATTCATTATGAATAATAAATATTGTCTCTTCAATGCTATTATATATATATATATATATATATGTATATATATATATATATATATATATATATATATATATACTTATACTTTGTGGGGATTCTTCAATAAAGGACTTTAAGAACTTTGAAAAAAAACATCATCTATGCGTCTTTTTATATGAATCTGCAACTTGTACAGAATGCATTAGCAAGAGTAGTATTGCTGATACAGTATGCACTGAAGAAACACGTGTTGTTTATTTCCGAAGAGAAGCGGCTTTAATACGGATATAAAAAGGGAACGTTATCTTACTTGTTTTATATTATGTAAATAATATAATGAAAAACCTGTTGTAATTATCACAAATATTTTTTAGGCTAAAAGTATTTATTTATTACTAAAAGATGTAGAGTTGGCTGTCCCTGTTATGACACAGGATCTTCCTCATATAGTTATGCCATTCCCGAGAGTATATATGATGTGCTTCGTATCTCAGCAGCACCACTAATACGATTATATATATGTTTATTATTATTATATGGCACACATGTCATTTACTGATCAGGTTAATCGAAGAACCTGGTAACATTTAACAAAGCAACGACTGCCTAACTGTCTAATCTATCTCACATTTTACTTTCAACTCGCCAGTATCGCTACATTCAGATTACAACTTCTTCATGTAATTATCAACTTAAAAAAAGTGTTCGTTCCATCTTGATTAATTCAAAATTATGGTGACACTATTTCTAAACTACAATTTCGATATTATTCTGATTTCAAAACAAATAATCTATCGAATGAAATATCCAATATTAAATTCCTATCAAGCTTGTTCAACTATCGACTGTTCACTCTATATAGTTTTAATTAATAAACCGTCAGCAAAGAGTAAAATTGTAAAGTTTGTATAATGGCCATACGTGCATACATTGTGTCCATCGTTTCTATTTCAGAAAGATCAGAATAATGGTAATTATAGATTACAAAAATAAATAAGAGACATGCATATTTAATCATGGACATAAATACGGTTTGACTAACAGAATCTATCTAGATATTTGAAGAGAATTTAAACACACTCTCTCATTCGCTGCTATAGTTATTACTATAAGCGATTAATACTATGCTGTGGTTGGCCGCACATACCCCGTATAAGTTTAGCGGAAATTATTCTTAAGTCGTTAGCTAAAACAATCAGCGTGTCATGAATATAACATATATATATATATATATATATATATATATGTGTTTATGTAGTATACAATGCTCTACAATTGAATACACTGGCAATCTATATAACATAAACAAAATGATGCTGTTTTTAGTATATGTCTGTTAATATGCAAATAGAAATATGCTATTGTTTTATTTAAAGCGATTACGTAGAGTATACATTAAGAAAGTAGTAGTTTTGTACAATGAAAATACCCGTTCGAATTTGATCTAAGTCTAGATAATGTTTCCACTAAATACGTGTTTTATAAATTTACATGAACTAAGATAACATAAGAAGATGAAAGAACATTTAAAGAAATAATTTTTAAACTAATGTTTTTTTGTTGATAATCTGGAAAAAGTAGATAAAAAGGGTATTTAATATTAGTTCAACGTGAATTATTTATTTTATTAAACACATTTCTAATGTTTTTACCAATAAAAATAGTACGCATATTCATCAATCGTAGTTACTCACTCTATTAGGCAAATACTAAGTGGAGTATATTTTTCCGGAACTTTCCCAACTATTTTCTTCGTATTAGCTATAAATCGGTAGACGCTAAGCACCGATGAGAATTGAAATGCATAGGTAATGTACCAACACCGTTCAATAGAGGGTATAAACTAATATGATACGTAAATATACTCGGAACCAATGTGTGTACTTTGATACATTCATATTCTTAAAACACTACCTTTATTCCGGTTATGCAGATACAATTAAATATGACTTTAAATTCACTAGTAAAGAATCTCAATAATCCAAGGAAAGTACTAACAGAAACGAATACAACTCTATTTTCTTTTGTTTCTTCTTATTCACCATCTTATATTAGAGTTTGCGATGATAACATTGAAATTAAGATCAATTATAATAAGTATTACACGATTGATGTAATTCCTAAAATAAAACTCACTAGTGTATGGTGCACGAGCGTTAACGGGGCTTAGTTATTTGCCGTTAAACAGAAACACGGCCGATTCTTATTAGTTAAATATACACTGTAGTCACCTTATGTATCACTGAAAACTCAGATTAATACAACATCTATAATAATATCCATATCATGTAATCATTTTCTAAAAAATAAACATTCACAAAACTTGATGCTTTTAATAAAAATGTCTACATAAAAAATAACTGAATGAATAATTAAACGTACTTGAAACATATTTAAAAAATGTATGCATTATACATTGTTAAGTATAGAAATTATTAGGTCCGATCTAACTGTATGCATAAGAAATGGTTAAAAAATAATCTTTCTAAGGTTTACGAATGCTATATTTACAGTTTTCCTTTTACTATGTTTAAAAACGAATTGTTGTTTATCATCCAAAATAAAAAATAAAACCACACCTTTAAATATAGATTTTTGTTGTATAACTCCTACATCTTAGCAGTTTCAATTATATTACTTCTAAAGTAATCGATGATATTGATTTAAAAATAGGGACATTAAAGTAATTTATAGTAGGCAATACGATGCGAGGTTGTAAGCGATAAACACAAATTGAAGCAACTTAAATAATATAATGGTGAGATGAATGTTGAAGTTTACACTTTTGTAATATACATTTTTTTATTATAATCTTATATATATATATATATATATATATATATATATATATATATAT